>JAOTAY010000002.1:27449291-27483435 GCA_025629805.1 Erythroxylum baracoense
TCAGAACAAGACAACAGAGTAAAGAAATTTGATCTTTGGATGGCAATTACCGACGGAGTGTTGGACCGGCGAAAGTCTACGGGCAGTTGGTCAAACAGTTTACTTTTTTGGTACGAGTAGAAGCCCTTCAGTGTTTATTGATGTTTGATGCGGCAGACGTTAAGATTTGATCCAGCTAAGATATTAATCTTTATTATTATTCAAAAATTTTAATATTAAAATTATATATTTTGACCTTAGAAAGAATCCAAATTTTCATTATAGTTTGTCAATAATATTTGGGAGATTTTGATCTTTTTGAGAAAATTTTAATTTGGGTGCTTGTTTCTGTTTTTTATTGAGATTTTAATAAAAAAGTAAACAACATATTAAAACATGTTTGGCTGTTTCTGTTACAATATGTTGTTTTTAAAAATAAAAAAACTACAACAGATTCATAAAAATAGAAATTAAATGTTTTTCTAATTTTTCACAATAAATTTTTGTTTTCTTTTCTACTTCCTTCTCTTATAAACTTCCTCAATCTTAGAAACTCTCATCTTTCTCTTTTACGTCCCACACTCATATCTTTTCTCTCTCTTGCTGCTTTGTTCTTTTCTTCTCTCTTAAGTCCCTAACTCATCTCTTCTCTCTTTCCTAATTTTTTGGTTTGCATTTTTGTATTTCTAGTTTTTCGGTTTACGTTTCTGCATTTTTTATTTTTTGGTTTGCATTTCTGATTTTTTGGTTTGAGTTTATGCATTTCTAGTTTTGTGGTTTTCATTTCTGCATTTTTTATTTTATAGCTTACGATTCTGCATTTCCAAGTGTTCTTTTACGTTTTTTGTTTATTGTTTTTCATATATTGGATACAAAGTTCAATGGCCAATAAATCTCATTTAAACACGTGACAAGAAATCTAGTTAATTTCAAGGTCATAGCTTCTGCTATTGATTTCAAGTTAACAATGTTTCAATTGACAATTGAGTTTCTAAACATATTTTTATTTTTAGTTTTTTATTATAAATCTCAACCAAATTTGTTTTTTCAGTTTTTATATTACAAATCTCAACTAAACCGGTTTTTGTTTTTTAATAAAAAACAAAAACTAAAAATAGAAAGCAAAAACCAAAAACTACAGTAGAAAAACAAAAGTAGAATCCACACAGAATTTGATAGATATGATACCAATAAAAACAATCTTTTAACCTGACTTATACAAATTTTAAAATGTTAATAACTAATTAAATACCTTTAAAATTTTGATAATGAATTAAAAAAATCAAAAAATTATGCTTTTAAATTTTTTAGCCTTTAATATTTAGCTAAATTATTTTTAAATATGGAACCATGTTAATCTACATAAGTAGATGATGTAGATCCCAAATTTCCCCTTCGAACTGGAAAGAAAAATGATTAGCCCTCCATGGAACTCAAAAGAATTCAGCTTTTTACCACCTTTCGTGTTCCCAAAACGATATATGCCTTCTTTAGCTGCTCACATTTCTATTTATGTGAAAAATTAGATTTCTAGGAAGATGTACAGTTTGATGCATGATCGTGCACCCAATTGTGCATCTCCAAAAAATTTCAAAATTATGCACAATCGTGCAAGTGGATACACGGCCATGCATCTTACAGGTCATGCTGAATTCTTCATTTTCTTGTCTCATCTTCACTCTAATCCATCTCCTTCTTGTTCCACATAGACAAATGAGTTTAAACATCAAGAGGATAGCTCAAAGAATGTGCTTTTAACTCATTTTAACTCTTATGCTTCCGAATTATACCTAAAACCAAATGTGAACCAAAATGAGTATCTTAAGCATTTCATAATATTAATCACTAAGTATTAAGGAGTGAATATATAAACAATTAAGCATATATCAATGAACCCACCTCGGGGACCCATATTGGTAGTGATTTTTATGTAACTTGGGGTTCTCTATTGTTATGAAGAATATAGGCCTAAGACTGATTTATACTAGACTTGTGTTAGGCAATACAATTTGAATTTTTAGGGTTTCATAAGAATAAAAGGATTTTGTAGAACTAAAGTAGGAAGGGGAGAGAGAGCAGTCATAAAGGGTTGAAGTACAACATATTAACACAATAAAAAAGTAACTTTGGAGGTCAAGGAGGCGATTTCATCAACATGCATCCAAATAACATCAAGTAATCAAGATATATGAAATGGTTTCTTTTATCTTGTTTTGTTTATTAAATATTGTTGGTTTCTTTTACCTTATTATGATCTAAATTGGGATAGATCTATATTGGATGGACCCTAGAATAAGTATTTTGGATTGGTTTCTTTGATTTAATGAAAGAAAGAAACTATAAGTTATTTATGATTACTTATTATGATTGAATTGAATATGCTAGAATTTTAATTCAATTTCATATTTTATATACTGGGATTAAGAAATCATATATAAGAATAGCTTGTAGCATGAATAATAAGATTTTCATGGAATTTTAGAAATAAGACTACATAAATGTTATGTGTTAGAGTTAAATCTACCAAGGGAATTCGTAGAATCAATTAATATTTTTTAGGGGTTTCGATTACAAAGATATTTCAATCAATTAACTTAAGGATAGGGTTTGTATGTCTTGAGAAAGAATATAGTTGTAACTTTAAAATTTTTACTAGGCCAAAAAACTAGACTTAATCACTGAATCAAAATAAACTTAAGAATAGAAAAGTTTATACGGGATTTTATATCTAGATCTTAATTTTCATTTAGTTGTTCCATTATTGTTGCTTGCTTTGGTTTATTATTTTAGATTAGTTATTTTAGTTTTGTTTATCTTTTTCTTTAAATCAATCAGTTATTGTTATATTAGATAATATAAAGACCATTAGTACTAGTACTTGTAGTCCTTGTAGGATCTACACTTGTATTCACCTAGACTATATTATAAGAACGATAAGTGCTTTTGCCTCATAATCTTTGGCATAGTTGTTAATTGGATACACTCGCATCACATATTAGTATTTTAATAAAAATAAATATAGATAAATATAAACAAATCTAGCTTTAACCTAAAAAGGTTAAGCTAAATAATGGTGTTAATAATCATTTAAAACAATGACCCAAATTGAATAAGTGGAAGCATTCATCACAAGGTTTTTGCTTTTGCATTAAAAGCTAGGAGACTTCTTAGATAAGCCTTTAAATGTGCCTTCATTAATTCAATTTTAGTGTTTTATTTTTCTATTAATTTAGGTGATTGAAATGTTTGAAAGTTGAAGCATCTTTCTCATACGTGTCTACTTTATGAATTGAGTTAAATTCTATAAATTTGGTTGACATTTAAAGGAGAGTTTAGGTAAATTGAATTGATTTATAAATTAATGAAAGCAACTAAAAGCCTAACTAATCAATGAACATTGGTATTAAAGACATGATGGATAGTCTTGGTTACTCCTATCGATTTGTTAAATTCTTTCATAAAATTTCTATATTTTTAAGTTAAAGAGTGATGAAATTGATTTGCTTAAAAACAAACAAAAGCTTAAGTTTAGGGATATTTGATATATATGAAATATGTACATATTAATATTATGTTACCTTGTTTTACTTGGTTTTTGTTATCTTTTAGGAATTATGCAAATTAAATATTGAGATGATATTATTTAATAATTAAAGGTGAATCTAAGCAAAAACATGAAGAAATTAGCAAATTTTGGAAGAACATGATCTGGTCCTCAATCGTATGCTAGCCCTAAAGGATCAAGTACAACAAGTGAATCGACCTGAGCCAAAGCCATTTGGGAGATCATTTTGCAAGTTTAAGAAAAAATAGTGTAATTCAAAACTAGACATAGCTATACCAAAGGTCATATATTCATCTTCAAAGAAATAGTGAGATCCACGAATTGGAGACACAATTATGCCAAAGGTTTCTGTTTAAAGAAACACTAAAGGTTTATGGTTCAGGCTATGACCATGGGGTAGATTGATAGGAATATCAACAGGTCGGGCTGAACCTGGCCAACCCGACCTATAGGAATTTTTTAAAAAGGTCAAAAATGACGTTGATTTGATAAAATGACATCATTTTTGAACTAATGGTCGAGCCACAGGCCCGCCTGACCTCGACCTATAGCCCGATCAGGCCGACCATTTTTGGCCCACCACCCACCCATGGCCCAATCAACCTAGGCCAAAATTGGGACGAGCCGGGCCAAAAGTGACATCCCTATAGATTGAGGCATAGGCAAACTATAATATATTTAAGAGTATAAACCATAATTTTTATAGAACTTTAATCATCTTTTAAAGAAAACACATCTTAAAAACATCTTTGTCTCTCTAAAAACTAGTGTTAGCTATTAAAAGGCTTATCAACCCTTGGGCAATCAATTTTAAGTTTTTTTAACTAGACAATCAAGATCCAAACATCATCATAGTAGATCCAGCTAGCGTTGAAATTCAGGAGTTTATCTATATTTACTTCTTTTATGATTTATGCATTTTTTTCATTTAATTTCATTATTTTAAATATGTTTAATAGCCAAATGTTCTTTTTGTGTTTAAATAAGAAAACCTTTATCTTTATATGGAGTAATTTAATTTAATTTATGATATGGGATATATTTTTATGAGCTATCTTTATTGGTATTAATATTGATTTATTCTTATTGATGTCTACATATTATTTTAATTAACATGTAAATGACTCACGAGAGCTTACATATGAGCAACTCATGGCTTAGATAGAGGGGTTAAAATGGGATTCTCGATGGAGACTTACGTGATCTTTCTAGTATTAGGGTAAAACCTTTCATGGAATTTCACATAACTTAAATACACTTAAAGGGGTGTTCGCAAATATAGAGATACAAATTAACCAATTAGAGAGTAGGAAGTTTAACTCGACATAATGTAGTTTCAATATCTACAAGTCATGTTAGTTTAGAGAATATATCCATTCTAGTTTAATTAAATCATGAATAGATAATGCTACTAAGGGAAGTTCTCATTTTAACATAACTATTTGATTGCACTGTTTTTTTTAATAATCATCTTATCATTTATTTCTTTAATTATTATGAGTTATTAGGTTAGTTTTGTTTTATGTTTCTTTATTAAAAAAAAGAAATCTATTTATTTATTAAGTTTGTTTAATAGTGTTAGGCCTTTATATCCACGTCACTTCTTTGTGGGATCAATACCTTACTTACCATTATATTACTTACCAACGATAGGTACACTTACTCAGTTAGCGAGTGATAGATTTGTGATAGGATTGTAAATATAATCAACTAAACACTCAACAGTCATGATTTCAAAACTAATTAAAATATCATTTAGACCTTCAATTCTCAAAAGTCCAAATCAAATAAACTCTTATAATAATTGGGATGGGCCCTATGCTCAGTGCCTAAAGGATTATTAGTTATTAAAGGACTACATAATGCAAAAAAGGGGAATGCACTCAATAAGAAAAACCACTAAGATGCTAGATAAGATTTAAAGAAAATCCAGATCATAAGCCTATAAAACCTCAAAGTTTAAGTCAAGTCCTAGTTATCAATTCCTATCCCTCCCTTCTAAATTAATCTAGAATTCATTTGAAGCCTTTAGTACTAGTCATAAAACAAAACAACTTTTTTTTAGTCATTTTCTCCATTTTAAGCCCTAAGACTTAACTTTAAACATATCAAATTCATTTCAAGCCTCAAGATCCAATTTTAGGCTTGTCAATTTCATTTAAAGCCCTAGGGCATTTTCTTCATTTTCGAAGCTCTAAGAGACAACTTCAAGCATTTTATCATTTTAAGCCTTAAGAACTAGCTTTAGGATTATCAAATTTAATTTTAGGCCTTAAGACCTAGCTCTAGATATATCAATCACTTCAAGCCCTAAGATATGATTCTAGGCATTTTTCTTCATTTCACAACCCTAAGACCTATATTATTTTTTCCCATTTTTTAAGCCCTAATACATATCTCCATACATTTAACTTTAATCTTGAGAACTATGATCCATTCTATGTATTTTATTTTTTTCCCAAGGCTTAAGATTCAATTTTATGCCTTTTTTTTATAAGTCTAAGGTTTATGATCCATTCAAAATAATTTTTTATTTCAGATCTTAGATCCTTTCTAGATATTCTCCTTTTGTTTTCAAGCTAGATAAGACAATGAACTTATAGGTATACCACAATTCATCTTTATTTTAATTATAAACCCTAGATATTAATCTATAGGTAAAATTGTGATCTCCTAGCATTAACCCTCATGATTTATTTTGAGCTCATTATTATGCTTTTAAATTTCCCTAAGTTTTTTGAGCTTCCTAAATTTGCAATTTCTTTTTGTCAAACCTAGGTAACTACTTAGCTAGGTAAAATAAGGGTGATCCGATACCTAATTATTATACATTAACCCTTTTCATTTGACTTTATCCTTTTTAATATTGACAAAAGAGGGAGGAGGATGACAGTAATGAAAGTTGACTTTTCATATGTAATGATGTATAAATTAAAGAATAGAATGTATTACATATTATTTTAAGATAAGGAAACTTATTTAATATTATTTATTTTTCTCACTATTAGCAAATAGTAGGTTGAAGCTCTATCTACAAATGGATAATACATCAGCCTTAATTTTTGAAAAAAAACTAAATTTCATATTTTATTAAACTAAGTATTGTCCTAATGATAACAAAATATTTTGTTATTAGTAGATTTACTTTTAATTATCGTAATTATTTTATTACAATATAATCAAGTTAAATAGGTGAAAGATTAATTTCACTAGAAATTATTAATTATTAATGTAGTTAAAAGAAATACATATTTACACGTACTTCCGATTAAGGCAAAGGTCTGTCTGAACAGAAAGACATAGAACATGAGATGGCGGGGACCACAGAATTAGTGGATGAGTTCTTGTGATCAATTGTGATTTACTTACTGCCACGCACTGTGCGCAAGCGGACTTGGGAGAAGATGGGTGCTGACTATGATGGTTCATAATGGAAGACAAATAATAACTACGTGTGATGCCTATTTGGTTGGAACTTGGAACCTCGGTTCCATTGACCCACCTCATCACACGCTATCATAAACACCATCGTCAACTTCCTCTAGTGAGTTATTGCTGCGCTTGAATTTGGATACTGAACTGAAGTGACTCCGAAAAAACAACAAACGGGAGAGATCAAATGTGTATGTCCATGTACACATACGACTCTATTAAGAAGAGAAACCTGGTCAAAGGGGCAGAAGTGGGTCGTAAGAAATCTTACGTGGCACAAACCCCTAGAAATAGTATTTGGATTTTGTTGTAAATCCAAAAATGCGAAAATGGTATTAAATTAGATTTGATGAATCATTTGACGTCCACTATGCAAAAGACGAGATTCCATGTCTTTTTGGTGGGTAAATCCCTAATTTATGTCGCTAAAATGGCGTTTAAGCCCATAAAAGACCTCACATTTTCCCGCTATCTTTTGCTCACGAGCTGACACTAAATAAAAGCATGAAAAGAACAAAAGATTAGACCTTTTTTAAAACGCTTTTAACCATTCAATGCAAAAGCTTAAGCTAAACCTGTTCACCTTGACAAGTGAGCTACATTGACGAGAGCTGAGGACAAAGCAATGTTCTAGTTAGGTTTTGTTATGGCTGCTTAACAGTTTAACCAGCTATACGCGCGGTTACAACTCGTTTTTATGGCCAAAATACATTGGTTCCCTTCTTTCTTCATTACATGCTCTCTATACAATGGCCCATTTCTTGTTCTTCATTGGTTTGTTCTGTATTAATGTAAACTGTTTAGGGTAAGCTAAAACCCATGTCTAGTTAATAGTGAACCCTCCACTCCACTTAAGGAAGAAGGTCTTTTCATTTTCCTTTTTAGTCTTTCTTGGTCCTCTCTTTACTTGCTTCTCTTCATCTTTGGCTCTTTGCCCTTTTTGGCTTCAAAGTTTGAGTCTTTCTGTAGGAGAGAGGTACAAAGAATCTGCATTGTTGATGAAAGTTGAGATCTTGAAGTGAAGTCCAGCAGGCTTCTCTGCTTGGTTGTCAAAACTTGTTCAATTTGTTCGTGGTTCATGTCTTCCATTTAATTCTTGGACACCACTGTAAACATAAGTTTCCTTCATTGAATCCCAGTGTTTGTTGCTGGAAGCAGAATCAATCCCGTGAAGCTCTTCTACAAACTTTGGCCTATTGCCAGGTAAAATCCTGAAATATAGAGCTCTTTGGAAGATTTCAGTAAAAATGTGAGATTTTGGTTCTAATTTTACGTGCTCTAAAGGGTTAATTGATCTTCTTCTTGATAATAAAGGCCTTCCATGCACTCTTTTTTCCTGAGACCCAAGTTTTTTGTGGTTCTGCGTTGATTCTTTCTTGTTAAACATTTCATGGTCTGAAATTTAGATCTGCCTGCTAAATATAGAAACTTTCTTTATTTTTCACTCAGATTATGTACTAAACATTGGCGGATCATTGGTAGGAGGAATATGAAGCTATTTAGGCTTTTAATATTATCCTTATTTTGTCTCCGAGCACTGGGCCAGCTCCCTTCTCAAGAAATCTTGTCATTACTTGAATTTAAGAAAGGTATCAAGCATGATCCTACAGGTTATGTCCTTGAATCTTGGAATGAGGAGTCTATTGATTTCAATGGTTGTCCTGCTTCTTGGAATGGTATAGTGTGCAATGGTGGAAATGTTGCTGGTGTTGTCCTCGATAACCTGGGGCTCTCTGCTGATGTAGACTTGAGTGTGTTTGCTAGCCTTACAAAACTTGTGAAACTCTCCATGTCGAACAACTCTATATCGGGTAAAATTCCTGAAAATATTGGTGACTTCAAAAGCCTTGAGTTCTTGGACTTGTCCGGCAATCTCTTTTCTTCTGTAATACCTGCGGGGATTGGTAGAGTACAGAGTCTAAGGAACCTCTCATTAGCTGAGAATAACTTCTCGGGTTCAATTCCTGACTCAATTTCGGAGGTTTTATCCATCCAATCCTTGGACTTCAGCTGCAACTCCTTTTCTGGTCCACTTCCAGCATCATGGACAAGGCTGAATAACCTTCTGTATCTGAACCTATCTTTAAATGGATTTACCAGTAAGATACCTAGGGGCTTTGAACTGCTTTTAGGTCTACAGGTGCTCGATTTGCATGGGAATATGTTCAACGATCATCTAGATGGGGAGTTTTTTCTCCTAACTAATGCCAGCCATGTTGACTTCAGTTCAAATTTGCTTGCAAGCTATAGTTCGCGGACAGTACTGCCTGGTATTTCTGATAGTGTTAAGCACTTGAATCTTAGCCACAACCAGCTTACTGGATCACTTATAGGGGGAGGTGAGCTTCACTTGTTTGCAAACTTGAAGGTGTTGGATTTGAGCTACAATCAGCTTTCTGGAGAGTTGCCAGGATTTGATTATGCTTATGAGCTTGAGGTCCTTAGGCTCAGTAATAACAGGTTCTCAGGCTTTATTCCCAATGACCTATTAAAAGGAGATTCTCTTCTTTTAACTGAACTGGACTTGAGTGCCAATAATCTCTCAGGTACCACTTTAGTGTTTGTTATAGCTTTAATCATTAGGGTTAAAGACTTGAACCTCCCCCGGGGTTTGCACTTTCCCAAAATGCAAAAGTGAGGTCCAAGTCCTTTATCTTAATATTTAAAACAATGTGATAGTTGTTTTGAATTTATGCTCGTTAGTGAGTCATTTAGCTGTTTGTAGATTGTAAATTGGTTTAACATACTTCTTTACGCAATAACACCCTTTTTCAGGGCCTATAAGTATGCTTCTGTCAACAACTTTACGTGTCCTCAACCTTTCTTCAAATGCCCTCATTGGTGAACTTCCCTTGCTTGCCGGAAGCTGTGCTGTGATTGATCTATCAAACAACCAATTTGAAGGAAATCTAACCAGAATTTCCAAGTGGGAAAATGTTGAGTATCTTGATCTTAGCCAGAACCGTTTGACGGGGTGGATTCCTGACGTATCACCCCAACTTTTGCGTCTGAATCATTTCAACCTCTCTCATAATTCTCTCAGTAGCTTTCTGCCTAAAGTTATTACTTGGTATCCAAAGCTTAGAGTCCTAGATCTCAGTTTCAACCAAATATCTGGTCTTCTTCTGGCTGATTTGCTAGCTTTACCTACTTTGGAAGAACTCTACCTTGAGAATAATTTACTTCAAGGTGCTATTGATTTATCTCCCCCTTCAAACACTAAATCGAACCTTCAAATTCTTGATCTTTCACGTAATCAGCTAAATGGCTATTTTCCTGACGAATTTGGATCATTGGTTGGACTTCAAATGCTCAATCTTGCATGGAATAATATGTCTGGTTCCCTGCCAACTTCCATGGTTGACATGAGCTCCATAACCTTGTTAGATTTATCCAAAAATCATTTCACAGGTCCTTTACCAAGCAATTTATCCAACACCCTTTCAAACTTCAATGTTTCTTATAATGATCTCTCAGGAGTTGTACCAGAAAATTTGAGAAGGTTTCCTAGCACTTCTTTCTACCCTGGAAACAGTGGTTTAAGTCTTCAAGGTGGTCCTCCTGGATCGAGCAGGTTTCCAGCTCAAAAGCATAGAAGGAAACCTATCCATACCATTGTGAAGGTGGTGATAATAGTTTCTTGTGTGATTGCAGTCATTGTTCTTATCATGCTTGCTATCTTCATACACTACGTTTGCTTGTCAAAGCGATCTCCTCCTGATCCTTTGACAAGTAAAGCTATCCGCAGGCACAGTCCTACAGATCCTTCCAGTGCCAGTGGAACAGGCAGTGGAGGTGCCTTGATGGTCTCGGCAGAGGATCTTGTTGCATCAAGGAAAGGATCATCATCTGTGGTAATCAGTCCTCATGAGAAAATGGCTGCAGTAACTGGCTTCTCACCATCAAAGAACAGCCATTTATCGTGGTCCCCAGAATCTGGGGATTCATTTGCTACTGAAACCCTTGCCAGACTGGATGTGAGGTCACCAGATCGACTGGTGGGTGAGCTGCATTTTCTTGATGATACAATCACATTGACACCTCAGGAGCTGTCAAGGGCTCCAGCTGAAGTGCTAGGGAGGAGCAGTCATGGAACCTCTTATAGGGCAACACTGGATAATGGACTGTTCATGACTGTTAAATGGTTAAGGGAGGGGGTTGCCAAACCAAAAAAAGAGTTTGGTAAAGAGGCTAAAAAATTTTCAAATATCAGGCATCCAAATGTGGTGGGGTTGAGAGGATATTACTGGGGGCCCACACAGCATGAGAAGCTAATTCTTTCAGATTATATCTCACCTGGAAACCTGGCAAGCTTTCTCTATGGTAAGTTCTCGTTGTCTTCATGTGAAATAAGATTATTGCAAACCAATGCATTTTATATCATATTCAATTTCACTTCTTAGGAATGATAAATTTACAGATCGACCGGGAAGAAGAGGCTCACCATTAACCTGGCCTCAGAGGCTGAAAATAGCAGTTGACATTGCACGTGGCCTGAACTATCTCCATTTCGACCGTGCTGTTCCACATGGTAATCTTAAAGCAACAAATGTGCTGCTGGATGGGCCAGAACTGAATGCACGAGTTGCAGACTATTGCCTCCATAGACTCATGACTCAGGCTGGCACTATAGAGCAGATACTTGATGCTGGGGTTTTGGGCTACCGCGCACCAGAATTGGCAGCCTCCAAGAAACCACTTCCCTCATTTAAGGCGGACGTTTATGCGTTTGGAGTGCTTTTGCTGGAACTTCTAACCGGCAGATGTGCAGGTGATGTGATTTCTGGGCAAGATGGAAGGGTTGACTTGACAGACTGGATCCGGTTGAGGGTTGCAGAAGGCCGTGGTTCAGAATGCCTTGATCCTGCACTGAATCCTGAAATGGGTAATCCAGCAGTTGAAAAGGGAATGAAGGAGGTCCTTGGAATAGCTCTAAGATGTATAAGGTCTGTGTCGGCGAGACCAGGCATTAAGACCATATACGAAGATCTTTCATCCATATAAATTTCTGTTTCTACGGAACTTGAATATGATTAGGTTGGAATTGGAAGTTTTATGGGGTTTTAATATCTCATTGGCCTCACTTCCGTCGGATTTTTGTTAAGAGGGGATTATGGTTAGAGGTGTTAGCTGATTTACTAACCATTGCTTGTAAAGATCGAGGACAACATGAAGAATGGATGGGAAATTGTTATTTAATAGATGGTTGCCTCATTTTTTCTTATTTTTGGTGAAAATGTCATATCAGGCATGTTGGTTTTTAAGTATTAATTTGTCCAGAACAAGCCAAGGTCTTGACTGATTCACATGATATCAATATGTACACATGCATTTATGTAAAAACGCCATTTTATAGCATTTTGGGAACAAATGTGGACAGCATATTTGTTCTTTTCCATTAGAAGCCCAATAGTCTATTCCTTGATGACCCACTTCGAAATCAAAGCGTCTTTAAACCCCTGTTCCTTTTCACGGCAATGAAACTAGACAATCAACATTCAACTCTCTAGCACCAATAACTTCATACGGTGTGATTTCGGTTGCTTGTTAATATGTTGTGATTTGATCACAAGTAGTGGAATTTGTTTTCGGCTTCAAGGAATTTAGAATGGAACAACATTTGCGTTCCCAATAGGCAATTACAAGTTACACAAAGCTACATTAATCAATGGTCAATATTACGTTGAGAAAAATGATACTAATGTCGCTGTTCATATATACAAATTTCAGCTTTCTTGCCATCCAAGTTCTTGAGCTCACTTCTCCCTAGAATTGTAAGCCTTTGCTCCTCGAGGAGTCCTGCCTCAGCTCTCTAGCTGGCTTCTTGACACGTTCCAGTTTGTGCATTGCAATTTTTTTTTACCTTCTCTTAAAATTTTAGCTAGTTCTTCGACTAGTTGAATTGAAAGTGTTCCATCAGTTAACTGAAGGATTTCAATGGCCAGCAGATTATATAATAAGATTTCATTATGATGATGGTTAAGTAGAGTTAGGGGATAGGCTAGTTGATACCCTAGTTGAAGGTATATCATTGACTAGCCTCTTATATTTAAAAGTTAATAGTTTTAGTGCTAGTTTGTGTGTTTAGCAACCATTTGAAGGGTTGGTAGCTATAAATACATAGCCTTTTGGTTTTGGATATCTTTACGACATTTTATTGATAGAAGAGTATATTTGAGAGAGCTCTCCTGCATCAAATGTTCATGACGTTCATTGTAATTTGAGAATAAGCTCTAGAATATTAAAATGAGAAAGGTTTATTTGTATCATATTCGTTGGATGGGGTTATTCTTAGTATAAATTGGGTTTACAAAAAGGTTATGGTTCCTCTTTAGTATTAAGGAAGATATGTAGAAGGATTCCTATTTACCTAGAGGAATGAAAGAGCTTGTAAGAAAGTTTACCTTCACCTAGTTGAGAGAAGAGCTTAGTGGAATTTCAAGTGAGACTTAAAGAGTAGACGTAGGTAAAGTTTAATTTTCAAACAATTATAAAATCAATTTGGAATGGTATTGGTAAAATCATTATATCATGTTTAATAATGCCACAATGGACTCTTTGCCATTTATGCCTGTACAATCTTTCTTCCTCTTCTACGGTTCTATCAACATATATGCGATATGAAAAATGAAGCTTCTCTCTTATGAACCTTTTTTGAGTGGTGCCAATTTTTTATGAGATGGAAGACTCAACGCTCACAAATCAATAAGGATTACATGTTATGAGAGACTCCATTAGAAAAGCAAACCACTCGATACTTCTTTGTCCTTCACTGACGTTATAGCAGATCACATGGTGGATCTATCTAGTCTAAATATTAGGTGTATTTTTAACATACCCCAATTCAATGGGCAAGATACAAGGACATTTTCCTTAAAGGCCTTAGGCACTTTTTTAAGGACTTAAATCGTTTCCTAAATATGCACTGTCGGCTATTTTTATATCTATTAGACCTTACCTAGGGGAATTCATTCGTAGAGAACTTCAAATGCCAAACTTTTATATTTTAGATAACCTTATAAACTTGGGCCTAGACTCTGTTGAACCATCTCAAACCCAAATTTCTTCTTTTAAGATACCCAAGACTCGATATTCTCATAATTGATGAAGAGGAACTAGATAATTTTTTTAGAAAATTAAACACAAAGGAAGCGAGTCATAATAAAAGGTGAAAAAGAACCGATGATGATAGTGACAGCAAAAGTGGAAGAGTTTTCCTATTAAATTTGCAATCATTGCAAGAGTTTATATGACAAAGATGATGGATATGATTCTTATTATTATCATTATGGATCCCACTATTTAAAGTTGTTTGTCTTTTTTTTGTTGTCTTTTTATGATGTAGTTTTATTCTTATCCATTTACTATTGACATTGTTCTTAAGTAATATAATGTTGTTTTTATCCATTTAGGATGTAATGTAAGCTTATGCTTATCTAAAGCTGATTTTCTTTTGTAAACCTCCTTGCCTATAAAAGCAAGAGATCTTTTCCATTGTACTCAAGAAACATTTCTATTCAATAAAAAGTTACGTGTTTTCATATGACTTCACACTAAAATCTCTCTCCCTTAAATGCTTGAGTCTTCAATAGGTTTTACTTCTGTCATAAAGAGATATTAGTATGCTCAACACTTTCCTTTATATAAGGATCTTGTACATCAAAATGTATCAAGTATGTGATCCTATTTGAGTTTTAAGTTATACAAAGAGGATTATTCAGCAAAGTTCCCTAAGAAGCATGTCTTGAGAGTTGAATCCTGTCAAAAATGAAGGGCTTGCGTTTTGACTAACATACCTGAAGTCTTAAGCTACAATAATCTTTGTCTATCTTAGGGCTCTTATAGAGGTCCGCTTTACCATATCGCCAGTAGTTTTTTGTTATCCCCGTAACCTTAGATCTAGGGTACTTGAGCGGCTTTTGTAGAACAATACGTAACTTTAGAGTTTTCCTCTAAACTCTATCTTTATGGCTAAATCAGGGTTACACACATCTCTAGGTAGGCAGTTATTATCAAAATATTCATCCATCTAATATTTACAGTCTAAATTACATAGATGGATCTACATCTCAAATAAAATGTTCGTTAACATGATTGACATACACATTATGTCCATTGGGGTGGACAGAGTGGATTCGAGGACTACCGATGCCTTTTTTATGAGAAAATGCCGAAATAATTATCATTATTGATTCAAAAGAAGCTTTGGATGATTATGGGTTTTCTTCTCCAGGCTTGCTAAAAATAGACTTTACCATTCCATCTGCTAAACTTCTCAATAGTTGATTATTTCTTTGGATCACTAATCAATCTCTCTTTATTTATTGATATTTTATACAGATTTTTTTTTTTTGTGTTGTAAAGTATTATGCAAAATAATCACTTACCTAATCATCTATTTCAAAACTACTGACAAGATTGTTATTATTTTTAAAATTTTTAATATTACACATTTTTTATTTAATAATTTAAAATAATTATGATAAGTTTTGCGGTGAGTGAAACTATCAACTCATCATTCTGCTGGGGCCTGGACTAATTTAAAGGTGCAAGTATGGGGAAGGGGAATAACTGCAGAAGATAAAGACAAGAACTTTGGTGAAAGACAAATGCCGTGCCAAAGGCATCTATGCGTGCTTCTTAGTTGGTGTTTCTATCTGACAAAGATTTGCTCTAAGTGGGAAAAACCTAATCAGAAAGTGTTCAAAAGATTGACCGATGGCAAGAGCTTTATTTCCCCTTTTCAAATCCAAATCTTCCTTATTCCATTATGCTTCTGCGCTTAGATTTTCGACTTCACAAGTATCATCTCACCCTCAGTTTGAGGTTACCACTTCCTCTCTCTCTCTCTTTTTTTTTTTTGAATTAGTGAACGTTTGGTCTCTTATTTGCCATGATAGAGATTAAGTAATTCCTTTAAGTACCCATTAATTGGAATTTTTGGTGGAGAAACTGATCAGGTGATCAACCAGAAAGTCAAATCATTAATGTTCAAATTGGCTTTTCTATTTGAATTGAGACGAGCATTGTTCGAGGATCGGGTGGAGTGTACCTATTTTCTTGCAGCAATGTCGATTAATTTAAGTTTGTTACTTCCGTCTCCAAATGGATTTTCAATTGATTGTTTGTCATTATTGCTAGTTACTGTCCTCTCACCAGGAAGGCTTTAGTTTAGTAGAATCCTAAGACGTTCTGATATTTAGTTTCTCTGGAACAGATAGAAAAGTAGGAGCTTTTAAAAATGGCCAAATTGCTAATATACTTGGAAAACTATATTCTGTGTTCTTAACAGAATCTTCTTCAATTGTTGATTCTCTTGTAGAGATGTGCTGATGTTGTACTAGTAACTCCTGAGGTTTCCTTAGTCAAACTCCCCCAATTTGTCATTTCCTCGCTAATTCTTTTAGTCTCACGGGAGGGGAGGGGAGGAGGAATGAGGTTTGAACATCTGACTACCACTAGCTCTGTGGGCACTTGGCTTTTTGGTACTACTTATGGCAATTCTGAAGTTAACAGTATCATCATTGTGTGAAGTTAACGTATGACAAAGTTGGCAAGAGTTGTATTTTCGAGTTATGACTGTTTTCATGTCGTTTTAATTTGTAGAATCCTAAGACTTGAACATTAGATTGAACGAAATCAATGATGTTTCACTGCTATAAACACACTTTTGAGTCCTCATTATGGATTTTTGGTAGCTTATGTGTCTGCGCTTGATGCAATTTGCAGTTCATTTCTGCAAATTTCATACTAAATAGTGATTTGATATGTTACAGAGTGTTGGATTCATTGGGCTTGGAAATATGGGATCCAGAATGGCTAGAAACCTTATTAAAGCTGGATTTAGAGTTACCGTTCATGACATGTAAGGCTTGGGTATTTTTGCATTGTTTTATATTTTGGTTCCTAAAAGCTTTTATCACATCCTTTGTATAAATATAAAATTGAGTGTCTTAGTCCTATGTGGTTTCATTATGCATTTGAACATATGGAGAGAGAAGATTTCTTAGAGTTGTTAAATGAAACTCTATCTTTTTGTAGTTTCAGTTGTATAATTTTATTTACGGAGAATGCAGAATGCAAATCCATACTTGGAATCGAATAGTTAAATTTGGTTTTAATTCAGAAACTCTTATGCCGTCAACATGTTTCTGGAAATGGGAATTGCAACAAAAGAAACACCATTTGAAGTTGCAGAAGCAAGTGATGTTGTAATTACAATGTTGCCTTCATCATCTCATGTGAGTATTATG
Organism: Erythroxylum baracoense; assembly: GCA_025629805.1. Classification (NCBI taxonomy): domain Eukaryota; kingdom Viridiplantae; phylum Streptophyta; class Magnoliopsida; order Malpighiales; family Erythroxylaceae; genus Erythroxylum; species Erythroxylum baracoense. Next base: position 27,466,521 of record JAOTAY010000002.1, read on the forward strand.
TGCCAATTTCACCTTCTTTTCTATGTTAAGGATCTAGACAGTTTCTTGAGTTGTTCTCTCTGTTAGTCTTCAAAATTATACTAACTTTGGAAAGGTATTGCTTAATTCCTCCACTTTATAACAATGAATTCTTTAATGTGTAACAATGAATGTTCTCTCTGTAAGTACGGAGAACTAATACTTTTACCAAACAAGGAATCTAATTGGTGTTCACATATTCGGAGAACTGTTTACAAGCCATTTACGAGAAGCTGTCGATATTTCTAGCAGTCTAAATTGTTGGGCATCTATAGCATTTTATGCTCTAGACTCCTCTCTTAATGTCACTTCTTTCTCGTGTTCTAAATGGAAAAGGTTAACGAAAGGTAAAACGTTCTTATAACTTGTTCTGGTGCAGATCTTAAACTTAAACTGTATTTTCAAGAGGACTTGAATGCTTTAGAAGTTTACCATTTCATTTCAGAAGTTTTCTTGTAAGGCTTCCAATTTAATTTTGAATTTTTTCCACTGAACTTATATAGCTAACTACATAGGTATTGGATGTCTACACTGGACCATATGGCTTGCTTCATGGTGGAAATTTTCTGAGGCCGCTTTTGTTAGTAGACTCATCTACTATTGATCCCCAAACATCAAGAAAGCTTTCTTTAGCTGTATCTAATTGTGTTCTAAAAGAAAAGAAAGGTATCTCTTTGAGATTAAAAGTTCTGATGTTTGTGTTATCGAGTAGAGTTCTCAGCTTTATATCAAACATGTTTACTCAGCATTTTATGTGGTTTACCCATTAATGCATCAGTGTTTGGCTGATCTTTAATTCCTTCTGAAATTCTTTATGTTTACTAAGTGTATCTTTAGTTTATGAAGTCGTGAAATACTTAAAAAGCATCATCCAGTAAAGAGGAACATTCGTTTGCTACTTCTGTTTAGACATCAGCACTTGATCAGCATGATTATCAGCTGTTTATTCACTAAATTTTTGTTGTTGTTCTTTTTACTGGATTTCTGGATTCTTCGTTGCTATACAAGTGAACCCTGCTCACCTGTTTCTTTATTCAGGATGTTAAATGTTATTTTCTCTTTACCATTAAAGTGACAGAGATCTGCTAAAATAAATGTAGACAGAAGCAAAATATTAAGGGGTTTCATATTGATCTCAAATCAAGTTTGTGATATCTTAGTTATTGTATAATAGAAGAACTTGGTGGCAAGTTGTAATCCGTTGCTTTTCTCCTCTTTTTATTCAATGGGAAATGTTGAGTGTGTTTTTTCTCATATGACATTCCAAGCGATGATATAGTAATATATGAAAGCCTCCATGTGTGCACATGTCTGAATTTTGTTGCTGGAAAGTTTAGTGTTTCCTTTCTCACAGATTATTGGAAGGAACCTGTCATGTTGGATGCTCCCGTATCTGGAGGGGTTCTTGCTGCAGAAGCCGGTACTCTGAGTTTCATGGTATTTTTTTCCCCTTTCACCTCGTTCTAAATTGAACTGAACTCTTTGCTGCCCATATAAATGGTTTTTACTGAAGGCATCTTATTACCACATGGCTTGGGCATGATATCCATGGATAACCATCTACATCTGCTGTCCATCTAATGCATATTTGAAGAATGTTTATTGTAGTAAAGGTGGACAATCTATTAAGAAACAATTTTCTTTTAATAACTGAGTTCATAAAAGTAGATGGTATGTCATCCAGGTTGGTGGTTCTGAGGATGCCTTTCTGGCTGCCAAACCCTTGCTTCTCTCAATGGGCAAAAGCGCAGTTTATTGTGGTGGAGCAGGAACAGGTTCAGTAAGTTCTCACAAACTCTGTGAAATAGAGTGACATATTTTCCATCTATCAACTACTTCACTTATTAAGTTGTGTTCCCTTATTTTATTGTTAAAATTTAGTTCGTAGTTTTGTTAATTGCTAAAAGCCTGACTTAATATATGCTAATACAGCAGATAATGTTTTTATTCATCCACTAGGCAGCAAAAATTTGCAACAATTTGGCAATGGCTGTGAGCATGGCTGCAGTTTCAGAGGCTCTTACCCTTGGTCAATCTCTTGGAATTGATGCCAATACCCTAACAAGCGTTTTTAACTCTTCAAGTGCTCGGTGTTGGAGTAGGTATGTATTTTTCAATCTCATATGCTATTAATTCTCACTTAATTAACTTACGGAGTATCACCCTTTTGAATTTGAAATTTAATTCAAACTAGTCCACAAAAAGAACTGCTACGTTTTACTAAGAACTGAAATGAGGCCGTGCTAGAAAATAGAAGAAAAGTGACAAACCGTTTTTTCAATTCAAGCTGGTCTAGAAACCTTTAAATGAGGACAGACAAAATAGTCTTTTCCATTGGCATTTTATATCATCAGATAGCGGTTTTTGGTGTTATGGGAAACAAGTTGATGCACTGATATGAGTTTTTCCATTGTTGATAATAGTCAAGTTTTGGTGATTTTTCTCTTGAAACTGTTTATTGAGTGTTACCAAAATGGCAGTGATATATACAATCCAGTGCCTGGAGTTATGGAAGGTGTGCCTGCTTCAAGGAATTATGAATGCGGATTTACATCTAAGCTCATGGTTTGTAATTCAACCCAACTTTTGTAGTAACTAAATGTTGCTTGAGGAAATTTCTTTTCTTTGGTTCTCTATTTCACGTAGTTTTTGTGCATAACCTCGATATAAATCAAGAATGTCATTTCTGTTATGTGATTTTTTTGAACAACCACATCTTTTGTTAATCATCCAAGTTTACTGAACAGTTCTTGTAGTTGTTTACCAGTCCTATCTCTTTTGTTCCTCCTCCGTTTCTCTTTGTTCATATACGGGCCTGACCATGAGCACGGTTGAATATGCACTTTCTTTGATTCAGGCTAAAGACTTGAACCTTGCTGTAGCATCAGCAAAAGAGGTCGGTATAAGATGTCCTCTGACATCCCAAGCCCAAGATATGTAAGTTTTCTGTTGCGTTGATTAAATACCCCTCAGGCAAGTCAGTCCTCTGACATCCAAGTTCTCTTACATTTCAATCATTTTAAAATAAGTGACCTTGAATTTGACTTATGTCATAAGAAGATAACTTGGAAAATATTCATCTTTGATGATTGCTAGACTCAAGACTGTAGACAAACTTGGAAATATTTTACTGCAATGTAAGACTACCCAGTAATGATCTGAAATGATTGTTGCAGTTACACAGAACTCTGCAAGGATGGTCATGAAGCCAAGGACTTCTCCTGTGTTTTCCGCCATTACTACTCCGGAAAGGACGAACTTTAGCTTGAAATCAATGAAACTGTATACAACATGTAGGAGCGGATGCAAGAACCTCGAGGACGTTTTATTTTAAATCCAAATATATCCTCTCCTTCGAGTTGGACAGTAAACTGGGTGTCAACTCTAAGACCGTCGTCAGCTACGAGATCACATTTACTGGGCTCTAGATGTTCTATGCGCTGTTGATGATAATAGAGATGGGTGAGTTAAATGCCAAAAGTTTATCTCCTATTGCCTCAATAAGTTAATGTGATGTGTTTAAGAATTAAGATGCCTCGTGAGATAAATACTCTTTACCACACTCTCATGAACAAGTTTTGAACTTGCCATATTATCTATTTTTTCAAAATTTGAACTCGCCACACCTGAAAAAGAAAGGATGAAAGTGAAGAATGAGTTGAAAGTGAAGAATGAGTTGAGCAATCCCACGTCATGTCCTAATTGTATATGGCTCATTTGGATCTCGTCCAATTTCTCCCTAAGCCCCCTCATAAGCTTTCATTGGTATCAGAGTAGTTTCTCAACTCTTGAGAGGAATTAAGTAAGAGTGCTAGTTCTCTTATACTTATTCCTATTTATAGAAAAAAATTAGGTAATTAAAGTTTAATTTAATTTTAATAAAATTAAATATCTCAAATTTGATCCCTAAAGTTTCTCAAAATTTATAATTAAATCTAACTTAATTAAAATTGATTTTCCTTTATAAATTGCTCTTTAATGTATGACCTATTAAGTTCCTAATATATCGGCAGTAATTATAAATTATAATTATAATTCATAATTAGAATAAGATAAACTAAAACTCATTTTAATTTATCTTTAGTTCTTCAATTAAATAATTTACAATCATAGATCAAGATTGATGTCTAACAACATGTCATGACCACTTAAATATCAGGAATGTCAAAATGGTTTGACTTAACCTATCCATGCATGGTTATGACGTATAATTGAATCCTTCGTCATCCAATGTTTTAATTGAACAGAGTATGGATATAACATTTGCTTTTTTGTATCTAATTGTATTTGTTCTTGCTAATTAGTAATTGATATTTGAAAACATCTTTTCAAATGTCAATTCACTCTAGCCAGAAAATTCTATAAATTACTGTTAATTAAGAACAATAGGTTATTCCCTCTAATTACTTTAGAGTAACGAATTCTTTATTGACTTACTCAACTATCTTCATATAGTTCAAATTGCATCCAAATACTACTGATTGAATTATCCTAGGAGAGTTCATAAATAGCATTAAAACATAGTTATTCTCACATGAGATACCTTAGTAATCTCAAGTCTAAGGATCAATTATACAACTATCATTATGAGGAAATCCGCAAACACATAAGTAATATTCCATTTGGGATCCTCATAGTCAGGTCAGTTCAATGAACTTATTCTCTAATAAGCACCCACACATTAGTTTATCTCCATACTTTAATTTATAAGATCAATTACTTTCTTCATAAGAAAGGAACATAACGTGTGCTAGTTTTATCATTTCATTAATATCCTATATTGATGAAACTACAACTAGGAACATTTAGGAATAATACATAAATGTAAACTGAATCTCATAATTATGACCTCATCATAATTTTAATTACACAATAATTATTACCGAGATTTTACTTTTAGTATTAAAACATCAAATGTAATTAATGCATAAAGATAAAGAATGTCTTTATTAATTATTTTGTCACTAACCTACAATCAATTGATTGACTGTAGGACATAGACTAACAATTTCTCACTCGTATTAAGCCAATCGTTTAAGTATCTCATACCATATCACTATATGACGATTATGCTACCGCTAAGACAATGGCCTGATGAGACAATTCCACTAGATTCTCTATAGTGCTTAACTCTTACAATTTTCATCTTAACTATCATTATAATTAAGAAAATTTTGCCTAAATACATCTTCGAATCTTTTATAAGACCGTAGCTCCTTTTACATGCCCAATAACTCTAATATTCCACCGTACATTACTGTCTTAAACAATGTAATGAGCTATATCAAGTTTATTAAAGAACTTATTGATCTAATTAATCATTTCCACTAAATGAAAAAATGTATTATGGCTTAATTAGCAACCGTTGTTATATTGAAAACTTTCCAATCTAAAATGATATTATTTTAAGTACAATAAACCTTAATTAAGATTTACTTCTAAATTAAATATCCTTATCTCCTTGAATTTAAATATTAACTTAATATATAGAATAATGAATATCTTTAATACTTCACAAGTATCTAATATCTCAAACACCAAACATCTTTAGTACATTACATATGTACTTGGACTTAGAATAACTGAACAACTTCCAATCTATCTCTATAGATCTAATTTACAAAATTAAGTTATTATTTTTTCATAGTCAACAAAAGTTGTTCTTGGACAATTATGTTTTTAATAATTGAAAAATAGAATTATTATTCTCTGTGAGTAATATGTCTCTACATACTCTCACTAAAAAGGACAACTATACTCCCACCAACTTTCTTGTAGAGATGATAAATTCACAATCATTTTCAAAACAAATTCTATGAATTCATCATAAAAGTGAATTTTTTTTAATGCGTGTCAAATGCACCATAAAATAAACCTAACTCTGCACAACTAATTTTAGAGCAGTAGTGAGTAGAGATCGTATCCATAGAGAGTGTGTGCAAAACTTTTGTAATAAAAGGAATCAATAGTTAGGATATGGGAGATTTTGGTTGGAATAAAAGACAAAAAAAAGTAAAATTGAACTAACAAAAGTAATTCAAATTAAACAGTGAGGAAATGATAAAATTGATTAATGAGTTTGGAATCTGGATCTCAGATCAATCTCAACCTACACATAATTAAACATATTTCAATGAATTGTTGTTTTCACACCTCTCTTAGAAACTATTAATTGTAGGTTAACAATAAGCTCCGTGTTTAATTAAAACAAGCTCTTTAACTAAATATGGCTATCGAATAACCTAAAACAAGCTCTCCATATTTAGTAGGACAACTGCATTACAAATAAGGAAAACATATTAATCTACGCAACAACCACACAAGCTTAGGTCGTTTAACTTATGTTACATTATCTCTAATAATTAAACATCATTAGTTGCCACAAATGAATCCAAAATACAATTATTACGTATTGTATTTGAGATTCTAGCAATGGATTTATATAAAAACAATATAATAAAGCATTCAGATTATCCTTACACGAATACCCAAGTCAATAGACATATAATAACATAAAAAATCCCTAAAGAGAAAGAGATTTAACACTACATAACGAAGATATGCTCAAATGCAATCCTCAAATTCAATTTAACCTCCGAATAAAAAAAGGAAGATTAGCCTTCATAGATGCCCAAGAAGTACGAGTTCTATCACCCTTTTCATTCCAAAAATGATCCATCCTCTCTAAGCTGCTCAAATGTTGCTTTATATGAAAAACTAGGGTTTTGGGAAGATGCACGATTGGGTGACGGCCGTGCATCCAATTTTACAAACCAAAACAAGAAAGTTTTGTAAAGATATACGGTTGGATATTGTACACATAAGAAGGATGCACTTTTGACATACACGGTTAGATACATAGTGCATCCTTCTTATGTGTACACGACAGTGTAAGTAGATACACAGTCATGCATCTTCCAGGTCATCTTGAAAACTTCATTTTCTTACATTTTCTTGTCCCATCTTTACCCCAATTTGTCTCCTTCTTATTCCACAAAGACAAATGAGTTTGAAATCAAGACAAACATCTTAAGGGATGTGTTTTTAACTTATTTTAGCTCTTGAACTTCCAAATTGTGCCTAATACCAAATATGAACTAAAATAAGTATCTTAAGCATTTCACAACAATAATCATTAAGTGTAAGGAGTGAATGTATAAAAAATTAAGCACAAATCCAATTCCCTCACACTTAGCTTTTAACCGTTCTTGTGTAAAACAAAAAAATCAAAGTCACGAAACAAAACACTTTCAAATTTTCCATATTTTCCAAGAAAAGATAACCATAAGTAAAGAGAAATAAATTTCAAAATCATACCAAGACTCAACATTCAATTCCTTTACTCATGATAAATCAACTATCATTTTCTTTAGAAATCTAACAATCTAAGGGTAGACTTTGAAAAAATGTGTTTAAGTATGATATATTCATGGGTACACTCAAAACATTATGATAGATTCATGGTTACACTCAAAACACCATTCATAATCAAGATATTCCACAACTTTGCATATTATTTCATTTCTCTACCACTAAGATTCATATGCATAATCATAAATAAAAAGACTTTTCTAAGGTTGTAATATAGGCAAAGGTTAAAGTGAGATATATTTGGGTAATGTAGCACAAAAGCCAATAAAGCTAGTAAAGCAAGAGTAACACTCAATGTAATATCAAGCACAAAAACTAACTTTCACCCAAAATTGGGTACCATTAGCTATAATGAATGCAAAAACCATGTTTCACAGCTTAAATTCAATCTCTCACACCACAACCTTCATTAAGAATAAGGAATTAAAAGGAATCACTCATACAATTGATGACAACCAATACATTATAACCATAAGTGGTGATCCTTTAAAACAACACCTACCTCATATGCATCATACTTAAATCACCCATTCCATACAACTTTAGGAGGAAAAACTAACAATGAATAACTTTGCAAGACAGATGCATTTCCTCCTTGATATTTTTATTTAAACATATTTTTCTTTCTTTTCTTTTATTTTTCCTTTTCTTTTTCTTTCGCTCTTTCTTTTTTAATAAAAAATGGAAGAAGCGCATCAACATTTGGAATTCATTGATAAGAGATAAAATGACATTCCAACAATTATAACCAGCCCACATATAAGCACATCTCCACACCTATTCTTTTGTGCATTCACAATCATCAATAATCAACAAATGCTCTACTAGCTTTAAGGCTTAGGTAGGACATTTGGTTAGGTTTAAGGCATGTAATGTGGTTAGCATAAAAAGAAAAGGCAAATAAAGCTCAAGGGGGCTTAGCAAAAGAAAAAATTATATCAATAGGTAGGCTATTTGGCTCATGCAACTCATAAAATAAAGAGTGCCTATCTCATTTTCATGTTAATGCAAGTGATAACAATGTGGTCTTGAATAGAAATTCAAAGCAAAGTCAGGATATACATGTCATGAAGGTCACACATGATCAAAAGACAATGAGACTGATATAGATATGAAAGTAAATAAAGGCTCAAAATTTCACTAGCTTGTATTTACCACTAGTCACCACTCTTTTAAAGATAATTTATATTGACCAATCACAACAGTAAAAGTACATGCTCAAGTTGCCATGAATTTTTTCAGTTAATTCACTCTAATTATGACTACATAGTCCTACAAGCAATAGAAAAAGAGAAATTGTTTGTTTGTTTGATTGATTCTCTCTCTTTTTGTTTGAAAACTTAAAAAAACGTAAAAAAACGAACAAACTCGAAGACAAAGATGCATATAAGAAACAAACAACTTAAAAGCACACTTATAATCCTAACAAATGAGAAAATGTAAAGAACAAGAAACAAACTTCCTTTGGGTTGCCTCCTAAGCAGCGCCTTTGTTTATTGTCATTGGCTCGATTTCTTGTTTTTCCTCATCACGTGACAAAATTATGATTTTTAGGTGTCATAACTTCTGCCTTTTCCACTTAAGATTCTTTAAGATAGGGCCTGAGTTGATGACCGCTCACATTCAACGTCTTCCTTATCTTCAAACTCTTAATCTCTACTGAATCTCTACACTCTTGAAAAATCTCTAACATCTCTTCACCCTTTTGCTCCTTGTTTAATTTCTCCAATATACTAGGTAAAGGTGAAGGGTTAGTCTTAACAACAATTAAGGACTAAGTACTCACCTTCAAGCTAAATGATATTTTCCTTTCTCCTTCAAGCTCCTTCTCAATTTCTTCTTCACTAGCAATCCCTTGAGTATTCATCTCAAGATTCTCAAACTCCTTCCACTCCATAAGGTTTTTACACTAACGTTCCTTGGATTCACCTTAGGTTGAGATGGTTGCATCTCTCCGCTTTATGATTCTAGGCAGTTGATAGCTACCATTAGTTGAACCATTTGACTTATCAAGTTCTGGATTCTAAACCTTATATCTTGTTGGAATCGTATCACATCCTGATGAAATTGCAGAGTGTTAGTAGTAAAAGATATAAATAAGTCTTCCAGAGATGTACCTGAGTTAAAATAAGAGGCTTATGATCTATGCTGGAATTACTGTGCATCCTGCAGCCCATCTAGGAAGTAGTTTTGCTGGCTATCCCCTTTATAACCAAAGTTCTTATGATCACTCAAAACTTGGTTATAAAATTAGGAATATGGGTTATAGAAAAAATTTCCACCAATAGTATTAACGGTGTTCCTTTACTGTGTCCTTTTCATACGCAAACAAAAAAAAGGGTGAAAAGATCAAGAAAGAACTAAAAAGCTAATTATAAGCAAATATGTACAAAACTCCAATTGAAGTCAAAATCTAAAACTAAAGCACCACACTTCTTGACAATGGTGCCAAAATTGAATTAAAAAAAGTAAATCAAATCAAACAGTTAAAAAAAAGAGAAAATTGATGAATAATTCAATCTTAGCCTACACACAATCAAACATACTTCATTGTCTTGTTGTTTTCACACCTCTCTTGTAAACTATTAATCGTAGATTAACAATAAGCTCTGTTAACCTTGGTTTTCCCTTAGTTGGTGTTTAATTAGAATAAGCCCTTTAACTAAACCTAGCTATCGAGCAACCTAAAATAAGCTATCTAGATTTAGTAAGACGCCCGCATTACGAATTAGGAAAATAGATTAATCTAGGAAACAACCATACAAGCTCGAGTCATTTAACCTATGTTAACTTATCCCTAATTATTTAACACCAGTAATTGCCACAAATAAATCCAAAACATAATTATTATGTATTGTATTTGAGATTCTAGCAATGGATTTATATAAAAACAATCTAATGAACACATTCATATCATCTTTACACGAATACCCAAATCAATAGACATGGATTAACATAAACAATCCTTAAAGAGAGAGAGATTCAACACTACCTAATGAAGATATGCTCAAATGCTATCCTCGACTTCAAATTCACCTTCAAATAAAAAAAAGGAAGATTAGCCCTCCATAGATGCCTAAGAAGTCAGAGCTCTGTCACCCTTTTCGTTCAAAAAATGATCCATCCCCTCTAGGTTGCTTAAATGTCACTTTATATAAAAAACTAGAGTTTTGGGAAGATGCACAGTGAATCTAACCGTGTAAACCAAAAAATGAAAGTTTCTTGAAGATACACGTACACGGTGGTTGGATGCACGGTATGACAAAAGTGCATCCTTCTTATATGTACACGGCCCTGAAGTAGATGCACGACTGTGCATCTTCCAGGTCATCTTGAAAACTTCATTTTTTTGCATTTTCTTGTCCCATCTTCACCCCAATCCATCTTGTTCTTGTTCTTGTTCCATAAAGACAAATTCGATTGAAATCAAGATAAGCATCTTAAGGAATCTGCTTTTAACTCATTTTAGCTCTTAAACTTCCAAATTGTGCATAATACCAGATATGAACTAAAATGAGTATCTTAAGCATTTCACAACAACAATTATTAAGTGCTAAGGAGTGAATGTATAAACAATTAAGCATACATCAATCTTTCAATGCCTTATAGCATTTCAACTATACATCAAATGTATCAATAAAGGCACTAGTTTAACAGGATATACTGTCATGAGATTTGAGCTTTTCATATTTCATCTAACTCATACTATTTATCACGAGAACCATTCTCTTATAAGCATACATTGAACAAACAATTTGTTTAACATGCTTGTAAGATTATATCCAACCTTTTGGATATCTCATAACCTTTATTATACAATTTAGTTCTAAACTTAGTGGATAATACATCCTTCAACTAAGCATGACATCCTTAAATCATTAACTTTGAATCTTTCAAAGACTTAGCATTTTATATCTAATATGAAATCTTGCTAATTGATTCAATTGTAACTATTGAAGGTAAGTCATTGTACTAGTACTAGGCATAGCTACAAAAGAAATAATATTGCATTATACAATATCTCTTATTGTATTTTCCTCTTTATATAAATGCATACTCTTACGAAATTTTATTATGAAGGTATTTACTAGGAATCTCATTCCATACAGATAACGAAAAATTTAAATCTTACCACAACAATCTCATCGAAGTGCTTCAGTATTCTCAAAGCTTAATTTCTACTTAGATTGAAATAATTTGAACTTTTTAAAATTTTAAGTCAACATTTCATTTAATACATATGACTATATCAAATAATGTAATTAGTAATCTAATGAAATATAAGCATTATCCTTTTATGAATTGTTATTTCATCCAATACATCACATGTATAAATTTAACAATTCAATACTATCACCATCATTTCACCAAAGGTTGATTTGGTTTTTCTTCAACTTGATAATTTCCATAAATTTCATACGATTCATAATCAAAAGGATACACATATCCTTGTATATAACTTTGTGATTCTCGTTATGTTAATTTAACCAACATGGAATAAAAGGATAGTCTTGGTTATCCAACTTTAGATTCTTGCCAGTTATGTTAAGTATAAGTCTCCTTTGATCCAACATATACGAACTATTTGTATAAAATTAGATCAACCACTTTTACTTAACAAATGATTTTTTATCATGCTTTGAACATTATAATAATATTAAATCTAAATTCAGTATCAAATGCTCATAAGCATGAACTAGAAATATATATAATCTCTATCATATATAGGCAAGAAAAGTCAAGAAATCATTTTCTTCTAATGATAACTATTATCATTCTATATCAAAGTTTTTAATTGTAGTCCACAATTATGCTTTTGGTGGGCTAAATTAAGTGGAACAATTCCAACAAAGTACTATACCTTTCAACCCTACTTTATGCCACCTTTTGCATCTTGCTATCATGATGTTGACATACATCTGACATGTTGTCATCAAAGTTTATGAGACATTAGTCAACTCAAAATGTCAATAGATGTTTGTCATCTATATGATTTTGACATATCTCTAAAACTTTGTCACCGAATCCTCGACAGGGATTATAACAACATTGTCTAATGAGCATACAATCTTTCTTTTCTAACTTTGAGAACTCTTCTCAAACATAATCCTATGTCCAAGAAATTTGGTTCATTAACTCTTAGTATCAACTATACTAAACAAGGTAAATTCTACTTAGAAAAAAATATAAATGAACGAAAAGCAAGTAATTAATTATATGTCATGACTACCAAATGAGTTAGGACTTTAATAATGTATTTGGTTGCCCCACTATTTTATTCAAAATACTAGCCCTCATTATTATTCAGAAAGATTATGCTAATCTTTTTAGTGGGCTAGGATCTCATTCAAATTTAATTGATCTTAAGTTTGCTCAACAAACCAACTAAACTTAAATTAGGTAGATAACTTTATCAATCACATCTCATGTGACTTCTAGATCCGTTAGGTGACAACTATTGCCAAAACACATCTTATACATTATTCCTAACTTTGCCTCTAAATTTATGTGATCATGATTTTCTCATCCAAATCACACAAGTTTAGTTAAGTAGAATCCACTATTATAAGGCTAAACATGTTTAGGTTAAAGCAGCCTTGAGTTTGCTTAACCAGCCTACAAAAAATAAAACTCTGGTTTATTTTTATAACAATAGATGACAACAATCATATTCTCAATGTGTACTTAATATTCTAAAGAGGGATTTTAATGTTTTTTTGTCTCATCAATAACAAAATTGTATGTAAAATATTATATATATATATATACATGCATCCAATCTATATATCAAACATATAAATAAAGTATGCAACTTATGCACTCATAATCAAATTATATGCATAAAACATTAAGCTTTGATCTTCATAATCCAAAATAATATTTCCAACCACTTGGAAAATTAAATTTGATTAAACTCATTGATTCCTAATTGAATTAAATTCCTATTCCAAATAGAAATTCAATTTAATTTGAAATCAATTTTTTATATCCAATTGGAAACTATTTCGAATTATCTTGACTCATTTAACAAAATTTAATTAAAAAAATTTCTTACTTATTATAATTTAAAAACTCCTTTTTCAAAATTATATAAATAACATATTCTAATCCAATTAGAAAATTATTTCTAATCTAATTAGAAATTACTATTTCTAATCTCATTAGAAATTGCTTTTCATTAGGTTAGAAAACTATTTTCTAATATTGTAAGGAAACCACTTTTAAAATTAAATAAAACACTTTTAAATTTAATTAAGAAAGTCATTATATTATTTATTTAGAGATTGATTTCTTAATTAATTAGAAAATCTTTCCGTAATAGATTTGAAAAGTATTTTAAAAAATATTAAAGAAATGAATAAATCAAGAAACTTATTATTCATAAATAAAGAAACAATTCTAAATAAATTAAATAATAATTCTCTAAACAAATAAAATCATAAATTTAATTTATCTCATTCAAATTGAAATAAATAAATTTAATTAGAAACATCTTTATTAATTATTTAAGAAATTTTTTTCTTAATTTAAGGAGTCCAATTAATTAATTTCAATATCTAATTGAAACTAATTAATTCTAATTTTAGAAATTACTTTTCTAAAATTAATTAGGAATAAATATAAATATAAATACTAATCTTAATCATATTAAGAAAAATAATTAATTTAAAATTTGAAATTAAGATCTCATCTTAATTAATGTAATCTCATTATATTTATAATTCCTTACATAACCCAATTATGAAAGAAATCATTTAAAAACCTTTTATTGATATTGATTTGATAAATAATTTAATTTAATAATTTAACTTCTTGACAAATTAAACTAAATTCTAAAAATTTTCCTAATACAAATTATCCCCTGAAAACAATTTTCCAAAATTGGAAAAACACTCTTTCGATTTTATTAGGAATATAAACTAATTTAATCTCCATTAAATTTAATTTTATTGAAATTGAGGCTTTAAAATATTAAAACCAAATAAAATAAAATACAACAGATGCTGCCATGGGGTGTGTGCACTTCACACGCCCACAGTTAATAGCACTCGCCAGTCATACTTGTCCCAGATGTCTACCTCGAGACATTGGGCGCGTGTGTGACACTTGCCCATCGTCTGCCTTTTTCCAGCTAAGGTTTTTTGTTTTTGTCCAACTGTCACCACCTTTTCACTTTCTTTATCGCCATCGCCTGCTCAGTCTGCTTGTCGCCACTACTTATTCATCATGGACGTTTATTGCCCTCGGCGTCATGCGACGCCACTGATTTACAAATCACCACTAGTTCTGTAGTTGAACCAGCGATGGTTTGTCACTGGTTTTAACCTTTCAACGCACATATACATGTAAAGAGAGGCAATTCCAGAACTCAAAACACAAAATATGTTTTCCAAAATGCAAGAACATACATATAGAGACAGAGAGAAAACTGGTTTCCAGAAAAAAAAAACATGAATATGGGTATACTTACAATCATACATTTATGAAAGGCAGAAAATTTCCAGAAATAGATAAGAATAGTCGCGAAATAAAAACGGTTTCAAGTTTAATGAAAACATAAAACCTTTACTTTATCAAATCAATAACAATCAAGCAGTCAAATCAAGTTAAACAGTTAAAGATAGCTCTGATACCACTGTTGCATGAAGTTACATGAAGGGTTCTAAGGAGGCCTAGGTAGAAATTAGATCGGATTCAAATGAGACCATATATAAGTAAGATATCATATCTCAACCTTAAACTTTAAGGTAAGGAGTTATGAGTCTTATGTTTGTATATAAGTCACTTCATTCTTATGTCTTTTTTTGACATGGGATTACTCCACTTGTAAATTTCCAACATCATACTCTCCGAAATACCTCAAATGGCAATGGTTCTATCGCCTTGTCTACTATTTTCTCACCACTTTTCTCACTAGCTCTGTAGCTTAGCTGGCTCTTGGGTGTTCCATTTCCCATGAACTCTAGATCGCTCTCTAAAAACACTTCATGTAATAGTCGACGAGCTCTTGTTACCACAGCAGCCAATGAGCTAGCTGCCATTAGTGATTGTATTTCTGGCAAAGATCTTGTTTTGTTCACCCTCAATGGACTCTCGATTGAATACTAATCTTTATCACTACAATTAAACACCGAGAATCCACCTTCACCTTCGTAAAACTTCAGGCAAAATTGTTGATCCCGAGCATCGTCTTCAATCTCTCCACTCCCCATCATTGCCTAAACAAGCCCTTGCTACCTCATACGCCACTATTTCTCCCTACGACACTCGTGGAAGCTCTAGAACCATAGGCCTGTATGGAGTAGCTGTCAAAGTTCTAAATAATAAACTAGGAAAGTACCAGTTTACTTGTCCTTTTTTCTATATTAAGCTTTCTATTATTTTCTATGACTTCTGGTGTATATTAGGGACAATGTACATCTTTAACTGTGGGAAAGGGGTATAATGATTTTGGATTATGGAAATTAATTGTGACTTAAGCATATTTTAATTTTTATTTATTGATTCTTCATTATAAAGCTCTCTAATCTCTCAATTCTTAACTTGGATAAGTTTGATTTTTTAATTGTGGAATTAAGTTAGAATATGAAAAGATGAAAGCATGATTAGATGGATTTTTAATTGCTACATTATGAATGCATGTTTGAGTATCGATTAGATGAAAGTGCCTAAAGTTTTTGCAAAAATGAGAATAAATTGTGAGGTTTTGAGTCTATGAACATTTATTATTATTACATTATGCTCTATTTTCCTTTGTTATTTGAATATCATGCATAGTTGGATAACTATACTACATGGTTTTATTATGTATATTGAGACCGAGGCATTAAGATGAAAAAGGAACCTATATTACATCTTTGTTGAGCCCTTTCATTTGATTTTACCTTACCCTATTTTTATCCCTTAAGTATCATCAATTTTAGGCCTTAGCTTCTCTTTAGACTATGTTAACCATGTTATAAGTTGATAATCATTTTTTATTATCCTTATATTTATTTGTTCACCTTGAAGGACTGTATTTACTTGATTGTATAAGTATTTGATTTGACAAAGAGGTATTAAGAATGAGGAAAGGTGTGAGCTTGTATATTTGAAGTTATATCTTCTTATGTGGTACCTATCAATATTTTGTATATTCTCTTATAAATTTAAAAAATGAAAAATATTAACAAAAAATGATTAAAATGTGTTTTAAAGTGTTAAAATTATGAGAAGAAGAATGATAAGATACATGATGTGTTTTGCAGCTTGCGTACATTTTATGTGGAGATTTAAGGGTGGTTTAATCAAATTGTTGGTATGATCTTGCTTATGCAATTTTCTTCCTATTGATTAACCCAAAATTTATCCTTCATCATACCTTACCGAAACCTTCTGACAGATTGGCTAAAAGACCATTTGATTTTTTGCCTGTAATTTATTCTATAATTGTAACATCCCGTTACCTATGGGAGGTTAGAATAGTAAATATGAGTGATAAATGAGAGCTTAGAAATGCATTTTTCATGCTCATGCATAATATGGC
>JAOTAY010000002.1:27491578-27520544 GCA_025629805.1 Erythroxylum baracoense
CTCACATTTAAGCACAATAAATCACCAAATAAGCATAAAATTAGGAACTAAAACATGCTAGATTTACACACTATCAACATGGTTTTACCAAAGTAGATCACTAAAGATATAAGAAATTAAAGAGAAACTTCCTTCAGTTAGGTGATGCACACATGCTAACCAAAGATAAGTTAAATGGTCTAAGATTGGTTTATTAAAAGAGGAGGGATGACTTGGAGTATGGCCCATCAAAACATCTAGTAAGGTACTTCTTTGCTGCATTTTCACTAATAAGGAGAACTTATGAATCTAATGATCGTATGGCTACTACTTGGAGAATAAGAGTTTTTGGGATAGTGCTTCTTAAACATTGCAACAAATCCTTAAACTAAGAAGTAAACTTTATTAGGAGACCAAACATAAAATAGGGAATAGGAATATAGCTTAGCTATAGTTGATATTAGGAGCCCAAGGGGAATTTTATTTCTCATTCATAAAATTTTTCACCTTATACATATGCTAAAACCTCAAGCCAAGGTAAATGAATTTGTGGAAAAGAATGACTAGTATATCAAGCTTAGGGGCTCTTCTAACCTCTAGAACATAATCCCATCTTATAAACCTTGTAAAGTCCTTAAAGACAAGGTTTTATGGAAAAGAAACAATTTAGGTTCCTACATAAACAAACAATGATATCAAGTATTTAGAGAGGTACAGGAGGAGATACCTTGGAGAAGGCTAATTTGGTTTAATTTGAACTGCCCTAACGTTGCATTTATTTTTTGACTGACCCTTAAAAACAAACTTAGTGCCCTCAACATGCTCAGGTACTAGCACATCACTAACCTCTACTTCACTATTTTTAACTCAACTTATGAGACACGTGATCACCTCCTCCTTCAATGCCTTTACTCAATGGAATTATAAGGGAAATACAAGATCTTTGTTTTTATAGTTGCATGAGATAAATACAAAAGGAATTGTGAAATAGGCAACAAATAAGCATCACTTATCAAAGGAAGACCAAAACTTATTTATAACGGTTTTCAATTGTGGCATTCACTTCATTTGACAACAAAGGAATGAGTGGCTCGTCAAAAATACTAGACTATATATTTCTACTTTCTATAAGTGGACACTCTTTTAAGGGAGTTTCTTATAACAAATAGGAAGCATTATTAAATATCACTTGACATGGCAAGTAGATTGAGGATTGAGCAAGGATGATATTATAAAAACCACAAGCCAAGCTTAGAAAAAATGTCCACCACTACATCTAAAGCCTATATATTGCCACTCCACTAGAATTTTGCAAGCCTACTACACTGAGTTTTATTTGCCATTGTAAGTTATTACTTGTAAAGGACAAATTGCTTTTTATATCTTGGAACCTAAATCTTTATATATGAATATGGTTACTATTGCAAGAACCACACTGTACTGAGGTAGCTATGCTTATTGCAAGCTAGTCACTTAATTATGCTTAATTATATTAGTTTTTTTTGTAAATCTCACTTTGGAAATGAAATTTATTTTAATTTCTAAAAAATATTAGGGAAACATAATATATGAGTTAATGATTATCCTTTCCATCACATAGTGATTACAAAAAGAAAATTCAAATGCCAAAATCAAGTCTATTAAATATAACAAAAGTGTTTATGATCGTGAGTTTTTGTGCACATTTACTTAATTTATTCTGCCATTTTATCTATATATTTTCTTCTTTTCTTTTAGTGTTAGGTAATTCATTCATCTATAAAAGTTGGATATAGCAAAAAAAATGATGACATGATGGGTTGTTACAAAAGAGGTGATATCTTCCTTTTTCACATCTTCCACATATCATTTTTTCGTCCATTAATTTCATTGCAATTCATGATCAACATACTTTTCTTAAAAACATTTATATTTCTCATTTAATTTTTCTATATCAAATTCATTTTCAATTATATTATTGTTGCTTTTGTAATCATTTAGTATATCTTGTTGCTTTTGTAACATATCTTATTTTGTCTCTCTCATAATATGTTTAGTTTATCTCTTACTCTTGCAATATGTCTAATCTCATTGCTTTCTTAGCATTTTTTAGTTTTGTCGCTCTCATGATATGTTTAGTTTATTTATTACTTTTACAACACATTTAATTTTATCAGTCTTATGATATGTTTAGTTTTTTTATTGCTTTTACAATATTTCTAATTTCATTACTCTTATAAGATGTATATTTTGTCTGTTTTTCTTGTAATATGTCTAATCTTGTTTATCTCACAACACATTTAATATCATCATTATCATGATTAGTTTATCTATTACTCTAATAGTATGTATAATCTTATTACTCTTATAAAATATTCATTCTCATCATCTCATGATATGTTTAGTTTATTTTTTCCTCTTACAACATGCTGATCCCACCACTCTCATAATATGTTTGGTTATTTATTGATCTTACAAAACATTCAATTTCCATTGCTTTTAAGACATGATTGGTTTTATTTCTCTTGCAGTATGTCTAATTTTGTCACACTCATGATATATTTACTTTATCTATTCCCTTTGTAACATGTATAATTTCCACATTTTTGTAATATTTTTAGTTTATTTGTTGCTTTTATAATATGTATATTTTCAGCTATCTTGTGGTATGTTTAGTTTATCTATTACTTATGCAATATGTCTATTCTCATCACTTATGTGATTTATTTTGTTAAAATTTCCATGGTGTATTTACTACCTCAGCTAGTCACATATCATTCATGTTTTATCAAGTACTCTTAACTTGATTCAATAAAAAAACTTGTTATGATATTTGTCATTATAAAAAATGTCATCAAATATAATTATCATATCAAGTTTTCACTAATGTTTTAATTTTATCTAATTATGAGCATATTGCCTTGATGATCATCGATAGGAGCATATTATTTTAGGTATCAATCAAATTCTTTCATTTTTAAATCGGTCTCAATAACAATCATGCTTTCTTAAATTAGCTTATTGGTCCTAATATTAGTTATGTCATCTCAGAACGTACATATTGGTCTTAGCACCATTCATTTGAATCTTTATCATTTCACTCATTTACTTGACCAATTTTTTTGACCTATTTGAGGCTATTCAATGTTTTATTTTTAGGCATTTACTATACTTACTCAACCCATTAGAGGTTCTTCAGTATTGATTATCTACTTCTCATATTTTACTAGCGATTTCTCAATAATAATACTTTGACATCTTATTAACCAATTGTTAGATTCCCATTTTCAATCATTTACCTATCTTATCTATTTGGATTTTAATGTGATTCCTTATATTTACTTTTAAGCTCTAGGTAAAATAAAAAACATCTAGGTTTTAAACCATATATTTTATTTCTATTTCTTTTAACCATATGCTCTAATTTTAGTTAAATACTTAAAAATCCATCCAATTTCTTTCAATGTTCATTTAAATAAATGGAAACTACTATAGGTTACAAGTTAAATGCCTATAAACCCTTTAGGGTCTCCTCTTAAAATTTCATCTATTAACTTATAGTTAAATATATGGAACTCCCTAATGGTATCTAATTTCAATTTTAATCTAAGTACCTATATATTTATTTGTATTAATATTTGAGTTCTTGGATACTTTTATGGGTCTCATATCAAAATTCAATTTGTAATTCTTAGGTACATCTTTAAGCTCTTAGTTAACTACCTAGAACCCATTCTAGGTCTCTAATCTAGCCCTATATATATTTTATTTAATTTTGAATATTTGGATGACTCTCTTAGTCTCTTATTAAAACTTTAATTTCAAAACCCTAGGTATTCCTCTTGGTTAATAGATTAAATACCAAGACACATTTCTAGGTCTCTCATTGCAACTTTAGTTTAAATCCTAAATACCTCTCTAAGTTTGTAAATTAAATACTAAGTTATTTCTCTAGGTATTTCATTCTTATTATCCTAAGTATACCTCCTTTTATCTTTTAAGTTCTTTTGATCTTTTAATTAATCTTTTTTCTAGTTCATGCACTTCATTTTTATTTAATTTGAAAGTCAAAATTAAGGTTAATTATCGTTATAAACCTATTTTTATGAAACAAGAATATATACAATCCATATAACCATTTTTAGATTGGAAGGAAGGGCTGAAACAAAGTCAAAAGAAAAACCATTCATTGGGGTAAAGAAATACGAGCAATCCATAGGAATAGCAAATGTAGCTTCCTATAAAATAGAAATCGTAAATGTAGAAGTCATAAACACTTAATTTTTATAAAATTTTTATTTTTATTTAAAAATTAACAAAAATAAAAAATCAACCTTTTAATATATTTATATATACTATTGTCTAGTTTTCATAATCCTTTTTCATAATGTTTTATCATTTTCTTAAGCATGTTTATTTAATTAGTTGACGTAAAAGATAAATTCTATAGGGGTAAATGTAAACTAGAAATGAATTTATGATGTGATCATAATTATGAGATTTATAATGCATTTAAGTATTATCCCTAAATTGTTCTTAGTTATTGCTCTACTAAGATTGGACACTAGCTGATCAGAAAGACTAACAAAAATCGTGTTTCGTTCTTATGCATTGGTCAATTTGATAGACTACAATATGAAGATATTAAACAAATACTTGAGTTCTTATTAGAGATCAAATTCACTGAATTGACCCAACATGAGAATATTATTTTTACTCATGTTTTTATGGAAGGTCTCATTGTGATGATTGTATAAGTGATCCTTTGACTTAATATCTCCAAATTATCTCATATAAGGATTGTTATATTTTGATACTACATATAACTTATCCTAGTCAAGAGTATCTTAACTAAAAGTCATTGGATATGAACTATATGAAGGTAGTTGAGTGATCAATATATTATTCTTTACCTTAAAGTTGTTAGGGAGAATATTTCATTTTCTCAATTAGTATTTATTTGAAAAATCCTTTGTCAAGGTGGAAGGACACTTTAAAAATATTTTCTAAATGTTGTTAATAGGATCAATTACTAATGGTGGAGAGCTAACATGAATGGACTCAAATAAAGTAGACATTAATTCTGTCTTTATATCTAATCAGAATATTGAATAATAAAAAGATTGAAATATAAAAAAATCCATAAAAAGGTTAGTAAAACCACTTTAACATTTCTCATATTTAAGTATTTATGATTCATTACTAGATGTCAATCTTAATCTATGGATACAAATTGTTTAGTTTAAGTATTATAGATAAATTAAAAAATTTTAATTTATCTAATCTTGAATATGATTTAGTTTATATTCATTACTGATATATTTAGCAATCCAATGGCTCACACACAAAGAAAGGCCGATGAGAGAAAACGTAATTTAATCAGGTTAAATTTGATTGTAAAGTTTAAAAAACTTTATGATCAAATTTATGATATTTGATAAATAAGGAGCAATATTAGATATTAGATCTTATTTAGGCCCAATTAGTATTTATTTAAAATTAATTATAATTCTAATTAAAGTTTAATATAAATTATAATCATATTTAAACTAAATTACCAAAAGTTCTAAGTTGTATTATAAGTAGGGACTAAACTTTAATGGAATTACCACTTCTTACTTATCGCTCTCTATACCGCTTGCAGAGTTTGCTCAACTTGTTCGTATAGATAAATTTAGAGGCTAGACATATATGCAATTGTGATGGTTATGATGATCAAATTTTAAAAGTGATTTGACAAAAATTATTTTAAAAAGCATAAAACTGCATAAAACGATTTATATTTATTTTTTATTATGTTCTTATGTCAATCATGTTCTAAAATATAAAATAATCATGAATTTTAAGAAATTAAACCAAAAATTTCTTTTTTTTCCTCTACATGTAAGAATAGATACTGTTCTAATTTTATAACATACCCTTAATGTGATCCAGTTGGATAGGATGAACTAGATATGAAAAAATGGAATAAAAATGGAATGAAAAAAGGTAAACTCTTTAATCAATGGTGGCAACTGGTCTTGTAATAGAAGGTGTTAGAGTATTATACAAATCAGCTTCCTAATGAATGCCTTAGCCAAAATGTTGGCTAAGGCATTCATTAGGTCGATAGTTTAAGAAGTCTATCCTTAAGGTTTTATGGTAGAAACTTGTATGGAATAAGTACTTAGCTCCTAAGGTATCTGTTTTGCTTTAGCTTTCAATTAAGGGAAGATTCCCAGCACTATATCTTGTTAAGGGTCATTATAGATCATTGGTGAACCTTAATTGCATATTGTGTTTGGGTATATTGAGTCTATTAACCATTTCTTCTTTGACAATCCCTTTTTTAGCATGATATGGAGTAATATCCTGCATAGGTGTGGTATTATTTGTCAAGCTACAAATTGGAATCAAATTGTTTTCCAGGCCTCAAGCTTCAGACAACAAAGGAGGAATGATGCTAATCTTCT
Source organism: Erythroxylum baracoense (assembly GCA_025629805.1). Lineage (NCBI taxonomy): Eukaryota > Viridiplantae > Streptophyta > Magnoliopsida > Malpighiales > Erythroxylaceae > Erythroxylum > Erythroxylum baracoense. The sequence continues at coordinate 27,497,989 of JAOTAY010000002.1, forward strand.
CCAAATTGCACTTTGTTGCTCAATTTTGAAGTTTACTAAGTTCACCTGGACTTGGTATTACAATCTGAAGAAGCAACGAATCAAAATGGGTAAGGCCAAGATTAATTCTTAGGAGAAGTTAAAGAAGCATATTAGATGTATGTTTATGCCTCGTGAGTATGAGCATGTGAATTACATTGACAAATATGAAACAAGATGACATAAGTGTGGAATAATATATTCATGAATTTGAACAGGTCACATTAATTTGCGACATTTAAGAACGTAAAGAACAAAAAATTTCTCTATTCATTAGTCGATTGATTCCTCCATAAAAAAAAAGAGAAGATTCAAGTACTAATTGTTGAGTCTTTTGATGAAGTTACCAAGTTTGCTCTTAAATACAAAAAAAACTAAGAAATTGATTATTAGATAATTGTTAAGGGTTTTTCGAGCTTTAAAGAATGTGTTAGTTTGATTCCCAAGCCTATTATTGAATAAAGAAGAAGAAGGCAACACTGAAAAATAGGAGTAAAGAATCGGTTTAAAATCCAACGATAAGAGCAATAAGCAATGCTACAAGTGTCGTGGTTATGGGCACTTTGCATCTGAATGTGCAAATAAGCAAGTTCTTACTATGTAAAAGATTGAAGGTTTGAAGCCATGTTCGGATTTTAAAGATAATGATCAATAATATGAGGAAGATGCAACACCCAAAAGAGATGGAGATCTCTTAGTTCTTAAATGTGCTTTGCATTTACAATCAGATCTGAAGGAAGAGGAGGAATAACATGATCAAATATTTTGTAAACAAAGTACAATTGGAGGAACATTATGCAATTTGATAACATATAGTGGTAGCTGCACCAATGTGGCATCTTCTTCACTCATTGATAAGGTTAATTTTCCTTTACAAGTTTATCCATGTCTACATTCGTTACAGTGGCTTAATAAAAATAAAGGCTTGAAAGTTACAAAACAAGCTCTTGTGAGTTTTTGAATTGGTAATTATTATGATAAATTAGATACATGTCAGGTTTTATTAGGAAAAAATATAATAGAAACATCAAACATGATGGTAAAGTGTATATTATTTCCTTATGTTTGAAGAAGATTAATTAGTAACCATTATCACCAAATGAGATTTGTACTTCAAAAGGAGATTTAAAAGGACTTAAAAGTTTGTTCCTTAGTGCTAAAGCAGTAGAGAGAGAATTTTATGCACTTGTTGTTAAAGTTCCTCCATTGTTGGTGCCAAAGAAAGATGGTACTTGGCATAGGTGTATTGATAGTTATGCTGTCAATAACATAACTATCAAGTATCATTTTCTTGTTCACTTCATTGAATATTGACAAGTGATTTAATGTATTTTTGGTTTTGCAAGTTTTAAGGTCAACGCAGTAGCTACACAACCCTGTTTCATGCCCTATATTGACATAGTTAGAAAAGAAAAATGTGATACTCTATATCAAGGCCTAATATATGGCCTCGTATAAGAGTTGTGTCCACATACACTACGTTATGTTTCTCCCTTGTTCACATGTTAAAATAGAAAAAAAAGAAACAAAATATGCCACTTTCAAATACATCCCTTATGCCATAGGTTATCTACCTCGTGTTATAGAACATGCCTTCTGGTAACTATAATATGAAACCATGTTGATGTTGCATTTAGGTGTCAAAAAGAAATAAAATGGACTACATTACAATATGGGTCACACACGCCTGCATGTATTCCCCTTATTTATCCATGACTTTTTTGTTACCTTTTCCTATATTCAATTCGATCAACACAGCCCTGCTTCATCACCATGTACTATATAATTCTTATATTATCCCTGCTACTGAGGCACACTATTGTGCAATTCAATATATCCCTATGTTTGGATGCCTGCGAACCCCACACTTTACCATGTAGTTACTGTATTTTGCCCTATGAAAAACATGTCAAGGCTATGTTTCCTCATTTCAATATGCATCCTTCACTTATATTTTCTAAAAATTCCGCCTCGCTTTAGTTTTTTTGATAGATTTCCGGAGTCCTATGCCCTTCCCAACCCCCCATTTTATACAGCCTTGTGATTATTTTTACAGTTTCTTCACTATATTTTTGGCAACAACCAGGTTTTGTTTTTTTCCCCTAATACACTCTTATTTCATTATTTCAAGGCATTATGGATTACTTATTAAGTATTTATTTATTTTTTTGTTATTTATTCTTTTATTCATGTGAATCATTTGAAAACAATCTCTCTACCAATTAGGAATAGGGTTGTGTACTTTTGGACCTCTCCAGACCCCACGTATCAATATGATTTTTACTGTGTTATTGTTCTTGTTATTGTATAGTTATAAAATGTATTTTGTGCATATTTTTATTAAATATCCGTTATAGATTATTTTTAGGGTATTAAGAGAATGACTTAGTGAATTATGAATTATATATGATATTCAAGTTTAAAAATGCTCGGTGTGAATTATTTTGGCTGCTTTTAGTGCATTTGATTCATGGAGTTGGTCAGTTAGCTGTTAAGATTAGGTTGAGACAAAAAGTCGAATTGCTAAGTTATAGGATGCAAGTGATGGTTACGGGATGCATGAACAATGGAAATGTGAATGTGTGAATATTATAGGTTAGGTTATTATATGCTAGGTTAACACATCTTTCAGTGGTACATTATCTTATTTATCATCTGTTGCATTTCGCTCTACACTTAAATATAAACTTGTTTTTTTGATATTTTATAAAGCGTCTAAAATTATTTTTAAGAATAAAAAAAGTGTCTAAAAACTTCACTTTTTATGTCTTTAAACTCCATATTTTATTGTAGTGGGGTTAAACATGAATTACTTAAGAGAACCATAAGAACTAATTCCTATGTTAAAGTAAAACCTATCAATAGAATTCATAGAGCGAATTAATGCATTTTTATGTTGTTTTAAATTAGAAATATATTTCAATTGATTCAATCTAAAGATACAATTTATATATCTCAAGAAAGAAAATAATTGTAATACAAAAAAACTAGAATTATTCATTAAATCAAGTTATTGGAGTCAAACATCTTTCCTAAATCTTGCTTATTCATAAATTATTTTATTCTTTATAATTAGTATTATTTATTTTATTCTCTGCCTCAATCATTTATTATTATTGATCCAACTAATTAAGTTTATGAATAGTTAATAATTAACCGATAGTCCTTGAAGGAGGCATTTATGAATAGCTAATAACATGGATTATTTTTATTTTTTGAGAAAGTAAGAATATATTGCATAAAAGGATGTTATACCCCTTGTAATGTTATTGTACGCTACAAAGTAACATATACCTTCTGGCAAAATAACCTCTACTTCCAAGCAAACGACAAGCATTGTTCTACTAATCAACAATCACTTATCGCCTCATATTGTTGGTTTATGCTTTTTGGTCTCTTCAACTTTAATATGTGTCTTCATCACATTCGCATAAAAGAATGTTATTTTTCAATAATTATAAAGAAAAATAATGATAGGTTCTCATGATTCCCAATTTTTAAAATAGCATTATTTTATAATTATAAAATTCAATAAAATTTTAATTTTATAATAATTTATTGTTAATAATATAAGTGAGAATTAAAATAATAGAAAATGGAATCTTGAATAGAAGTTTATTTAAACAAATGTATAAAAAGAAAGAAATGATTAAGTGACAATTACAAGTAGAACAAGCGTACATACGAGGAGCACGAACGGAGTAAATGGAGAGCTATGAGAAGCTCCATTTTTGTCCTTGTTGGCCTCACAATCAAGTCCTTCTTTGCCTTCTCTGCACAAGTTAGCGAAAAGGCCAGGAGGGTATTTACCATAGAGGTTAATGTAGCTGAACATAGTTGCAGCACAGTCGCTTTCAACGTCGTTCAAGGCGTCTCTGTAAGGGCAAGCCAATTCTTTCAGAGCCCCACAACATTGCTGCGGCGGGTACGTTGGTCCTTTGCATTTGCTTGTTAAGACGCTATAGTCTGCAGTCTCAAAACTCACATTGCATTCTGCACACACCCACCCCACACTTTAACATGCCAATAATTAATTCTTAACATAACAAGTCAATTCTCTCAGAAAAATAGGATACCTACTCTTTTTCATCTGAAGAAGGGATCGGCCACCTGGTTGGCCATGACCTTCAAACAGATCATCTGTGTTTAAAGGAAACAAGAAACCAATGAGAAGCAAACAAAGAAAACAAATAAAGAGAATCAGTAAAAAGATCTTACACGAAATGAGGGAGGAAGAAGTGGCAATTCCGATCAAGAGGAAGAAGCAAAGAATAAAAAAGCATGACATATCTCTGATTTTTTTGGGCATTGCTTTAATGATTCTTATGTTTTCTGGAGATGTAAAACGATCTCCACCCCTCCTCTCGTGAGGCTCTATTCGCATCCCCCTCCCGTTTTACATCTTTGATACAAAGCGTTCACTTTAGTTGTTATTGGCCTCTAATTTTACTACTTTTCTAAATATAGGTAAAGAAATGAAGAGTGATGCGCAGAATAAGTCGGATATCTTTCTTGTGTATGATACGTACAATTTGTGCGTTGTGCGGTTATCGGGTTTACAAATTTACATTATGCTAAAACAAACAGCTTTGCTTAGTGATCTTGTTTCCTATTGATGTGCTATATATAAACTTTTAGGTAGACTTTTAGGTGTCCTCAGAATTATCACTCGAAGCAGTTTAACATCCTAACTAGCATTCTACCTCTTACTGAAAAATATTGATGTTTGCTTATGACAGTAGTTAGCTGAAGCACACAAAAAAAGACCTACAAGCAGAACATGCACGTCAAGCTAACAAATTATTCTCAAAAAGAGCGCTGAACACATATGATTAGAACGTGGATCCTAAGTGCAACATGTAGATCAACACAAGCTAGTTCTAAAGTTTTGACCAGCTAAATAATTCCTTCATGTATTCCATTATCCACAATATGCCATGTTAGAAATCTCATAAAATTCTTCAATTATCTGCGTAGTCAATAAACTAGAGCAGCAAGATGTGAAGTACTAAATGCATGCTAATGAGTATTAGTAAGTTGGGCAATTTCAGATTAAGATTATAGAATAACCTAAAGAATTCTTCACATACTCATCAGAATTTTTCTTCTATCATCGATTGGTATAAACGTCAACCTTGAATTGGATCAGTTTCACCTCAACAAATATAAGAGTAAATTATAGAAAGAATCATGCATATTAGAAAGAATCATGCATATCTTCTTTTTGTTTTTACCAATATTCTTGATTACTAATTAAAAAATCTTAATTTATTGAATTAAAAAGAGAGAGCGGATAGAACTTGATTTTTTATCTCCTATTAATTGAAGAAATAATTAAAAAATAAAACAGCAAATACAAAAATGAGTAATAACCCCGATAGAGACTGATACGATTCAAGTTAACATTTTCTTCATTAAGGTTTGATTGTATCATAGCACTATAATTAATTCGTATTAAATTTATCGTTTGATGAACTGCATTACTGATATTGATCCCAAAAAAGAAACGGTAGGTACAGGTAGTCTGTAAACAGCCAACCATTGAAAATTCGATAGGTTCGATCTAAGCAAATTCAACAAAGTAACAACTGGTACCATAGGATTCTTAAAAAAGTCATTAAAAATAAAAAACAAAAATTACAATTGATTAACTCCCAAATAGAAATTTCAAATCTGATTCTGCACCAGTGATCAACAAATATCACGATTGTGTCTCACTTTACGTGTTATTGACCGGCCCATTCTAAGTCGCCGAGCTGTTAGTGCTTCCAATAAAGCAACTAAAGCATTCTGTAAAGCTTCAGCCTGCTCACCCAATTGAAAAGAGTCAAACCCTGGAAGACATTGTAGCTCAGACAGAAGGCCAATTGCTGCAGCTGCTGTGCAGGTACGATCCCATGATGGCTGGGGGCTGCCCTCAGATAACATTAACAGATACAGCTCACAACAATGTAATACATACTAGAAATTCAAAGAATAATGAGATAAACAGGGGTGTTTGTGGGTGGTGTTGTGTGCGTGATACATTGATAAAAGTAGGATAAAATAAAATCTCCAATTGAAGATAGTTGAGCAAGTGTATATCTCACCGCAGCATATGCATTGCAGATCCACCAGTTGCCAGAGAGACACAAAACATGTCCTCCTTTCCCCAAACATGTTTGGCCTTTTCCTGTATAAGAATATCAAGCACATACGCTAAATCAAAGAAAGCTAAAGATGAAACTACAGACTTAGCAAGGAAAAGTACTTGCTTGTTGCATCCTAACAATTAGAACTACATTCTATAATGACATGACTCTGGGATTCGATCCATCAACCAAAAGCAACAAAAAGAGCTTTATTCTATTACCTTTAGACGCCTAAACATCGCAGAAGAGTTGCTCCATGTACCATCAATCAAAACAAAATTCACAGATTTACCATCACTCATCTGTGAAGTGGGTCATACAAGACAATCACCATTTGGCTACATCACAAAGAAAAAAAATTTATACTTGATAAAAGGAACAAGTTAACGTGGTGTGACAACCATTTGAACAAAAAGAAAAATTGATAACCTGCAAACTGAAATTCAAATCCAGGTGTCCCGTTAATAATTTTTTTGTTTTTGTTTTCTTCACCACTAGGCAGTGGCTATGATTGCAAGGATGTGGTAAAAGCTTGAACAAACTTGAGATTTAATTTCACTCAGATCCTGTCACTATATTTGCACAACTGACAACCATTAATTGAAATAAATATTTTTTTTGAGAGTTTAATTGAAATAAATAATTGAGGAAACATTGGTGGAGGTTTTGAGGCTAGATCAATACCCCTAGTCTATAGTTCTGTAACAAGATAAGTACATTGAGATGTTCCTGGAAGCAAAAGCTTGAGCAGCAAAGAAAAGCACCGCAAATGAAATTCTATTATCCAGTTTTCTTTCCACGTTTCTCATTTTATGATCCCAGATGACTGCTTGCTTATGGATAATGGTGGAACAGCCTAGTCTCTGGTTGATCACTGTATGCTTTCTAGCCTAAAGATCATCATACCTATTGATCACATTTTGATAGGTTAAGGCATGTCTTTTCCCCATATTGACATTTTACGTTCCAAGCATGCTGAGTACTCATCATGCATTTCATATCTATATGAAGGAATTATGAGTCAAGCTTTTTCAGATCTCAGCATATTCTATCAATCAATTACATTACTGCAACAACCAAGCTAAAATTGATCTAGGACAAACAGTGGACATTCTAACAATTTGATGACATACATATCAAGCAAAAATCTAGAGCTACTAGAAGGGTGCTAGAATTGAGGATTTTTGGGCTAGAATTTATGAAAAAAGGAATTGATATAAAGGATACATCCAGGCATTGCTCCTACATTTGTATCGAAAAGTAGGAATCAACCTAAGAATTGAAAATAAATAAAACCATTAGAATCACACCAATATGTTTCTAGAAATCACTTCAAGAGCCTAGAAAAGTTCCACACTTGAAAATTTTCTCTATCTTCTTATTCATTGACCATTGGAAACATAATCAATATATATATATATATATATGACTTGAAACTGTAGTCCTAATAGAATAGGAAAACCCACTAAACTATTAAAAAAAAAGGAAAATTATATTTAACAAGGATTCTTATTATTCCTTAATAGACTTAAACCTCAAGTAACAAAGACAAATTAAAGAAGGAATATTTTACTTCTGTAACAAGGAAAATAAAAGTATTATTTTTTCATGCATCAAGAACTGTAGCTTAAATAATTACAACTTCCTGATCAATCTATGTCACTCCTTAACTTTGCATCAAAACAACACCTATAGAGCTATTACTCAGGAATCACATCAGTAATATTAGTCCTTCAGATATGCACACCATATGCAACAAAAGTTGTGCATTTTAAAGTATAGTAGTTTGAATGGACAACTTCTCTCAACTAACCATGGTTTCTTATGAACATTCCAAGGAAACAACACATACCTTCCTCGTAATCCAAAATAAGCTTCCATTCCAAATGAATACCAAGCTACATTAGAAGGAGAAAACATAAAATAATCCTGTAAGAAAGTATACCGCAGTGGGATCATGTTCTAGATCAGCTGTAAATCCTTCTTTGAGAGCATCCTGAAGTGACTTTTGCACTGTATTGTTGTTGGGATAAAGACACCAAACATTGTTTTTTCCTGCATTTTGGTTGCATAAAGTGACGTCAACAGGATCAGCAGGTACCCTGCTGCACTTATATAGGATGACGACTTAATTGCTCATCACTAATTTTAAGTAATCATTATCATGCTTTACATATTGTTGGCATCAGCGAGACAATGAGTGAGAAAAACTAACACAATTTTTTTCCTGATAACAATGGCGCCTTAGGCAATCAAAAGTACACAAAGTATGGTGCTTATGAGTATTAATGTCATAAGAGTGGAAATACTTTTACTCAAACTTATTAAATGTCCAATAATATTCAAGTGTCAGGTTCATTATGTCCTAGTTGCATGCCTGAATGCTTCACAAAGCTCAATTAGAACTAACCTGCTACTTTAAATGCACTCCACATGATGTCCTCATCTTCTGCTACACCAAAAAGACATAAAGTGGCTGAATGAACTCCAAATACTTGCCACAACAATTTTCCAGTATTGTTTTGTCTTAAAAAATCCTGAAACAAATTGATTAGGAATTTGGGCATGATAGGAGGGTTCATCATATAGTTACATGGGATATGAAGAAAAGATCTTAACCTTCGGATGCATGTACAACCAGAATCGTATACCATGCCACATGGAGCAGCGCTTTATCTTTGCACACATGCAATCTTCTTCCACAGGAAGCCAGCACTGCAGATCAAAAGCTTTCACATCAGATAAAAAGAGAAGTTGAAGCGAAAGACAAAATTTCAGATGCTACCACAGCTCCCAATCATAATCCTACCATCCTTGATATCTCTCAGAAAAAAATGGAAAGGAAAGAGAAATTAGAAACAAAACCCCATAAATAGGTGGAAAATACATGCATTAACCCCAGGTGATGTTACTATAAACTACAAAGCAATATATACCTTCTGGCAAAGATAACCTCTACTTCCAAGCAAACGACAAGCAATTTGTCTAGCTGAAAAGAACTGAATCTTCTGCTCAGAATCACTTATTGCCTGATATGTTGCTCTGTGTTTTTTATCCTCTTGAACTTTAAAATGTCCCTGGCGTTTGCATAGAAGGTTGATAACATCACAAAGAAACCATCAGAACACTAGTAAATGAATTTCGCTAAAATTTAAATGCTTATCCATCCTAAGTTAGACTCATTTACATACAAGCATATAAGCATATCCTGTACATATTTGAAGAAAAACATAATATGGATATTTGCTAAAACATCCAAAAAGAAACTGTAAGATGCATAAACCAGAACATATTGGAATTTTATTACAGCATAAATAGGACTAATGAGAATAAAGTGCTCATACATGTTACTGCATGAATTCATTTCATACAACAGAGCTCCACTCAGATTAATGAAAAGCAAACTTAAGAAGTATATAGATCATAACTAGGTAACAAGCAAATCAAAATTTAAGAAGGTGTAAATGAGCCACGTCTCAATCAACTTGAGTTGAATTTGATCAAAAATTAAATCAGCTGAAAATTGACGTTATAAAGAACAAGTCAAATAAATAATAAAAGGAAAGCAAAACCAATCGTGTTATTACGATATATTCCCTATATCAAAGACAGAATTCTCACACAATTTCCATTACTTGCATGATAAAGGTGGCAACTTTTTTGTTGGACTTTTATATGTCAATTATAATCTAAACAGAGGTCCTGTGAGCAGCTTACTTGAAGTTTTCCACCATTGCGACCAAAGCTCATCTGGGCATTAATATTTCTCTCCAAAACCTTCAAATCATCAACAACCTCTAGAACCTTTGCAGGAACAGGAGACACAGGGCCCCATCCTTGCCATTCCTGCAACGTTATGGACATATGATCACCTGTCTCTTTAATTTCAACATTTCTGGGAGGAGAACGAGAAGCAGAGTTCCAAATTGAGCGGTTGGGGCTCTGAGGCGGCGACTCCATGCGAGTTTTAGTGGAGAATAGGAGAGATGTTAACGGAAGACAGTTTGAAGTCAGCGAGCATGGTTTTTGGTTCTGGGTGGGTCCTTTAACTTTATTTGTTGAATTGAAGTCTAAGCATGGGCTTGAATGGGTTTGGAATGATCCAAACAAGGGAGTGTCAGTTTCCCTCCATAGTCTGTAGTTAAACCAAATCCAGCTTGTCCGTTCAGTTTAATTTCTTAGACTAGAAAATTAGAAAGAAACCAATGCTACGAACATACCAATGTCAGATCTGGTTCAAGTATAGTATATAATATTGTAAGGATAGGTACCATTTTAGATAATTTTTAAAATTTATAAAATAATTTATAAATTTATTTTAAAATTATAAAATAGTCCAAGATCTTCCGACAAAATTTTTTAAAATTTATAAAGTAATTTATAAATTCAAGTGCTCATCTTGTTGTCGTGCTCAAGGGGGTGTTGAAGGTGATTACAAGCATTGAGATATCATTCACCCTAACATCCAAATCAGTAGGTGATGATACTGACGATGAGTTTGTAAATCTCTATGTCTTCAAATGGACATTCTCATTGTACCTCTTTGCACAATCATAATGGTTAACATGGTAGGTATCTCGGTTGGATTTTGTGAAATCATTTATCTTCCAGTACCAAAATGGAGCAGTTTACTTGGAGGTGTGTTCTTTAGCTTTTGGTTTTTGGCTCATCTTTAACCTTTTGCAAAAGGGCTAATGGGAAGAAGAGGAAAACGTCCACTATTGTACTTATTTGATCTAGTCTTATTTCAATCTACCATGGCCTTATTTTTAAATTTTTATTTTAAGAAAACAGATTCTATATAGTCACAATAGATCTGGCGTAGCAACGTGAGACTCACATACGTAATCAAATAATAGTAAAAACTGCTAGGTTAGTAATGACCTGGCAGAAACTGATGATATCATATAGTTGTCATCTTTTCTGTTATTTTGGGATTATATTAAAATATTTTCCAAATGTTAGGGTTTTATTTGTACACTCTAGAACTTTAGGGTTAAATTTGTCTATTGGTGTAAACATTAGGGTAAAAAGTGAGCCTTTTGCCTTCTCACAAAGGAATATATTTGAGGGAGGGATAACTGTTAGTGCCACAATGTATGGAGTCACCCTACGAATTCATACTGGGGACTCAAAAATGCTATTCAAGATTAGATCAAGAAGGTAGTTCTATTTTTCACTGAATTCGATCAAACCATATTGATAGATGAAGATCTATTTCCACAGGTTACAACTATTGATGTAACTAAATTTGGTTTATGACTTTTGTTGTGTGTCAAAAGGAAGCTGAAGATCATAGAGGATTGTTTAGTATCGATCATAAATTTAGGTACTGGAGTTTTTATTCCTAAGTATATTTTGAATGCTAATGCAAAGAATGATAATTGATAGAGTCCTAGAATCTAAATAAAGTAGAGATTACAGAAAATGATCACAATACAAAGTTCACTTAAATTTTCAAGCAATGTTTTGATGTTCGAATTCCAAGCTTTTCACATAGGCATCCTTGATTTGTAGTACCACCTCAGATGCCTTCATCTTATCAGTGGCATCGATTAAGGAATCATGAGAATCCAATGCCATTGACCAAAACCCGAAAGAGAAGACTTCAACGATAGAGAGCTACTACCAGGTTTGAAGGAAGCAAGTTATCACCTTTTAAGAAGATCATCCTAATGAAGCTGCCTTTAATAAGACCCGTTCCTTTTGAGGAAAGTACTTTAGACCCAAAGAACAAGAAAGGATGTGTAAAAGCTACCAGTGAAGGGTGAAACAAAAGAAAGGAAAGTCACAATACCATATTTCATAGAAGGTCTTCCCGATGAGAGCCAAAATGAAAGTCCTAGTAAATCATTCACGATAAGAGAAATTCCTTTTTAATTGCCAGTGTCATTTTTTCTATGAAGCTTCCTATCTCTTTTAGAAAAACTTATAGGAAGAAGATAGAGCACTTACCTAAGAAGAGAGAGCGCAAAGTATCCATGTTGGCTATGGGTCCAGGAATTTCATAGAAGGTAGTTCTGGAGAATTCAATTGATAATATGGCTCAACATATAAGACCTTTATACATTAAACTGCATATTTATTGTAAACCAACCTCAAGATTCATGCTATAAATTATTGATTGTAAATATTATTTCAACTAAAATAATGGAATTTTTTGGAAAAGCCGATGCATATTAGATGTTGTTTGAGGTGTCCATTACTAAATTTACTAGGGAGACTACTAAGACACAGGGAATTCTCCCTGCAACTATCATATAATAGGGAAGTCTTCATTAAAATCTTTCTTCATTATGGATACACATGCAAGTTATCAAGTCTTTTTGGGGAGAGATTGGATCTATTCTAATTTATGTATTCGTTTATCTCTTCATTAACTTTTGCTTTTGTGAAAAGGTGATGAGGTGGAAATTGTTTAAGTTAATTCTCATCTTTTTAATTCTAAAGTGGATGCAATAGAGAAAAAATTATATGATGATCAAGTAAGGCCAATTCATATTTGAAAATTATCTTGTAAGGAGTGTTTAAAGAGTAAGGGTGAAGATAAGATAAGGTCAAAGTAAAAAATATTAGTAAAGACATCTTCCATCATGCTTGTTAATAGGCCAATGAAAGCTCCAATTGTAGAGGAACCTAATGATTTCTTAGAGAGAAGTTGTGGTGTTTGCGACCACATAAGTCAAATTCTAAATGCAACATATTATACAAAATTCCAAAGAACTAGAAGGGTGTGATAATGTCAAGTTAGTTTTTAAGGAGGAAGAATTCTCAATAAAGGATGAGGGTCATTTTGAAGATTTGGAATTTGCTCCTATAAAGATTGAAGAGTTCAAAAGTTAGAATTAAGAACTAATCGAGGAAATAAGTTTGAGTATTCTATGAGAATATTAGAGTGTGTTTGTTAATAAAGTCTTAATCTAAAAATAAGAATGGAATTAGTTAAAATTCTGAAGGAATATAAAGATTTTCTTTTTGATTGGGATTATAATGAGATGTCAGGATTAAGTAGAAATTTAGTATAACATAAGCTCTTATAAAGCTTGGGTTTTACCCTTACCGCTAATCTCTTAGACATTAGTACAAAGAAGTTAAATTAAAAATGAAAGAAGAGAATAAAAATTTACGTTGGGTTGGTTTTGTTAGATCGATTAGATGTACTGAGTGTCTAGCCAATGTTGTACTTGTAGTAAAAAAAATGGCAAGTTAAGAGTATATGTTCTCTTCAGGGATTTGAATGCTACCACTCCCAAAGATGTGTATATGATATCAATTGTTGATTCTTTAATTAATGCAATGATTAATCATTCCTTGTTTTCTTTTATAAATTTCTTTTTTGGTTACAATCAAACTTTTATAACCAAGGATGATATCCTTAAAAAATCCATCAGATGTCCTAGAATAATATGAACATTTGAATGGATTATGATGCCTTTTGTCTTAAAGAATGAAGAGTCACTTATTAGAGGGCTGTGGTTATTATCTTTCACAATTTATTAGGATGTACTTTAGAAGTTTATATAGATGATATTGTTATTAAGTCCAAAAAGAGTATGGCCTATATCTAGAATTTAAGGGAAGCTTTCTAAAGGATGAGAACATATAAGTTGAATTTAAATCCTATGAAGTGCGATTTTGGAGTAAAAGAAGGAAACTTTTTGGGTTTCTTGGTCCTTCAAAAAGGGATTGATCAGACAAAAGTAAGTTTAAGGAAATTCATAAAGCAAATCCGCATTAAAGTAAGATAAAAATTTAAAGCTTTTTATGCCAAGTAAATTATGTTAGAAGTTATATTTCTAAGTTGTCCAATAAAATAAAAGAATTATTGAATCTGTTGAATTTAAAGTTTTCTAAGGAATTCTGTGGGGAAGAAAGCACTAGGTGGCATTTAATAAAATTTAAAAAAACTAACTAAGCCTCTAGTTTTGATGCTGCCTAAGAAGGGAATATCTTTCAATTTTTACATTTTTTCTGTAAGGAAACTATTAGGTGCTTACTAAATAGGTGTTGAGCAGGTTATTTATTATTTAAGTAGAATTCTAATGCCAATAGAAAGGAATCAAGTCACTATCATGAAATTATGTTTAGCATTATGTTATGCCTACTCAAAATTGAAACATTATTTATTTTAAGGTTAGACTTATGTGGTTTCACAAACCAATTTGATGAAATATATGCTAAATTGGAAAGTGGCTTATGACAATTATAGATTTTAACCTAGGTTATTATCCTCGAAAGTCAATAAAGGGTCAGGCATTAGTTAACTTCTTAGCAAGCCACCTAATACTAGAAATTTAAAAAGATATAGAGGATTTAGTGTTTACTTATGAATGGAAGCCTTAGGAGTTAAAATTCAATAGTTCTAGCACAAAGAAGTTAGTTGGTGTTGGGATAGGCATTACTTCACCAAAGGGAACAAAAACTCTTCTTTCTCTCAAGATGGACTTCTCATGTACTAATAATTAAATTGAGGGCCTAATAATTAGGCTAAAACTCCTAGTAGATCTTTAGCCAAAATAAGTTTTCATTATAGGAGATTATCATTTGATATTTTGGCAAGTAGTAGGAGAATAAAGATGCATAAGTTTAACTTTATTGCCTTATTACATTACTACCATTTAGTTATGAAAATTATTTAATGAGGTTAAATTCCAACATATTCCTTGAGAAGAAAATTGGGAGGCAAATTAACTTTCTCAAATTTTCTCTAGGTTAAGGATTTCCAAAGAGCCCATCATAAATTTGTTGTTATATAATGAAAACCTCATCCGTTTATTTATAAAAAGGGAAGTTCCTTAGAAGTTTTAACATTGATAAAGAAGTAGTTCAGGATTAGAGGGATGGGATTATAAACTTCTTGACGAACCCCGGCAAGAAGGTGCCTTATAGAATTAAATTACAAGTACTCAAACTAAACATGGTTGGTGTGAGTGGTTCAGCACTCTCATTCCTTAACCAGAGGTCTCGAGTTTGAGTTCTGGGAATGGAGAGACCTGTTTAGCCAACACTTTATCCCATACGGGCTGACCCGGTGCGAGCGGGGATTAGTCTGGGTGTGGATGGCTTAAAGGCATCTTCCCATAATTCGAACCCTCCTAGGACACCTCATGGGCTAACAAAAAAGAAATTACAAACACTCAACTTTGTGTTAATTAAGGCAGTCTTATTTTGACAAGACAGTAATGGAATTGTTTTACGATGTCTAGGGATGCCTGAGGAATTAAAAATAATGAATCAAGTTCTTGAGGAGGTATATGGTGCTCATTAGTTTGGGACTAAAATAAGATGGGTCATTAAGCGCCATGATTATTACTAGCCTTCAATAATGAAGGATTGTGTATCTTATGCAAAAGGTTGACAATAATGCCTAATGTATAGAAGAATACAGGAAATTCTTGCCTATGAGTTACATTATATAATTAAACTATGGCCATTTAGGAGTTAGGCCATTGACTTTATGGGAAAAATATACCCACCTTCTTAAAGGTCATAAATTTATTTTATTGGCAATAGATTACTTTACTAAATAAGTGGTGGCTCAACCTATGAAAAAGATTAAACAAATAGATGTAGTGGAAGTTCATTAAAAACCAAATTATTCATCAATTTGAAATTCCACAATCAATAATGAGTGACTCAGGTACTATGTTTACTGGTTAGCAAGAAAAATTTTTTGTCATAGAATATGGCATACAATTATTAAATTCGACTCCTTACTATGCTCATGCTAATGGACAAGCTAAAGTGTTGAATAAAGTAGTAATTGAAATCTTAGAGAAGATGTTACTTTTTCTAATACTTTATAGGCATATCAAACTTCTAAACGAACAACAACAGGGTCAGACCTTTTACTCTAACTTATGCTTATGATGTTGTTCTCCTTATGGAAGTAGCAATCCCATGTTTAAGAATGGATAAGGAAAATTCTTTAAAGACATTTGAGTAGTATGACGCAATGAAGATGGAATTAGAGGATCTAAAGGAAGTTCATCTTCAAACTTTAAATAACATGATTACACAAAAAGAAAAGGTCGCAAAGTTTTACAATAATAGAGTTCATAAATAGGAATTTTAAGAAGGTGATTTGGTGTGAATAGTAATTTTGCTACCTGGAAAGAAAGATAGAGAGTGGGGAAGTGGTCCACTAATTAGTAAGCATCATTTAGAATTCATAGGTTTTGGAAGGTAATGTCTATTAGTTATCTAGCCTGAAAGGTGAGCCTCATAAATGTTTTATTAAATGTAAATATTTAAAGCCCTATATGCCTACACTATTGGAGAAATTAGGTGTAAAATAACAAGAATAAAATTATTTAACAAATTAGCAAAAACTAAAATAATTGTTCAAATAGTAAATTTTTCAAGTAAAAATAAATTCAAAACCAAATAGGCCAGTCTATAAATAATAAAATGTTCATAAAAGGCGTAAAGAATTCAAAGTTGATCTAGGTTAAAATACTAGATCTCAACCCATTATTTAATGTAAGAAACTTGATCTTATTTACTTATTGGACCTATTGTTTCCAAAGGCTAATTCTTCCTTTTACAGCATTAGTGATTTTCCCATCTGTTTAGGCATCTAGTTGACCTCGTTAAATTCCTTATTAAGTTGCTTGCCATCCTATTTTAGAGTCTCTTACTTTTTCCTAATTAGCTTGATGGCTCTTTCATGCTCAGTAGCCTAATTGTCTAAGGAGTTAAATTTTTTTAGCTCTTGAATCCGTGCTAGGAGATTTTTACCTTGTGTTTCCTCTGTATCATAATCCTCTCAATGTTTTTACTAAAGGCTTAGTTTCTTATAGTAAACAACTTAGTCATCGTAAGAATTCTCAAAGGAGAAGAATACTTTCTCAAATTTTCTTAAACATTCTCTAATGGCTAGTGACTAGGTCACATAACTAATATAAGATTACATGTTTAAAAATGAGTTGCATAGAATTTTAGTTAAGAATTGGAGTTCTCACTGCATCATGAGCTTCAGGGACTCATTGATTCTTGTTAACTCCTTATAATAATTGGTGGTGTAGTATTAAAAGGAGTGTTAGGCGAGACGTCTAGGAATCTTAGATCAAAGACTTCCTTAGAAGTTGGTATTGATATCCAAACATCTCCTATGTACAAGATATGAAAGAGATTCTCAATAAGTTCAGAGAATTTTTGTAAATATGGAGGGAATTCTTGCTTTACCTTTGGTGAAGTGATATATGTTCTTTATTTAGGAGAACTTTTAATCTTCACAGATTTTGGTTCACATGAGAGGGTAGGTGGTGAATGGTCTAATGTTTGGCTATTTATGGAAGAAAATTGAATGTATGAATTTGTGTTAAGAATAAAATATAAAAAAACTTAGAAATTAGTGAGGTACCATCACTGATGTTAAATATAGGCTTCTTGAGAGTGGAAAAAGTCTCATCTTTGGGGGCAGCTTTTTCAATTGTGGGTGTAGTGACTTCAACTTCTTTATCAAATTAGTGGTAAAGAGAGTTGATTTTCTATCTATTTTCTTTGGGATTAGTGTCTTTGCTTTCCTAAAGCTTAAAGCCAATAGGGATTTCTCTTTTAATTTTCTTTTAATGGAAGGGCTTGCGGCTATTAATACTTCTTTTTAGGAAGTGATCTTTTTATCTACTTTGCCTTCAGTATTTAAAAATTTGTAATTTGCAATAACAAAAGGCAGTTAAAGAGATTGAAATAAATAATTTCTAAAAGACTAGAGCAAGAAGAAGTACCTTTGAGGATTACAAAATTTGAGTGAGGAACTTATCGTTGGCAACTCTTTTGCAACTAAAGATTATAAGCGTCTATATCGACAATGCTCACCATAAAAATCTTATACTTTAAGGTACACTAATGTTCAAAGACTTCACTCAAGAATTAATCACTAATGGGTAGTTTAGAAGGCAGATGATAGGAGGAATTCTTAAGGAATGCCCATATTATCAGACGTTTGATACTTCATTTACAATCTATGGAGCAATATGGGAAGAAACACTCTCATATTAGGTGTCGTATGCTACTCTCTATATTACCAATGAAACATGGTATTTAAGATGACAATGTTTATAAACTTGCATATTTATTCAAAAGATACATAATCTCATATATGCCAATGTACTAAAGGGTCAAGGGTTTTTGAAATTAGATGGAGTAGCCTTCATATACAATTTACATTTGAAGAATCATTCAATTAACAAAGACTATAGTTACAAATCCTTAACCAATAATGAATAATGTGCTTTGCACATTCTTGAACAAATTGAAGGTATTTCACACTGAAATATAATCATTCAATCCATAACATTGAATGAAGTTTATGGTTATAACACTTGAAATAAACTTCTATTTACATTAGCTTATTAACAATTTTATAGAATTTTGAAATGATTTAAACAAATTTTTAAGTATCATAATTTCAACTAATGAAAATTTGAATAATATCTCACAGATACTAAACATAACTCCATAATTTTGATGAAATTAGGTGAATTTTAGAATAAATTTAATGACATTTACTTAATACATCAGATTAAAACTCTTAACATTTGCATAAATTTTTACATCCAATGAAATCGAAGCCATGAAAAACTCTAATGTATTAATCCCTCTAATTTCCATATACAAGCATAGCGATTCTCTAAACACACACACATGATTTAACATGCCCGTGTTTAGGGTAGTTCATAAACAATCTAAGGCTAAAAAAACTATAAATTTTGATGTACTATATATTCATGAAATTATTAGATGTGATTGAAATTGGATGGAATAATGTATACATCTAATTTACATTGGACATTTTGTTCAAGTAATAAAAAACATTATTTACATCATAAAAAACATTTACACCATTAATCAAACATATAAAAATAATTCAATTTATACAAAGGCAATCACTTGTAATTAAAGAAGTAGTGCTAAAGAACTTGCTTAAGTCTATGAAATTCAACCCTTACTTTCATTGATGTGTACTTTCATTTGTTTATTTTAGTACCTAATTTTATAGACAATTTGAAACATCTCTCATTACCTATAATATATAAAGTTACATGCCTCAATACAAGCAATTCAATTAATGTATATTTTTATAAAATAATAGATAAATTGTTTTCTCTCCATCAAATATAGCAATAATAAGAAAACACAATCTTGGATTGATAATAATGATTAAAATATCACCCTTGTGAAACCTGATAAATTGATTAACATGAACATAACAATACCCTCTACTAGAACTGTTGAAGTCATTAAATATGGATTCATATAGTTTCCTCTTATTTATTATTCTTCTTTATTATTTATTATTAAATTTCTTTTTAATATTTCTTGTTCCTTTCTTTTTGTCCAAGTTAATTCTTTTTTTGTTTAACTCACTTTTTTTTTCTTTGTGAGTTTCGGGAATATCCCCATTCATAGGTCCGAGATTTATATCTATGAATTGAAAGGTTCGAATGATCCACTCTGCAATCAGTTGTTAGAACCAATAGGTCTTCAAATCGTTCATTTGAAAAAATGGAAACCCTTCTTATTAGATGATCATGATACTTCCCATTATGTATAGAAAACACAACCTATAAACCCTATGTCAAAAGCTAATCTGCCCATGTGTGAAGTGCTCAACACATCCAACAACACAATCATATTAGTAGGCATGAAAAGAGAAACATTAGCTATGGCTCATTCGTATTGTAGGACGTGTGTTATAAGTCAACCAGTCTATATGTGTAGAGCCTAGTATAACCACTAACATGATCACGTTATTAGACATGTACTGGGAAACATAGTCATTTATCCCCCTATGTTATAAACATAATAAATTTCCTAAGTTGATTAATTTAAAATAAAATCATTAAACATAATTGCAAATTTTCCCAACTAGAAAAAATGCATTATCATAATTTCACAAACACGATATTTTTTAAAAATAATAGGAAACTAAAACTTAAAAAATATTAAAATTTTCCAATTTATTTTAATTATATGTTATATTAGAATTTCTCGATTCACTTGACCTAAATTAGCAAACATTCATTACAATGTAAGATATAAGTCATTTTCTATACGGATATGTAAAAAATATTGAATTTTCCAAAATTACTTAACAAATTTACCATAATTATAGTTTTAGAAAATAATAAAATTTTAAAAAGATATTGGTGGTCTTTCATATGCCGTTTGTATAACATAATTCCTTTAATCTATAGATTGTCTAAGGCAAGTGCACCAATTGTTCTATAATACAGGGCTTAAAGTACTAAGTGTCAATCGTATAGAAATTATGAGTACTAATAATAACTCTTTTCCTATTGCCTAGCTTACAATTTAGGTGATGGTGATATTTTATATTTAAAATAAAATAAAATAAACTAAGAATAAATCAACAGAAATTAGAATAGAAAAAGAGTGAAATTTTGACCAATAGAACAAATGGTATTGAGAATTAGAATCCCCAGTAGGACTTCTTATGCAATCATGAAGATTGATATCTTTCTCAAGACTATTAGCACCTAATCTTTAGTTAATTAATTGAAATCTCTTTCTAATTTAAAACCCATAAATTGCATTAATTGAATTATGAATTTCACTATTAGGTTTGACCATAATCAGGAAGATTTATGTTGACCTATCTATAGGATTGTATGCAATTCCTTTTAATTATGCTAGATTTGTTCATACATTGAATTTCTTAATCTTAATTGCATGAAATCATACATGAATCCATATATTGGCAATATCAATTCAATAATAAATAAGAACACATAATTGAACCTTAATGAATTTAAAGAATAAATTAAATTAAAATAAAGTCACTACAAAATCAACCCTGAGATTCATCTAATCAAGGTACCATAAATGGTTTAGCTCATCATAATATCTAATAGAACACCAATACTAAAGGAAAAAATTAAAAATCAAGGACAACATGATTGAAATCCTTTAAAACATGAAAACTTCACTCTAGATTGATTAAAATCCACTCTAAGGGGGTTTCCTTAGTTATTTCTCTTGCTTTGAGCCATTTTGGGAGTTTCTCCATGCATTTCCCTTGCCTCGTATATCTTCCATCACTTAATCTTATCTTTTTAAATTTGAACTTCAAATATAATAATATATATGAGCATCGATATAGGCGTGATGGTGACAGTGTTCTTTAAATTAATGCACAACTCTATCTAAAGCTAACACGTGCATAGATACATGTTTCACCAACAACATGGCTTTCTTGCTAGTCAATACAGGTGTGTACTAGCTAAAATGGGCGTGTTCTATAGTAAGCACTCAACATGCTCGCCAAAACTATCCAACACCACCATATACATTGTCACGCATTCCATAACTCAATCAAAACAACTCCAAATTGCTCCAAACTTATTCAAATTTGTTTCTTTTGGCTCTAAATGAGTGAATTATACCTAGAAACAACATATGAACAACTTAAGTATCAAAATCAATAAAAATATTCAGATAAACAAGAAAAATACATTAAATATGAGACTAAAAATATGACTAAAACATTACTTAAAAGCTTCCCCACACTTAAGCATTTGCTTGTCATTAAGAAAATAATAATTCCAATTCATCAACTCTTCTTAATATCCCCATCTTCTTATTTTGCTAGCCTATCTATTAAAACTTCAATTGTCATGCCTTAAGAATTAAATCATAATATAATTAGAATCAAGCAATCTCAAATAAAATTTTCACAAGACAAAACTACAAATGGCATTTTGATAACCCTTTTAAAATCAAGTTCCATATAATTTAACACCCTCACTTAAAAGGTTCAATCAACTCACTCAAAGTGTTTAGTGTGATCATTAATAAAACTCCCAAATCAATATATAGGAGTCTTAATCATAGGCTTGTTAATATATCATATCTCCACCATTATTGTAGCACCCTAATCCTGCAAGACCCGAACCCGACATCGATGGGTGATATCCGAGTCCGTGCCCCGCAAGGGTGGAGTGTTAGAACACTCAATCAGTCAAGTCTCATTACAAAGTTCTTTTTTTAACAATGCACACTTTTGCGAAAAATCAATAATTAATTCGGACTCGTTTCAATCATAAGCTTTTTCAATCACAGCCATACAATCATTAGAATTATAATGCCATTTGGGCCCATTTCTAAAACAGAAGACTTGTAGTCATAATTCATTACATTTCAAAATCATTTACTAACATTTCCAATTTAGAATGTTGATTCCAAACATAATTATTTATATACTCATGATACAATCATTACTGAAAACACAATCTGTTATAAATGAACGAAATAAGAATGCAGACGCGAACTGATCCCACCTCTATCCATCACTCGAATGTTGTAGGTATACTCCCGTTTGCCTAACGGGGTATTCTTCTTATCCTGAAAAATAATTGCACATTTTGGGTAAGTTTTGCGAAC
>JAOTAY010000002.1:27540201-27577204 GCA_025629805.1 Erythroxylum baracoense
TGGAGATGATACCCAACCCTACTTTCTCCTTGGGTTTACACAAATCAACTCATTTAACTTTAGGAAAACTTGGTTTTCGATTTGCGTTACCCCATAAAAATTCTCTCATCAATTTCTCTATGGATTTGATCAACTTCCTTAAAAAAGGAAAATGTGAACTCCAATATAAGTGAAGGGAGCATAAAATGGATTTAATTAATAGAACTTTACCTCTAAAGGAAAGAAATCTATTTTTCCATTTACTAATTCTCTTTTGAATTCTTTTAATGAGTGGTAGACATTTGCTAAAGATTAGTCTTCTAGTAGTTATAGGAAGACTAAGATATTTCAAAGAAGGAATTGTCCTTTTCATTCCTGTAACGGAAGAGATAGCGTCCTGTATAGAATCTACAATAGTCGAAAGAACAAAATGGCTTTTATTAAGATTCACTTTGAGACTGAACATCCCAAAAATCCTATTAAAAGTGTACATCAATAGCTTAACAGATTCAAGATGAGCTCTTAAGAAGAGAATTAGGTCATCTATAAAGCTAAGATGAGTACGAGAGATTCTTCTACATTTAGAATGGAGCTTGAACTTAGGATTATCAAGACATTGAACTTCAACATTTGAGAGAGCACTTCCATACACAGAATAAAGAGATAGGGAGACAAAAGATCACCCTATCTAACTCCTTTCTTCCCCTTAATAATACTAGAAGGGGTGACATTAATCAAAACACAATAGGCAGTAGTAGAGACACATGCCTTAATCCAATTGATAAAGATATCAAGAAAGTTGAAAGCCTTAAGAACCTAGAAGAGTATTGACCAGCTGATGGAATCAAAATCTTTATTGAAATCAATCTTAATCACACAATTTGGAGGAGAGTTCCTTCTGGTATAACCCTTAAGAAGTTTCTGTGTAATAAGAATATTATCACCAATGCTTTTATCCTTCATAAAGGCATGTTGATTCTCAAATATGATGGGACTAAGAATCCCCTTTAGATGATTTGGCAAAATTTTTGCAATAATTTTGTAAATGAAGTTTGTGCAAGCAATTGGCCTGAAATCACCAAAAGTAAAAGGGTTACGGATCTTAAGAATTAAACAAACAAAGGTTTTATTAAACACCCTTAGGATGACCCCTTTATCAAAAAACTCATGAACAGCCTATCTAACTATATGTCCAAAAAGAGACCAGGTCTTTTGAAATAAAAAACCATTTAGCCCATAAGGAGCATAGGGCTTCATCCCATTTATAGCGAAAATAGTAGCATTGATATCAGCATCAGAGATAGGCTTCACTAGCTCCCAAAAGTCTTCAGAAGAAATTTTGCAAGAGATAAGAGATTGGAGATATTCCATAGAGGTAAGAGACTCAATATTTGAACCTAAAAGCCCCTTATAGAATTTGACCTCCTCCTCCATAATACTCTACTGAGCAGCAAGTAGTCTCCCATCCAAACTAGTTATAGAGCAAATTTTATTAACATTCCTCCTGTTTAATAGGGAATTGAAAAAGATTTTGGAAGCTCTATCTCCCTCCTTAAGCCAGGTAATACGAGCCCTCTATTGAATGAGCGAAGAATGATCTGAATTGGCCCTTAAATATGTTTCTAGCTCTAACTTCTCCTTTTGAATAGGATTAGTACCCCTAGGATTGAGGGAAAGTAAGAATTGAATTGCGACTAATCTATCATTGGCATCTTTAACTGCTGCTTCAATGCTAGAGGAGTGAGAAGCTTTCAGCTTCTTTAATTCTATTTTAATAGCTTTAAGTTTCTGACAACATATGAATTGACGGGAGCCAAAGTTTTGAGCTGATAACCCCCTCAAAATTGCATCATTAAAACTATATACTTTGACAAGATAGTTGTTAAATCTAAAAGGATGATGAGTAGTGGTTATCTGAAAAAGCCCATCAATCAAGATCGGAGTATGATCTGAAAAAAAAAAGGATCAAAGAAGGAGGCCTTTCTGTTAGCAAATTGGAAAAGCCATTCCCTGTTTACTAGAGCTCGATCCAATTTTTTCCGAATAGCCCATGTAGTCATCTGTTTATCACTCCAAGTGAAGGAGTAGCCCTCATGCTTAAGATCTGTTACACCCAGATGATTTACACAGAGTTTAAGATCTTCACTGTAATTTCTCAAACTGTTGTTTCCCTCTGCTTCAGATCTATAGATTGTAGAATTGAAATCACCGGAGATAATCCAGGGACCTGAAACAGTATTTTGGTTGTTGCTTAAAGAGGTCCATAGACTACTTCTTTGGAAACTTGTATTAAAACCATAGATAAAAGCTAAATGTTAAGAAAATTGGCTATCATTGGAAAAGACAAATAAAAATGAATCCTATAAGGACATAAAAGGAAATAAGATTTGATCCTTTTCTTTTTATTTCCATGTTAATGCCCTTATTTTTCTAGTTTTCTTCTTCTTTTTTAAATATTGTTATTTTTATGCCTTTTTTTTTGTTCTAATCATTGTATCCCCAAAAGCTTTTCTTTTGAGTCTTCCCTCCACTTCATTAAAATGTTCCTTTCACAAATAAAACTCTAAAATTTATCTTATACATACTCACACTCCTATTTTTCCTATTTTATCTTTTTTCGAAATTTTCTCTTTTCGTCAACTAAAAATTAATTAAAATTAAAATTGTTGAGTTAAAATAAAAACTAATCTTAAACATCCTAATATGGTTCAATATTTTACAACTAAAATAAATTATACATTAAAATTAATTTTCTAATAATTTTATTTAAGGCCAATTATGATTAAATGAATGAAAAAGGACATGACTAAATGCAACCAAGTCTAATACAATGAACATAAACCCAATAAAGTTTAATTATAAAAGAGTTAAACCAACTGAATGCAATGAAAGACCTTTATATTTAAATGGATTTATTTTAATCAAAATTCAATTCAAATTGAATTTGATAGAATGCAGTCACATAAACATTAAAAATTAAAATAACCTAATCTAATTAATCATAAATATAAATTAATTAGGTAACTAAAGGCAATTTATATTTATTGATCACAACTCTTGAAAATATAAGAGTTAAATACAAAATAGATATAATTTAGCGACAATACCTATAAATTAGGTATTCTTATCATATCACTTAATAAATAATTTTGAATCTCTTGACTTTTTGAAGTTTTCAAAAACACAAATTCAAAATTTAATTATTTAAATACACTTAAACAATCTCTTCCACTAGTTATATGATGTTGTAGGTCACCAAACTTTAAATACAAGAACAAGACCATTTTGTTACTATATTTTTTTTGAAAAATAAGTCTTACTATAATTAAAATTGCATATTTGAAGATATAAAAAAATTTGAGAGCTGCTACATAATCTAAATCCTTGCCCTTTGGGGGCCAGCTGGAGATTTAAACAATGGACTATAAACGCGAGACAAAGGCCCGCTTTCTCTTTATTAATTATTATTGTTCTGCTCTGCGTCGCCGAGCAGCAAAGAAAGAACCTTTTTGACCCACCCCAAGAGCATTAGAATCATCCAACTCCCGCATTCCAATGGCGGATTCGACGAGTGAGAAACCGCTCAGATTAATGGCGGAGGCGTTCAAGGACCTGGCCGACACTGTAAACTCCGGTTCGGCGGAGGTCGAACTGGCGCCGTTTTCTCACGCCTGCTCTCTGGTTTCCCCTCTTTTCGGTTGCTTGGGCATCGCCTTCAAGTTCGCTGAGATGGATTACGTCGCTAAAGTGCTAGCTTCGATTTTTTTTTTTGAAATGGCTTTTTGTTTCGAGATGTTTGGTTTAATAGGTTGATCTTTTTGTGTGGTAACAGGTTCATGATATTGCAGAGGCATCGAAATCGATTGTGACATTACAAGCTATGCTGGAAAGGGATGTGCGAGATAACTCCGTGAAGAAAGCCGGTAGTCATTCTAGAAATCTTTTGAGGGTGAAACGGGGGTTGGATATGGTTAAAGTGCTCTTTGAGCAAATTCTCGTTACAGAGTATGCACGCTATAAATTCTCACTCATAAATATCTTATATGAGAATCCGTTAAAAGTTAGTGAATTGGATTCATATCTGATAATCATCGTCGTTGGTTTGGTGAGAAAAGGGTTGATATATTTGCTTATAAATCTTAGAGAAGTGCAAACATTGAGTCAGTAGAAAATAGTAGAACTTGGGTGCAAAATGTGAACGTAACAGGAGTAAGCGCTTCATATTTTACTTTAGGAGGCTTGGTCTATCCTCTAGCTAAGACTTTGAGCTTGTTAAACACACTACTGTTGTTGTAGAAAAATGAGTTTTGGCAGGACGTGTTAGGATAAAAAAAAAAAGAGATGAAACGCACAATATTAGTTCTCTTTCCTTGCTTTAACAAATTGTATAAGTGGCTATGGAAAATTGGCTGCTTTTTGGGGTTTTATGAGTATCTGTTCCCGTAATGGTTTTGTTTTATGCAATAACAAAATTCATTGTTTCCCTCTTTGAATTCTCTCTCCCTGTCTCACTTCCATTCTCTCTTCTTTCTCTCTTAATCTCAAGATGTTTTGAGTAAGTTATTGGGCTTTTTTAATCAGAACAATCGGTATCAAAACATTCGAATCTTAGCTTATCGCTATTCAATGGTGGGAGGTACTAGAGATTCAAGGTGCGAAAGTTGGATCAAAGTGTTAAGGTCCTCCTTGAATAACAGAAACGCAATGGAAAATTGATTTTGTAAAATCTGTTAAAGTGATAGTCAATCAATTCATCCATGGGTTTGGAAATGAGAGCATTTTGGTGACAACGGGAAAGGCGAAATAAGCTATTATAACTTGACCTCTTCTTGAAAATGATAGTTATACGATTATGATAAGATTTAGCAAGATAGATTTCACAGTTTTTAAAGGTGCAAGTTTGTGAAGGGATGATACATAAAGCTGGGAATGGAGGCCATGCATCTTGAGGAAAGAACTCAAGAATGGTATTGGGAGTACTTGAAAAACAAAAATATGTTCAAAACTATAGGGTGGGAAGAGTGTATAGTTTCTCTAACCTGGAATTTTTGATGAGGAAATATTTGAGGATCCTGTTGGTGATCTAGAAGCGTTAAAATAGGAAGGATTTTGCAAGATTATTATGCTAAATTCTATAGTTATTCGAATAGATGGTCATTACCTGAGGCTTATTTGGTGCAATTCTTTTAAAAAGGGTTGAAACTGGAGTTGGAATTGACAAATGTAGTTGTTTGATCCGCTAACTTTTCAATAGGAGTATGTACTAGCCAAGAAGCAAGAGGCAATAATAGCGGCAAATTTGAATTTCTCATTTGTTTAAAATGAGAACTAAATCACCTCACAATGTAGGAAATACAAAGAGTGGATCATCACTAATCGGATCTCATCTAGGGCCACTAATAGCCAAGCATAACCACCATGATGGTATCACCAACTCCTAATGACCAAGGAAATAATTCTAGGATGATCTTTGTCAAAACTTTGAGGGCTTCAAGAATAGTTAGTAGTATGGAGTTTGACTAAAAGAGATCAAGGGGCTACACTTTTGGTGTGACATCAATTTTACTCCAGGGCATAATTTCAAGAAGAAACAAATCCTTTGATATGTGGTTGAGGAAGAACAAGAATTAGCGCGTGAAGAAGATTATTCAATAGTTTGGGAAAGTGGAGACTAGTAACTCCTAATGTGTAACTACAATTCGTGGTAGGATTGGATCCAAGAAGGGAGTTCAAACAAATGAGAGGAACAAGGGTTCATTAGAAGAAACCAATACATATCTTGATTAACGAGTACACAAATTTGTAGATGTATCAATGATCAAAAAGAATAAATACGAAGCCAATGAAGTGGAACTTTTTAAGATTACAATTGGTAGATCTCTTAAACTGAAATGTCACTAATATTGTCGGAATTGCA
The DNA here is from genome assembly GCA_025629805.1 of Erythroxylum baracoense. Classification (NCBI taxonomy): domain Eukaryota; kingdom Viridiplantae; phylum Streptophyta; class Magnoliopsida; order Malpighiales; family Erythroxylaceae; genus Erythroxylum; species Erythroxylum baracoense. Next base: position 27,546,098 of record JAOTAY010000002.1, read on the forward strand.
TTTGGAATATACAAGGATTAGAGTTCACAATCAATGCTTTGGTAATTTCTTTAAGAGAATGTGACATGGTTCTTAAGTACAATTGCTAGTTACCTTATACGACATTTTGTGTAATTTCAAAACTAAAACCATGGCTTTATATTGGAACGATTTGTTACTCACATTGATAGGGAATCCTGGTAGGAGTTGCGAGGTGATTTCAAGGAAGGATTCCCATAAAGTGTTGAAGAATTTTAATTGTGGGCTGTTATATATGTTGCAATTATCGTATCCTATTGACTGTCAACTTTTGCAAGTGAATTTGTGAATTTGTCAGCCTGGCACTTTTGACAAGATTAATTGGTTACTAGCAAAATTTGTAACCTTTTTTTAAGAACCCAATCATCTATCCCCTAGTAGAAAGCAAGAACATAGATTTCACTTAAAAGAGGGAATGGAATCGCTATTTAGGACTACAAAGGATGCAATTGAGAATTCATTTCAAGAAATGATGAATCAAGGATTCATTCAACATAGTAGTGGTCCTTATGCTTCTTTTATGGTTTCGGTTAAAAATAAAGATAATTCTTAGAGGATGTGCGTAGATTATAAAGAATTGAACAACTAGAACATCAATGACAATTCTACTAGTTGAAGAGTTTCTTGAGAAGTTTCATGGTTCTAGTTGGTGCTCTATGTTGGATTTGAGGTTAGGATATCTTATTGTTAGAGTGCACATTGAATGTATTCCAAAATAGTCTTCAAAACTTATGAGGGCTACTATGAATTTCTAGTCATGTATTTTGGCTTATCCAATGTTCCTTCAACCTTAGAAGGTCTCATGAATGAGATTTTTAAAAGGTTTTTTAAGATAATTTTCTTTGATGATATTCTTATATATAATGGCTCATTCCAATAACAATTGGAGCATCTTAGAAATGCAATGCAGTTATGTAAGGATCATCGGTTGTTTGGGAAGGGAGTAAGTGTAATTTTGGAGCAAGACAAGTGGAGTATTTGGGCTTTGATGCAAGAGTGGAAATTGACTAGAAGTTGAAAACAATACAAAATGACAAGTTCCTAGATCACTAAGAGAATTAAGGCAATTCTTAGGCTTATGGGTTAATATGGAAGATTGAACATTATAGAGGGATTAATAGGCCTCTAACTAAATTACTTAAAAAACAAGCATCAACAAGATGGGAGTGGCATGAACTGGAGCAACAAGCTTTTGATAAGTTGAAGAGAGCCATTACAATCACACTAGTGTTAGCCTTGCCAAATTTCTCAAAACTTTTTATAATTGAAGTTGATGTTGGGGGATATGGATTGTGGCAGTACTTCAGCTAAATTAACACGCTATAGCATTCTTAAGGGAAGCTCTAGCAACTAAACACTTGGGGTTATCCACTTGTAAGAAAAAGTTCCTAGCTGTTGTTAAAGCATGAAACATGGGCATCATTATTTGATCAGGAGGTTGTTTGTAGTTCAATCAAATCACAAGTGTCTCAAATATTTGCTAGAGCAAAGGGTAAATCATTCCAGCAAACTTGGTTATCTAAATTGTTTGGATATGATTTTGAGGTGCTATATATGAGTGGAAAGGAGAATATAGCGGTTGACATCTTTGTCCAGAATATTCAATGTTGAATTGCTAACACTAACTGTATCTCAAGTACATACTATGTTATTAGATCGAATTCAGATCCTTCACTACAAGTCTTCATCAAGAGTGTTGCATTTAGGTACTTATTAATGGAGGCATAAATTGCTGAGGTGGAAGGGAATGCTAGTTGTGGGTCTTGATTCTGCACTGAGAAATAAATTGATTTCTATGGGTGATGGTGGAGTTCATGTGGGTTACTTGGGAGTGTTGGCAACTATTAAAAGGTTACAGAATTGGTCATATTGGAGAGGGTTTAGCTAGGGATGTCCATATTTATGTTGATGCCAAAGGAGTAGGCTTGAGTCATCAGTATAACTTGGGATCATGTTATTGGAATGAAGCCGGACTTGGGGCGTTGCTCTGTTCTACTTCTCCTTTTCTTAGGTTTGAGTAAGTTCTTGGAGTTGGAATTTTTTATCAAGATAACTATGTTAAGAAGAATTTTAGTTTCCCATTCTAAGAGATTTATAGTTTATGGTGTTGATTATAATTGTACAACTAGCTATGTATTTGAGCTATGATGATTAGTTCCGATGTCAATTTCTGTGTTAAAACAGCAGTACATCATGGATGTGCGGTGGATGTCTGCCCAATAACTATAGACATCAAGATACTTATTTTATTTAGGGAAACCAATTCATGCATGTAGTTTTAACAGCATCTTTTAAATTTCATGGCCGTTACTTCATTGTCTTGATAGTGATGCAACTATTCCAAAGGCTTTTCCTTGATGTTAATTATTGGTGCAGTCTAACCAACCATTGGGATGGTTTATTGATTAGACTTGAGAATTGAATATTATGTTGAGAAAATAACAAGGAAGAATAAAACTCCGGGAAGGTTTCTGATTTCTATGTAACTATTTTGTTTTCTATGAAACTTAAAATGGGAGTTTGAATTGAAAGCTGGTTACACCATTAATGATTTTGGTATTATTCTGTAACTGAAACTGAAGGATCGAGGCCACATTGTGTCCTCTTTCAGGGACTAATTGGTTCGACCTCACTATAATTGTTGTTTGATGTGTAGGAAATTTAAATACGACATTGACATTGCCATATACTCGCACAGAACATTTGTTGGCCATTGTTCAGTAGACTTCTTTCTTTTTCCTGTTCATTGATGCTAATTAAACTTTCACATAATAACTTGGTTTCCCAGTTTAAAGAAAGCAAGTTTAGCTGCACAATTTGAGCAAATTGACTTTGATATTCCACTTCACATACTCTAGTTAGGCAGAGGTTGTTAAGATTCCCTTTTGATCCCATGTCAGGGGTGATTCTTTGAGAGACCCAGCTTCCAAGGCTTATGCCCAAGTATTTGCTCCTCACCATGGGTGGGCTATCAGAAAGGCTGTTGCTGCTGGGATGTATGTCATTCCAACAAAAGCACAGCTATTGAAGAAGCTCAATGAAGATCGTAAGTGCTTGCAACCAATCTATTTTCTTGGCTCTAAATTAATTCCTCAAGTTTGTCTCTACAAGTACAAGCTAGCGCTGTAATCTGTTTTCTTATTTACTTAAGTACAGCATAAGGTCTGTTGTGTTCAAACTAAAAGCTGTCTGCTATTACTGCCCTTAATTTCAATTTGCACAGAAGTTCATGGGTAGGTAGGTAAACTTTTGTATCTGTAGTTGATTTATTGCCTCGACATTGATGTTGATTGTGTCCCACTATATTTTGAAACGTGCTTTGGATGTAAAGGAGATTATTCGTCTAAACTGAAATTACAACCCGGCTTAGATCATCCATGCTCTAAGTAGACTAAATCTTGTCTGAGCAAAGAAAATTTAGGCCCTTTTACTTTCTAGCTTGTGTGATTTTGTTGATTGACTATCTTCATTTTTTGTCATTTTTTTTCTCATTGTTCCTGACATCCAGAATCATCTGCAAGGATTCAAATGCAAACTTTCATTACTGCATGCGCACCAGTGGTTCTGTACATTGACAAACTCTTCCTGACAAGAGAAGTAGGCATAGATTGGTGAACAATTATATTCTACATGTATCTTTTTTTTTTCCTTAACACTTTTTTGTTCTTTTTTGTCCTTTTTTATACGTGAGTCAAACAATCGTATTCTTGAAGTTACAAGCTAGTAAATTATGAGATATTATTATTATTGTATCTTAGTAAATGCGTCAAGGCCTGCCAAAGGATGTATCATAAGAAACCACCACCAATGTTCTGGAATTTATCTTATTCTTCGATTTGACCTCTTGATCACTGCATCTTGATTTCTTCTTCAAACCAAAGCCTAGAGGCCTGGAGAACCTATGTTTATATAATTGTAGTAAAGAAAACATGGTTTTTAATTTAATTCTTCAGTTACATTTTCAAGTTAGGAAATCTTTTAGGACATATAATTAGTGACGGGGAACAGCTATGAACCAATATACTCTGCTTATATTAAAGCAGCAAGGGCAAACATTTTTTTGTGTGGAGTAAAATATCACCAGCTTCACTAATCGCACCAATTTCATTAAAAGTTTTTAAAAAATGTTAACGTGCACATGGTTCTCTATTTTGCGGGAGTCTAGAGAAGATCATAATGTACACAATTTTTTCTTTATATTTTTACAAAGAAACTATTTATATGACTTGAATTTATGACAATAAGGTCACAAAGGCTCACCCCCTTCATTAAAAGTTTTTACACTTCAAAATTCCTTTGCAAGGATTTTAGTTGTAAAAAATTTTTAAATCACTTTTTATCCCTTAAGCTTTGTAGAACTATTCCCATCCATTGCTCCTACTAATAATGAATCTTTTGCCAGTTGATGATTTCAAAACAGTAGATAGGAGGTGATCAAATAGGAAGAAGAAAGGTCGTATCACTATTACTTGTTAATGAATATTATTGCGTATAATTTAAGAGGAATTCATTGTTCTTCTAAAGTTACATCTATGATATTAGTCCTTTCTTAGTAGATCTTTTATAAATTGAGTTAAAAGAGTGTTGTGAGAAGAAATTGAAATTCTTAAGTTATTGGGAAACCATTGTGCTTTATGACACAAATAGAAAACCATTAGTTCCTTAATTACTGATCAAATGATACCATTTTCTTTGAGGTTGAAATAGGAAGTGATTGACGTGCAGGTTACTTTCGTATAAGCTTATAATCTTGGCTTTTAAAGAGCTGCACTTTGGAACAAATTAATGGAACTAGGTGTTGTTATAATGGTTCCTTGGATTATTATGAGAAATTTTGACAACATGATTCACGCACATGAAGTTGAGAGCAATTTTAGCCTAAGCAATCACACGGACGATTTCAGAGACTATTTCGCTAACATTCAAGTGACTAATCTGAGAATGGAGAACAACTTTTGTACTTGGACAAGTAAGCAAAAAAGGGAGTTGGTTCCTAAAAAATTAAAAAGATTTCCAATAATGGTAAGTGGTTAAGTTCTTTTCCATAGAGCAAAGCGTGTTTCAATAACTCACTCTTCTCATATCACACTCTAATTATGATACAAACTCTCTTTCTCAAAATTCCAACGAAACCACCTTTTCGATTCAATAATTACTTAGTGAAGAAGGCTTTCAAGAGCCAGTGCAAAGAGGCCTTAGCTTGATGGGTCAATAGAATAACGCCTACATTTGCATGAGAAAACTTGGTAAAGTGAAGGAGGAACTAAAGTCTCTCAACTCTTCAAGGTTGGTCATATTCAATTGAAAATAAAGGAAACCTTGGAGATATTGAACATAAATCAATCCTAAATCTACCACTTCCGTACTGATACACAACTTCAGTATGAAGAAAAAGTTGCATTACAAGACTATGCTCAAGTTTTCTTTGTTAACAATTATATTTTGTGGCAAAGATCAAGAGTAATTTGGTTAAAGGAAAGGGATAGAAACAAGACTTTGTTTCACAAGTTAATATTTTCAAAGAGAATAATAGTAGGGTAGCTTCTTTATTAGACAATGTTGACTCTATTGTTGAGCAAATTGGAGTCAAGATGGAAATTGAGAGTTTTCTATAAGGAGAGCAACACAGTTATAACAAGGATCTGTGTTGGACCTATGTTTATTAAGATGTCTTGAAATTCTAGACTTTTATAGGATCAAAGAGATATAGCCATAGGGGTAACTATTAGAAAAGTGATGGTCATTAGATGAACTAGAGTGTCTCAAGAGAAGAAAGGGGTAAATTTAGAGAGACAAATAAGGGATTTTCGTCTATATTCGAGTAAAGAACTTCAAGATTTCAAGATCTATAAGAATTAGTTCTTTTGTTTTATATTCTATTTTTTTTAATTTTCATATAAACTAAATTAGGATATATATATCTAAATATTATTAATCCTAAAACTATATGCTTGCATTGATTCTTAGATTTAATGAAAGATCAAAGTTATCTTAGGAATTAGTCAAGGTTATGCCTTGAGAACATCCTTATAAAATTCATTGCATCAACCAAAGCTGCCCTCTATAAAACAAAAGAGTCAGGTTTTTCATCTAGATACACTGAGCCAAATGTGGTGGAACATATAAATACAATAATTTGTGGCATCTTTTAGGTACTAAGCTCCTTTTTAGTACTTCGCACCATCCTCAAATAAATAGGTAGACCGAATTCAATAATAGCATATCAGGTTTTTTACTTCGTGGCTTATTAACTAAAGGCATGAAAGATTGAGATATAAAGTTAGCAATACTGAATTTGCATACAGTAGAAGGCCTACTATTGTTCTTCAATTAAAATTGTTTAGAAAGTTCATTTGTATTTTTTGAATGATTTGATTCCTATCCCAAGGAAAGACTTGTTGAATTTTGATGCTAAGGCAAAAGTTAAGGCTTTTCAATGCATCAATGAAAATTTCAAAGCTCAAATTGAGAAGGCTAATGCAAAATATAAAAAGAAAGCCAATAAACATCGCAAACAACCTTAGTTTAAACCAAGTGATTTAGTATGGTTGCATTTGTGCAAAGAATGATTTCCTTCGAAATGAAAGAATAAGTTATTGCCAAGGGCTAATGGACGTTTCAAATTGCTTGAGAAGTACGGAGATAGTGCATATAAGCTTGACCTTAGAAAGCAATATGGTGGAGTTAGCAAAACAATCAATATTGGTAATTTTTTCTCCTTAAATCGAAAATGAAAATTTGAGGGCTAATTCTTTTAAAGAAGGGGATAGTGATGCATAACATTAAGCATTTTAGGTTTCCCTAAGGTGCAAGGACATTTTATATGAAACAATATCATTTAGGGTGGAAACAAGCTTAAAATAAATGTAGAACAAGTTAGGTAAGTTTGAAGTAATTAATGACCAAGTATCACATTGTCAACACCATGGGCATAATAATCTAAGTTGAACTTGATTTATTTACATCATATCCCTTAGGAATATTATGTTTACTTTGTGTTCGAGTAGTTTTCTTAGTTGTCCTTAGAGAATAGGATAAGATTCAGTTAGAATCAGATAAGGAAAACTTTTTCTAGCTATTTAAATATTTCCATATTTGGGGAGTCTTATTAGAGTTATTTTAGGATTAATGTTTCTGTAATTGAGAAGAAGGATTTATTTTTTTTATTTGTGTTGGGAGAATCTTTTAGGGACTTTTTAGGTTGGTTTATAACCGATATAAGGTATGCATTAGGGCTCCATCCATTAGAATTCGTGGTTGAGTATACAAATAATGCATGAGGTTTCTCTTTTTAACTCTGTGTCAGTTTATTTTTATTTTTATGACATTAGTTCTTGATATTTTATATTTTGTTATTAGGTTTGAGCTTAAGCTATTTAAGTTCATATTCTTTTAATTCCAAATTTTTATTAATTCATAAAACAATAAAAAATTTATTCTTTGTTTTCGATTTAGTTATGCATTAGGTTAGAGAAATTTTGTAAATGGCATATGTAAGAAATACATAAGAATGAAATGAAACTACAAAAAAAAGAAATTTAAATAAAGTTAAGAGAAGAGAGAGTTATTTCAATTTCTCTAAAAACATATTTTAAGGTAAAAAACTCATTAACAAACTCATTCATCGAGTGTTGATGGTAAAAGAGTCATGGACCATTTAATAGTACAACCACCCTATTAACTAGAATCTTATTTATATAGATATAGAGACATATATATGACACTCACAAATTTTAGTGAGGTCAAGTTTATGATTTTCTATTATTTGAATGTCCATAATTGGATTTGCTACATTGAGCATTGATTGTACACCACCTAATGTGAAGGTGAGAATAACAACAATTCACTTGGAAGGAGTATCAACAAAATGATATCAATTATTCATGTGATGTCGGTTCACAATGAAGAAACCAACATGGGGAGAAATATTATAGCTATGACTAAACAATTTGGAAAAGATGCATTTGATGATTTAGTGGGAGAATTCAAAAAGTTAACACAGAAGAGTACAATCAAGGAATATTATGCTCTTCTATAAGTACTCTGAAAAGTTACACATACTTGAATACTAGTTGAATGGGTTTATTTTAAAAGAGGTTGAAACCTAAGATCGTGTTGCTAGTGAAACTTTTGAATCTCAAAATCTTTCACAGTGCCTAAGAGTTGGCCAAAAAATAAGAAGCCGTTGCTTTTGTATGTTATTCAACCAGCATAGTGTGAGGCTCTATATCACTAACTTCAACAAATTCTCTTATATTATCTTTGTCCTAATCATTAATCAATATAATAAATAATAAAAATGTAGCTTTGAAGCTAATTCAAAAATAACAAAGACAACATAGTAGCAAAGAGTTTGAGGAAAAGAGAGCCAAGTGCGTGTGTTTATAATGTGATGATAAGTTCTTATAGGGGCAAAAATGTAAAAAGAATTTGTTTATGGTTAAAGATGAGGAAGATGAGATGTGTCAATAAATAAATCAAGCTAGCTTTACATGGAAGAAGATAGATACAAGCACTTCATTAAATGATAGCCAAAAGCAAATGGAAGAGAGATCAAGCATCTTTAATTAATGAAGCCGAAATCATCATAATTTGAAGCAAGTTGTAGTCGAAAATGTTGAAACAAGTTGAAAGGAGATAACTTATTCCTTAAGCTATCATATGATTAGACCAAAATTTTGGTCCAATAGAATAGTTTCTTATATAGGTAAAACTCTAGGGATGTATTTCCAATTATAAAGTCCTATAGAGCAAAGAAGCTACTTGAAATTATTCATTATGGGTACTGTTGAAGTTCCATCCAATAAAGGTAAAAGGTATTTTATTACTTTTATTGATGATTTTAGTAGAAAGGCTTGGGTGTATTTTCTAAAGCAGAAATCAGAAGCTTATGATGCATTTAAATCATTTAAAGCTTTTGTGGAAAAAGCAAAGTGGTTGCAGAATTAAAGTATTAAAAACAGATAGAGGTTAAGAGTATCTTGCATGTACAAAAGTCTTTGAGCAATATGGAATTCAACATCAGTTGACCACTAGATATATGCCTCAACAAAATGGAGTAGCAAAAAAGAAGAACAAAACTATTATGGACATGGTAAGATGCATGTTAAGATTTAAACAATTGCCTAAAGAATTTTGGGTAGAAGTTGTTACTTGTGTAGTTTATATTTTAAACAGGTGTCCAACAAAAAACTTTAATGACAAAACACCTGAAGAAGTTTGGAGCGAAAGGAAACCTTCCATTCGACTTCTCAAAGTTTTTGAGTGTATTACTTATGTCCATATATCAGATCAGTTGAGGAAGAAGTTGGACAAAAAAGGTGAGAAATGTATTTTTATAGGCCATAATGCAAATTCAAAGGTCTATAAATTATGCAATCCAAATACAAAAAAGATGATTATTAGCCGTGATGTAACTTTTAATGAGGATGTAATATAAGATTGGTTTTCAACTTCCCCCAAAAGGCCAGTGGTAATTTCAAAAAGTTATGAATAAGAAATACTCAGGCAGATTCAATATCTCAACCAGAGACATCTAGTAGACCCCAAAGATGTAGTTAGTTACTAGCTAGATTAGAAGACTATCATCTAGTAGATCCCAAAGATGTAGTCAGTTACTAGCTAGATTAGAAGACTATGTGATAGGTACTGATAATGATCTATCTAATAAAGAGATTATCAATTTTGCTTTATTTGCAGATTGTGAACCAGTTAATTATGAGGAGGCATTAAACGACTTGAAATGGAGGAAAGCCATGGATAAAGAAATATATGCAATTGAAAGGAATAACGCATGGGAATTAACATATTTACTCACTAATAAAGAGGCTATAGGAGTAAAGTGGGTCTACAAGAAAGTATAAGCTTAATGGTGAGATTGACCGGTTTAAAGCTAGATTGGTTGCAAAACGATATAAGCAAAAACTAAGTATTGATTATTTTGAAGCATTTGCTCCTGTTGCGAGATTTGATACTATTTACATTGTTATCTCTCTCTCAACTCAAAATAACTAGAAAATTTATCAAATGGATGTAAAATATGACTTTTTAAATGGAATTTTGGAAGAGAAAGTATATGTGGAGCAACCTGTAGGGTATGAAATTAGAGGAAAAGAAGATAAAGTTTACAGGTTGAAAAAAGAACTGTATGGATTGAAGCAGGCACCAAGAGCATAGTACAAAATAATTGATTCATACTTTATGAAGCATGATTTTGAAAGATGTCCTTTTGAGCATACTTTATATGTTCAATTTGTTGAGCCTGGTGATATTTTAATTGTGTGTCTTATGTTGATGATCTAATTTTTACTGGAAACAACTCAAAGATGATTGAAAAATTTAGAGAGTCTATGGTAAAATCATTTGACATGACAAACTTAGGTCTAATGTCTTATTTTCTTGGAATAGAGGTAATTCAACATGATGATGGAAATTTTATTTCCAAAAGGAAGTATACAAATGATATTTTGAAGAAATTTAAGATGGAGAATTCAAAACTAGCTCCCACCCTAGTTAAAGAGAAATTGAAACAACTAAAAGAAGATAAAGGGAGACCTATAAATTCAACTTATTACAAGAGTTTAATTAGAAGTATGAAGTATTTAACTGCAACCAGACCAGATGTAGTTTTTGGAGTTAGATTACTTAGCATATTCATGGAGGAGCCTCGTACTTGTCATTTACAAGGAGCAAAGATGATTTTTTGGTATATCAAAGGTACTTTAAATGAAGAAATCTTTTATGCAAATGTCAATTATGTAAATCTTGTAGGTTACATAGATAGTGATTGGGGTGGAGATATATAAACAAGAAAAAGCACATTAGGGTATGTTTTTCATCTTGGCACTAGCGCAATATCATGATCTTCAAATAAACAACCCGTTGTTTAATTATCTACAGCTGAAGCAAAGTACATTCCAGCAATTACTTGTGTTACACAGGCAGTATGGCTAAGAAGAATGCTTGAAGTACTACATAAAAAACAAGATGCTCTAACAAAATTATTATGTGATAATAAGTCCACAATAACACTGTGCAAAAATCTAGTTTTTCATTGGCGATTCAAGCACATAGACATTCGGTTCACAAAATTCACGAGCTTGTAACTGAGAAGGAAGTAGTGATTAGTTATTTTCAAACCGGAGAACAAGTTGTAGATATTTTTACCAAATCACTAAAGTTTGAGTTGTTTCATAAACTGAAAAAAATGTTGGGAATGCTAAATTTCTACTAGCTTGATTTAACGGAGGCAATGATAACAAATAAATCACTATAGCGTTACATAGAAGAAGATAGATACATGCACTTCATTAAATGAAAACCAAAAGCAAGTGAAAGAGACATTAAGCATCTTCATTTAACGAAGTTGAAATCATCATAATTTGAAACAAATTGTAGCTAAAAATGTTGAACCAAGTTGAAAGGAGATTATTTCTTCCTTAAGCTATCATATGAATTTTGGTCTAATCGAATAGTTGCTTTTATAAGTAAAACTCTAGATATTTATTGTTTTTTTTGCCTATAAAAGAGTGTAACTGATGGAGTTGTATTGTGTATTAGGATTCAATTAAAAATTCTCCTCCTCTTCTCTCCCTCTACCTCGCAGTGTCTCTATGACTGCTGTGTCATTTTGATATCAGGATGGAAGAAAAGAGAGCACAAAATTATTATTATGGAGGCAATTATTGACAACATAAACAAAAACAACTATATACATTTCTTTAGGCAATGTTAAGGATACTTTTAGGTTATTATAAGCAAAGGGAGACCTATTAACATCCCTTATTGACAATGGTAGTTTAGATGCTAACTTAGTTCAAAAGAGATCTTATAATTGTTATAAAGATAGGGATGTGAAAATAACAGTAGGTTGAGGATTAAGATTGCTTGAATTCAAATGTGTAGAAGCTTTATGAGAGTTCTACAAAGAATCCAATTAAGTACATATCCTTTAATATTACCCATAATGAGTGTGACATGATGATGGGAGTTTAATGGTTGTCAATTTTGGAAGATGTACAATGTAGCTTTGGAAAGCAAAACATGCTTTTTAATTGGAAGGGATAACAAATGTTATTGAATGGTCCTCTAAATCGGTGCAAAGTAGTGAATGCCAAGAACTTTAAGAAGCTTTTAGTTAAATCCCAAGCCACTAGTCAATTGTGTATACTTCATCTACAATATTCCCTCAGATAGGTTTTATAAGAGACTTGTTAGATTTGACAAGATATCATAAAAGATTTACAAGTTTGTTTGGTAGCAAAAATAAATCACTCATTAGGCTATTGAGAAAGGGGCATTTAAGTGGAACGAAGAGGCATAAACATTTTTTTTAAGGACTTCAAAAATCGACTCTTGAAACTTCATTATTACATTGCCTCTCAGGCTGAGATTAGGTCTAGCCCAAAATTTTATGCTCAAATTAGGGTTTGACTTAAAGTTCAAGCCTGAATGGATTAAGATCAAGTTTGATTAAATATATTTTTTAATTTTGAAGAATAAAAACAATGTCTTTTTTTTGAATTCAAACTTAGTATAAATTCAAAATTTTAATAGAAAAATTGGAGCCTCAATAACTCAGACTAATTCGTTGACTTTAGGCCAACTCTGTCGACCTTGCTTGTAGAGTGAAATTAAGCGGTATTGACGCAGAAGAGCCATCCGCTAGCATTTACATGTCAATTCCTAACTCCAGAAGAAGCGTGTTTTAAACAATCAGTGAACACCAGGTGGATGGCTAGCTTAGTCTTTGATATTTGAATTGTCACCAGGAGACAAGTCACCTTCAGTTTCCGCCAATTTCATTTTCACAGAAGTTTTGTCAAATCTCGAAATCAAAACATAAGACACGAACAGGAGTATCTTTCTTATCTACGATAACGTATACTTTTTTTTATAACTTATACTTCCTAGTTCAGCGCTCTCTCTCTCACTTTATTGTTTTCTTGCTTTAGAAAAAGTGTATAATGTGCTTGCTTTTTGGGTGTTTTTAATAAAAATAAAACCCTATAGAGAAAGCTTCAAGTCCAAGTACTGTCCAGACCCCAGAGGCCTCACTTTCAGTTCCTGTTTCACTTCTTTGCTTTGCCAGATCTCCTCCTTTATTTGTCTAACCACTTTTGCCTGCGTGTTTACACTCATACACTTACCTATTTTCCCTTGGTTCTTCTTTTTCACTGAAATTTGGTTAGACTGCCGGAAAAAGAGTTTGGATTTTTCTGCATTTTGAGATAGTTCCAAGTGACCTTTCATTGTTTTTAAAGCACATGTCGATGTAGCGAGAGATTCTTGAACTGGGTTTTTTGAGTTTGTAAGTAATTTGTTTTCCCCCTAGCTTCCTTCCCTCTTTTTCTTCCGGAATTATGAATCTTTTGACCTTTCTTGTGAAGTGCTGTTGCTACATTCTATATTTGTTTAGTGGGTACAATGATAGTGATTATTTTATTGTGAGAATTTAATTGTGTTCTGATTGAAAAGTGACTCCGTAACTGAAGCAAATTATTGAGTTGTTAGATGCATTGCTCGATAATTTGAGTAAGTTAATAATTTTAATGCTGAATGATCATGTTTTCTTTTTCTTGTTCTTGGCATTTTTCTCAACAACCTTCATGATAGTTTTCTTTCTTCATTGCTAGCGCAAAAGAAAGGAAAAGGAATCTTTTGTTTTTCTACACCTAGAAATGAAGATATTATTTGTTGAGGGTTTATAATATCAATTTATGATACATGAAGGTGCTGTAAATTGGTTTTTGCATGACCCAACTGTTTTCTTTAGAGTTCTTTCCTTCTTTATTTTCTTTCAATTTTCGACTTTTTCTCAGGAACAAAAGGGTGCATTGGCGAAAGCATATTTCTAATTGTTAATTATGATGTTACGCTGGTGGTTGCATCAGGCTACTTGTGCTAGTAGTTGTGCTTGATTTACCAGAACAAGTGGTTAAATTAAAATGGAGGACTCCGCATCTTCCCATTGTGAGCACTTAAAGCAGATGTCCCAAACTTCAGATCAACAGTCCTCTGTCACTTCTAAGGAACACACGAAAAGGATTTCTAAAACCATAAAACCTACTATTTTAGCAACATCAAATCTTTTAGCACAAACTGGTTCTATCAAAAAGAGAACCGAAACCAAAAGCAGTCCAGATTCTGGTTCAAAAATGACAAAACCATCTCTGGCTGTTTCATCCCAGAATACTAGTTCAGTTCTAGTCACTAGAAGGAACAGCACTGGAGGATTGCCAGAGAAGTCAATTTCTGCAACTAAACAGCAAAACGATTTGGCTAATGTTACACGGAAAGTGACTACAGCTGTTTCTCATCCAGTGAGGAAGTCCTTTCCAGAGCTTAGGAGGAGTTCCTTGCCTTCTGTTGCTACAAATTCCCGAACCCGAACAAGTAGTTCTGAGACTCGAAAGTCAGTTCCTAAGTCACCCTCAGATAAGAGCTTGAGGACATCAACTTTGCCTGACGCAAGTAAATCAGATACTGTCAGGAAACCTTTGGTTAAGCCATCATTGTCTATCTCTTCTTCAAAGAAGACCACTTCTACTTCGTTGGAGAGTACTGGGAGTAGTATGGGCAAAAAGACAGTTTCAAAAATATCTTCTCCATCAGTTAGATCACCCTCAATTTCTAGTGGATCAAGAACTGGGTCTTTGTCAACATCTCTGAATAGAAACTCTAGCTTCTTTGGACAGAAGAAAGCGGGCACTCCTGAAAGTCGGGATTCTCGATTCATTGTCCTCCCACAAGTGGATATCAAAGCTAGCGATGATGTGGTAAGCACAACTTTGCTGTTGCACATGGATTGTACTAGTTGCATCATCCCCTTAAATTTGGATATCATTCATGTCTGAGAACACACTGTTTTGCCATAAAGGATTCCAAGGCTGATTTGTAAAGCAGCTTACTGATTTGAATTCATGCAACAATTTGGTTTCATAAATATATTCGTATAATGTAAGCATAATTATGATTTGATTGGAAAATCATCTTAAATAAATTGAAAGCATTATGGATACAAGGGTTGGCAAATAAAATTCTGTTGGACAGTTTTTTGTAGTCTGAGATTATGCAAGCATAATTATGATTTTTGTTGGCGAATAATATTAAATAAAGTGAAAGCACTAGGGATGCAAGGATAAAGCCAATATTTGGAACTTCACTTGGACAGATTCTTGGAGTTCAATATTCGAAAACTTTTGTAGGTATAAAAATTCTATCACGAAAATTGGTGTTTCATGTGGCATGTGCCAGTCATGTAGTTGGTAATTTTTTTTTATTAATGGTAGAATATTTTGGAATTAAATTCCTCTTTGCATGTTATGGATGGGTGGGACTAAAGAGAAGTTACTACTTGTTGTCTAGTGTAAATTTTGGGCCAAAAAAAAGGTGATGTGTTGTGGCAGATGATACTTAGATGTGCTGTTGAGAGATTGATATGTGCTTGGGAGCATATTCAACATTACTTATGCTCTATATGTTTTACCATTTCTTTCCTTAATCCAATTGGTTGTTCTCTTGCTGTACCAGAGATTGGATCTTAGGGGCCATAGGGTGCGTAGTCTGAATGGTAGTGGGTTGAAATTGTCATCAAGTTTAGAGGTAAAATCCCAGTATATTATGTGTAAGTGTTGTGCTAACAATATAATGATATTTCTGGCTGTAGTTGTTTCACTGACAAACCTATATGACAGTTTGTTTATCTCAGAGATAATCTCTTGTCTACACTGGAAGGAATTGAGATACTAGCACGAGTGAAGGTTTGCTATTTGATGATTCAATTGTTTTCTTTATAACTGTGGATTTGTATGATCTTCAGAACCTAAACACCCTAAGAATGAAATTGTTTCTTCTTTTATGCTTCTAAAAGTATTTATTGGACACTTGAGCTTTGTTTATATTGTTGCAGATTAATCTTAAGGATTTATGAGCTCCTGTACATGCTTATTGAGCATGTCTACTCTGTTAAAGAATAAATGTTTTTGCTTATTGGAGCTGTAATATTGATTGGTATAACTGTTCTCTGGCAGGTCCTTGACTTGAGCTTCAATGAGTTTAAAGGGCCTGGGTTTGAACCTCTTCAGAATTGCAAGGCCCTGCAGGTTCTCTTTTATTCTTTCTTCTTCTCTCTGATTTCATTACAAGGTATAGACTGTCCCTTGCAGGCATCCTTAGATGAAATTTATGTGTATATCACTTGTAGCAATTATATCTGGCTGGAAACCAAATAACATCACTCGCAAGTCTTCCTCAGCTTCCCAACCTGGAGGTTAGTGCTCATTTGGATTATTTTGCTAATCAGCTCTATTGTTTTGTGATTCAACATGGAATATTAAGCATCTGATGAACGCAATAATTTCTATTCTCTGCTTTCTTGTGCAGTTTCTTTCTGTTGCTCAAAATAAGTTGAAGTCTCTTGCAATGGCAAGTCAACCTCGTCTTCAGGTTTGTTTGCTGTTCAGGAGCAAGCTACTTGATATTGGTTTAACAGGTCAAAGTTAAGTCAATATCTTTTTGTTTCCATATAGGTATTGGCTGCAAGCAAAAACAAGATAACGACTCTAAAAGGCTTCCCATATCTACCAGTCCTTGAGGTTAGCTTTATGTTATTTATTTTTTGACAAAAAACTCTGAAGGCATATTTATTGAAGATGTTAATAGTGGTCCATTTTTCTGCTAATCTAGTGAGGTTCACTTTCTATGCTACTATTTATGCATTAGATTGATATTGTTCAAGTTAACTTGGTACTACTGTGAGATACATAAAATTGTTATGACTTTCTTAGTTTGGCTATATGAATAGAATGGATGCTGCATAATGTTGTGATATAAACTATAACTGGATCATTTGAATGGTCTTGATCCAGGCTTGACCACTAATAATCCTGTCACCTCGAATTGGTCCATATCTTGCTTGATAAAAATGGAGTTTTAGGTTTATTCATAAGATGATGGTGTATAGGATAGAGACTTCGACGATCTACTATAGCCTTGAAAAGCTTGGAAAGGGAAAGATGTTGTTTACTAATCATTCAACCAAAAGTGTTGATCTCAAAGTCTAAATACTATAGGTTTGACATGCAATTGATTTGCCTTCTAGTGCCATTGTAGTTGGAGGAAAATATGTAATGGGTCTATTACGTAGTAAAGCAGTAGTAAAAGCACATCATTCTCTTTCTTCTATTAGGTTGGTACAAATGTATATTTGAAACTATTCTTCTTTGCTGCAGCATTTGCGTGTTGAGGAGAATCCAATTTTGAAGATGCCCCATTTAGAAGCAGCTTCCATTTTGCTTGTTGGTCCTACATTGAAAAAGTTCAACGACCGAGGTTGTATTCAAGTTTTTCTCTTATTTTCTTTTAATTCTTTTTGGAATATTTTCATGGTACAGTTTGCTTCTTTTGTCTGAGTTTTTCTGTTATTTGTTTTGTATATTTTCTTTTCCTTGCCTCCTTGGTTAACATTTGGTGCCCACTTAAGTGGGTTTTGTGTATCCTTGAGGGTGGCTTTTGTTTTCCATTTTCTTCCTCTCTAATATGGTTAATCTCAATAGATCTTTCAAGGGAGGAGCTTGCAATTGCCAAACACTATCCAGCTCACACAGCGTTGTGTCTTAGAGACGGTTGGGACTTTTGTCATCCCGATAAAGCAGCAGGTTCTGTTTTGCAAAATTTTTTTTTCTATTTACTTGTGACCATAAAACTGAAACTACAAAGCTTTTTGACCAAGTTTGTGGGTGGGACGACTAAACATAGTCTATAAGAGCTTTTCGTGAGTAAATTGCTTGATCTTGTCATATGCAATTGTTATTTCAATCTATATTCAGGAGATACTAGTTCTGATGTATGCTGTAGCTATGACGTTTCTCAATTCATTAGAGGATAAAAATGGAGGTGGCCTAGATTTACTTGATGCATTGTGATGAGCAATAATTAATAAAATAGCCAGTATAAATGATCTTATAGCTAAAATTCCACCAAAAAACGAAATAATATCAATTTTCACCACAATGTGAGATTTGGTACGAGATAAATTTCTTAGGCAAATGTAGAAAATTGCAAAATGTCATTCTTTGCTTAGTCTCTAAGAGGGTTTTGATGGTTATTGTCAAATTATGACATTTTCTACAATTGAATTGAATGTTTCTTTATGATGTAACATAAAAAGA
Organism: Erythroxylum baracoense; assembly: GCA_025629805.1. Lineage (NCBI taxonomy): Eukaryota > Viridiplantae > Streptophyta > Magnoliopsida > Malpighiales > Erythroxylaceae > Erythroxylum > Erythroxylum baracoense. Next base: position 27,564,286 of record JAOTAY010000002.1, read on the forward strand.
CTGTGAAATCAATTACAAAAATTTATTGCATGTTTTTTGATAAATAAAAATTGCCCTTTCCTGAAATAAACTTACTATTCTCAATCCTTCTACAGTTCAACAAAATAACGATGCTAATGAAACAATATGGAACATTATGTATAGGATTCAAGTCCTAGGAATATGAAAGTTTATGACATTAAGATTCTTATGATTTAAAACTAGACACCATTATGTTCAAATGAGTGTAGTGCATCATTACTTCGTAATGGATACTTTTTGTTTTGCTTCATTTTGGGTTGAATGGTTTCTTGACAATATATGAAGAGTCTTGTATGATTAAGGATCAAGTTCAAGTCATGTTGCTCTTAGTTGTTGAAGATTTGTGGCGCATTATGTTTCTCTACATTTTATATGAGGGGGTGTGTTATGATAGCATACAATCCATTCTTGGGCCTTGCCCATCACTTAAGCTTTTGGGTTGCATGGTTCCTTGACAACTTGCATTGCTAACAATTTTCCTTGGCTAACTCCGAATGTGACTTATTGAACAGAGTCCACCATTCTTTTTCTTTTTGATCAATGGAAAGAACATTACCCACCAGGCTATGTGCTAAAGGATGTAGCTGTTGATCAACCTTTCGAAGAAGACGCTTGTCGTTGCCACTTCAGCTTTGATCAAGATTGTGGTTTCAGTGCCGATCCACCCTTAGTCTTACGGTATCAATGGTTTATAGGGGAAAGGACACTGTCAGATTTTGTTAAAATTCCTAATGCAATAGCTGAGGTAATTAGTTCATGCTCAGATATCTATATTGGTTGACATTTTGAATAGAAGCTTAATACTGTTTTCATCATATCTTGGGCTAATACCATCATGTATGATTAGGTCTACTGGCCAAAGCATGAAGACATTGGTAAAATTTTAAAAGTGGTTTGTACTCCTACTCTAGGAGAAACAGAATATCCCGCAGTTTTTGCGATAACTTCACCAGTTCAGCGAGGTAAGCTTACTATTATATTTGAAGTTCATGAATTGCGGAGGTGAATGTTTTCATATAGAGATGATTGTATTAATAATCCACATTCAAATGGCATGGTAAATTCTGCCAAACGGCAAACTCCTAAAATGTGAACCAATTGGTACATGCATACAACATATTCTCATAATATGGCCTCCTTCATGAATGTAGCTTAAGCTAATAAGTTGATTTCATTTTTGTTTCACATATTGTGTCTTTATATCTCATTGTCCACATTGCAAAAGGAAGTGGAATTCCAAAGGTCTTGAATCTGGAAGTGAGCGGGGAATTGGTGGAAGGAAGTAATATTAGGGGTTGTGCTGAGGTAGCATGGTGTGGTGGAACTCCAGGGAAAGGTGTTTCCAGGTGAGAATGTTGTCTAACGCTGCAGGATATGCCTACATTGATGCAAGGACATGCATGCACATGAGTGTCTTTTCCTTTATTTAAAGTGTACAAAAACTTTGTTACTTTTTATCTCCAGTTGGCTGAGGAGAAGATGGAATAGCAGTCCAATGGCTATTGCTGGTGCAGAAGATGAGGAGTATAGGCTGAATATACATGATATTGGTTCTAGTTTGGTCTTTATGTATACACCAGTTACAGAAGATGGTCGCAAAGGGGAACCTCAATATAAATACACTGATTTTGTTAAAGCAGGTATAAAATCAATTGATTTCTGCAATATTTTCTTGTTTAATTTTGTACTTTGATTTTTTTCCCAATTTCTTCTGAAAGTTAGCTTGGCTTCCTTTATATCCTTAATAAGGAAAAGACCATTCTAACAAGATCCCCTAAAGGTGTGGAAGAACCTAAAAGCAATTATTTACCCTAATGGCTTCATGTATTACCTGTTGTTTATGTTTATATTTTATTGAGAGGGCTTTTATATTTATAAGCTTGGTAAAAGCTTTTCATAGTGGAAATTTCTAGTTTTTAACATTACTATTGAGTTGTATATAGCTGTATAGTGATAAAATAGGAAGGAGTTTACTACTATTGATTGTATTTCCTTTTCTAGGGTTAGACATCAATTATATATACATGTATTTTTTAACTTATAGTAAATACAAATATCAAATTCCTCTGAGTTTCACATGGTATCAGAGCTAGGGTTTTAGATTTTCCGATTGCTTTCTGATCAATCTCTGACGAGATTTAGACTTTGTTAATCAGGTGTTAGATCAAAGATCTAACATCACTAGTTTGTTCCTCTCTCACTTGCTGGTAGAACCTTAGAATTGCGCTGTTGGTAGCTGCTCCATGTACCGTCACGCGCCGCTCGTCTCCTCGGTGATTGTTTTCCGATCTCCCTCTCCGGCGCGCGTCCCATCTCACCGTCACCACTCACTTGTCATTTCCCATAGCCCACGACTGATTTCACTGTCGGAAAACGTCGTTGGAAGTTGGCAGGAAGTCGCCCTCTTACCGATCTCTCTCTCCGGTGAGCGTGACTTGTCACCGCCGGTGCCAACTACCTTAGCAGTCACCAGTGAGTTGATTTCCTTGATTTTTCCCTCTGTTCATCATCAGATCATTGGAAAATTAGCCGGACAGTCGTCGGAACCGGCTAATTTTTTTCAAAGGTTTTTCCATTCATGGCTCCTATAGATTTTAGTTCTCAATTAGGTGCTTTTCCCTTTATTTCTCTTCCCTCAATTACGATAGAGAAACTAGTAAGTAGTTCTAATTATACCTCATGGGCTGCCTCTGTTGAATTGTGGTGTATGGGTCAAGACTTAGCCGATCACTTAACTACTAGGGTTGAGGATATTGAAACAAATAAATCTGCTTAGGCTCAAATTGATGCATTATTATGTAGTATGTTATGGCAAACAATTGATCCTCAACTCCACCCTATTTATAAGGCATACAATACTTGAGATATGGAGTGAGGCGAAATTACTTTATAGTAACGATATTCAGAGATTGTATTCTGTAGTCTCAAATTTGGTTAATCTCAAACAACAAGACATGAACATGTCTGAATTTTTTGGTAGAATGGCCTCCCTGAAAACAGAATTCAACCTATTACTACCTACTGGTAAGTCTGCAGCAGAAGATTTTGCACAAAGATAAATTTTTTATGGTTCTTACTCTTACTACTATCAGTCATGAACTTACTTCAGTACAAGATCAGATTTTGGCGAGTCACTTCAGTACAAGATCAGATTTTGGCGAGTCCTATAGTACTTTCTCTGGATGAAGTATTTGCTCACTTATTGCGTGTTTCATCACCTAGCATCATGATAGGATCTCCCTCAGTTAATTCTTCTGCTTTGGCCTCTTAGTCTCAGAGTACCAATAGAGCAGAGCAGGGGGATCGTGGTGGTCGACCCAAACGTTGTTATTGTCGTCAATGGGGACATACTGAGGATAAATGTATTAAATTGCATGGTCGACCTTGAGCTGCTAATGTTGTTCATACTGATCAGTCTGACCTTTAGTCTGAGTCCTCTACTCAGCCATTGGTGACTCTGACTGGTACTGATTATGAAGAGTATCTTAAGTATTAGGCAGCTAAGCAGTCTTCCTCCTCTGTTGCTTCGATAGCTTATTCAGGTAATTCTGTAGCTTGCCTCACTAAGTCTTTCCCTTGGATACTTGATTCTGGCGCTTCTGATCATATCTTTGGTAACCCACATTTGCTCTCACACTTTACTAACACTACATATTTTCCTCTTGTTACTTTAGCTAATGGGACTCAAACAGTTGTTAAAGCTGTAGGTTCTGCTCAAACACCTTCCTATTTTATCACTATACAGCTATATACAACTCAATAGTTGTTGGAGGGAATCTTGTATCTTGGAAAAGTAAGAAGCAAGATGTTGTTGCCAGGTCGAGTGTAGAAGTAGAATGTCGTGCAAAGGCTCTAGCAACTTGTGAGCTTATTTGGTTGAAGCCCTTAATTCAAGAGTTAAAATTTGTAGAAGTGTCACAAATGAAGTTATTGTGTGATAATCAAGCTACTCTCCATATTGCTTCTAACCCAGTATTTCATGAAAGGACCAAACACATAAAAGTCTTGTCAGTTCAACCAATCAACTAGCAGATATCTTGACCAAATCTCTCAGAGGTTTTCGTATTGAATTTATATGTAACAAGCTTGGTGCATATGATTTATATGCTCTAGCTTGAGGGGGAGTGTTGAGTTGTATATAGCTGTATAGTGATAAAATAGGAAGGTGTTTACTACTATTGATTGTATTTCCTTTTCTAGGGTTAGACATCAATTATATATACATGTATTTTTCAACTTATAGTAAATACGAATAGCAAATTCTTCCGAGTTTTACAATTACAATTGCAATATGTAAAATAAATTTCTATTATATTGTTTTCTTTGCAATGCTTGAGCAATTTATGTTAAATTAAAGGTAGTGCAAAACCTTGAATTTAGTTAGCTTGTTTGAATTTATGATTTTTTCTTATGATTTATTGAGTATTAAAAATTTTATGTTTAATGTTGCAGCTCCTCCATCAGTCAATAATGTCCGGATCATTGGCAATGTTGTTGAAGGCTGTAGCATAAAAGGAGCTGGAGATTATTTTGGCGGAAGAGAAGGTCCCAGTAAGTTTGAATGGTTGCGGGAGAATAAGGATACAGGGTCAGTGTTCTAATTTATGTTCTCATATAAAAAATGCAAGTGGAAGAATGGATAATCAACTTACTCTAGGGACATGGGTTCCTGCTCATGTTCTTGAAGAAGCTAACTTTTCACTTGACTTTGTTTCCAATCTCGTCTACAATTTGAGGCCTCTCCTTGTGATTTGAGTTAGAAGCTGGTTTTGTTCTTCTTTTTTACTTGAACAATTTTATGGTCTTGCTAAATTTCATGGTCTCCTTTCTATCAAGTGTGATCCCACTCACCATGAATTGCTTTGTCAAATGTTTTCATTTTTATACCCATGATTCTTTTGTGATGTTGTCATGTTTTCTTGGCAGAGAGTTTCTACTAATATTAACTGGCGCTTCTGAGTATACTTTAACTAAGGAAGATGTTGGGCAACGCATAGCATTTGTCTACATACCAATTAATTTTGAAGGTTTTAGCCATTAAATTCTTTTTTTTTTTTTAAGGGTATCATGTTGGCAGATCATTTACTCTTGCAAACTGTCTCATGAATTATAACAAAAGATGGCATGCTTTGCAGGTCAAGAGGGACAAGCAGCGTCAATAGTTTCCCATGCAGTGAAGCAAGGTAGACTACGTTGTAAACTTTTCTTGATTTGGTAGTAGCAGCATGCTATATGAATAACCCTTTTAACCTAAATAACCGGAATCCCTTTAATGCACAATGGCTTTGTGATCTAGTTGATGTGTTGTGATTGCCAGCTACTGAAAATGTTCACTTCGTGACAATTTCCTCCCTTGGTTGGTGGGTTTTCTGGACAAACTTGTTCAGAATTTATTCTGTCTTTGAAAAAGGATAATTTGCTATATTCTACAAGTGTCTAGTAATGTCCAACTTGTTCCATCTCTATTCTTCATTAATTTATTTACAGCCACTTTCATCCTGGAAAATTATAACTTTCAGTTCTTTTTCTCATCCTTGACCTTGCTTTTTGTTTGAGATAAATTTCTCTTCTAGTTTTAGACAGTATTCATTTGTAGCTTTTATTGATTTCTTGATTAGACCATCTAGTGAATACCACCAACTGTAGTCCCAATTCCTTCAGAGAATTTGTAACAATCTGCTGCTTGGTGGATTCTTGAGTTGTGATTGCAAGCAGTAACTTTCAAAGGAATCCATATGTTTTTAATGTTTTGTATGCCTACTGTTTGTAATTATGCAGAACATGTAGGACAGTAACCAATCTATATGTGTGCTTAAATGATACATTTGAAGTTTGAAATTACATATTGGGGTCTTTGTCAACCTTAGTGTTTATGCTGGTATTGTATCATCATTACTTCTTTTTCAACATGATTTTTTGAGTAATTTTATTAGCAATTTAATGTTTAAGATTATTGCTACATGTTAAACAGTTTTACCTAGTGCATGGTCTACTTATAATGGCATTGTTTTGCCCCAATTCCAGCACCTCCCAAAGTGACCAACGTCAAGATAGTAGGAGATATCAAAGAAAACAGTAAGGTTACTATAATTGGTACTGTTACTGGAGGAACTGAAGGTTCAAGCAGGGTTCAATGGTTTAAAACATGCTCATCAATGTTAAATGGAGAGGTCGGTCTTGAAGCATTGAGCTTATCAAAAATTGCAAAGGTAGGTAATTTTCTTGTTATTCTGTGCATGAAAAAAATCAGAAACTTGCAATTACCATTATCACCAATACATTTCATGCCTTTTCTTATTTGATTAGGCTTTCCGCATACCCTTAGGAGCAGTTGGCTATTATATAGCTGCTAAATACACTCCTAGGACTCCAGATGGTGAGTCTGGTGAACCAGTATATGCAATATCAGAAAGAGCTGTTGAAAGTAAGTCAATCGGTTTCCTTTTCCTGAGTAAATAACAATGAACCTGTAGTAGAAATTTTCTTCCTTTGATGTTTTCCTTAGTAGGCTGACCATGGATTACTAATTCATCATTATGACATTTTCAGGTCTTCCTCCCGGCCTAAACTTTTTGTCAATCACTGGTGATTATATTGAAGGTGGAATATTGACAGCATCATATGGCTACATAGGTGGTCGTGAAGGAAAAAGTATATATAATTGGTATCTTCATGAGGTATAAGTGTATGCAGCATCTATGTGGACGTTATATAACAACTTTTAATATATGTTTTTTTTTCTATATTTTCCTTTTTGTCGTTAGAAGATTTTCTAAAAACTTCAGCTCCACATTGAACAACTCCCAAGTAGGGTGTTTTGAAAAAATGATGCTTTACTTTGGCTTTAGTTGTTCTGAAAGAATAATAAACTAACCCAAAGATAGCTTATGTTCTGGAGATACAATTTACAACATTAATCTATTTATAGAAACTTCCTTTGTTGATTTTAATGCGGGACAATGATTTTTCAGGTTGAAACAGACTCTGGATCTCTAATACCAGAGAGTTCAGGACTTCTTCAATATCGTATTAGTAAAGATGCAATTGGTAAATTTATATCCTTTCAGTGCATCCCTCTGCGTGATGATGAGACTATTGGTGAACCAAGGGCTTGTATGGGGCAGGAACGTGTTCGACCAGGTACTTTTTAACAATGTTGTGTGATGTTTATCACGAGGCTTCATTCCACTCTAAATAAGATCAAAGTTGGATATTCATTTCTGTGGTAGGTTTTTGTTTTTTTTCTTTTGTTTAATAAATTACCAATTTCCATATTTTAGTTTCATTTCCATCTGATTGGGGGATATTTTATTAAACTTGAGTGTTTTTAAGTTTGAAATTTGATAGGTTGTTACAAATATAGTATCCTCATGGTGTAACTTTGTAATTGCTTGATTATGTGATTTTTGAAATGTCTTTATCATGTTAAGTTCTCTTTGATGTTTAGGAAGCCCGAGATTACTTGATTTGCAAATAGTTGGAACTGCAATTGAAGGAGCCACCTTAAGTGTTGACAAAAAATACTGGGGAGGTGAAGAGGGAGATTCAATTTTCCGCTGGTTTCGGGTAATTAATGGACAATTGTTTTGTGGTGTCCTCATCTTGCGGGTTCATGGTTCGTCAAGTTTTGACTGACTTCCTAATTTGGAGCATGGACATCATTTAATGCTAAGAGTTGCTGTTTGTAATCAAAGGAAATAAGACAGAAGTCCATCTTTAGCTCCTTTGCTGTTTGTAATCAAAGGAAATAAGACAGAAGTCCATCTTTAGCTCCTTTCCTTTCTTTCATTAATCAATGCATTGTCATGCAGACTAGCTTGGATGGCTGTCAGAATGAGATTTGTGGTGCTACTGCTGCATTATACATACTTTCACTAGATGATGTTGGCTTCTTTATTTCGGTTTCCTGTGAGCCTGCAAGAAGTGATTGGGCTCGTGGTGCTATTGTGCTTTCTGAGCAAATTGGACCTATCACACCTGGTATTGCATTTTTTAAAACCATTTTCCTGAATTGATTTCCCTTTTCTTTTGTTTGATTATATTACTAAAATTGATAAATGTTTGAGCATTAAACTCTCAGGCCCTCCAAGTTGTCAGTCCCTAGATTTTCTGGGATCAATGATGGAAGGACATCGGTTGAGCTTTTCTGCCTCTTACACTGGCGGGTAAGACATTTGTTAAAAGACCTGTGTCCTTTTTTGTTCCTCTTTTCTAACTGTAAAGCGTTAGTTGCTGAAACAGGGAGAAAGGAAATTGTTTCCATGAATGGTTTAGAGTGAAAAGTAATGGGCTGAAGGAGAAATTATCTTCTGAAGGTGGGTTGCTTTACTTTGACCTGAGACTGAGTGGAATACCAAATATGTAAAAACTGTTCCCTGAATCTACCAGAGATTGAGTTGGAGAGGACAAATAGAATATTTTTTCTGTAAAAAGTTATTGGCAAAATAAATTGTTGAGCCCTAGTAATTTAATTTGAGAATGAAAAAACTAAAATTAAAGTAAGATAAGATCTCTGGAAAGTGCTTTTCTTTCCTTCTAAATAAGCCTTCTCGCTTTACCGAAAGCTATAAGCATTCTCGCTTTACCGAAAGCTATCCTCTATGGGAAACAAAGACGGGGAATTCATTCTCTACATAGTGGAACAGGGAATAAGTCATACACCTACTTGATATTTAAGATTGATATCCTCTGATATTTGATTTAATGTTGCTCTTCTTAAAATATGGCCTTTCATTATGTGAGTTATTTTTGCAAAAATAAATCAAACTGTTAAATGTTCTAGCAGAGTTTCTGGATTTGACTCTGGAGGATGTTGGAAACTGTATTGAACTTGTTTACACTCCCGTGCGAAAAGATGGTGATCAAGGAAGTCCTAAAAGCAGAATCTCTGATGTCATCTTACCTGGTGGGTTGTACTTTGATGATCCATGATACTTTTATCTTGAGGATATTATTATTCTGTTTCACATTCATGCTGCTATTCCATTAGAATACATAAGTACACTTTCTGCTGAATTAAGGCTTCTGGTGAGACATAGCCAGATGATGTACACTCTGAATCTGATTATACTGTTGTCTAGCTTCTGCAATAATAATGCTTCATAAGAAGGTAGCTTTTTGTTATCTTGAAGAACTTGTTTTCACTTTTCCTTGAAAGCAATTTTTCAAAAACTTAAATGTGTTTGGACATTTTTTGAACTGTATGCTGGATGTTATTTGTTGGCTTGCAAATGGGGGACTATATATATATATATATTTGACTGAAGCACCTTATTAGTGGGATTTAAATGCATCATTTATATAGGATTTGATACTAAGATCACCAAGTTCTGGTGTTATATACTAGCTGATTGTATATCCAGTTCTTTGATAGAACCAGATATTACCTTCTGACATTTTTATGGACAGTGTCCCTTATAAGCTTTATTTTTCAATTACTTTGCAATGCTTCCTGAATTAGGAGTTGGGTTCTACTGTCTTCTTCATGGTCCAGTATTAGATAGTATTTTTTATGATTTTTCAAAAATTTGAAAAGTTAAACACATTCAAATGTTATATTTATTAAAAATATTACATTGCGACTCCTATATTCTAGAAGAGATATTGCTTGTTAGCATTTAGTTCTTTAGTTATTAAAGTTGTGTTAGTATTAGCTTGAAGTATCAATGAAGTATCCAAATTGATACTGCACATTATGTACAGCCTATCACTGGCCATTTTGCACCTTTTAAGAATCATATTCCCTGTTTTCACATTGAATTGGTCAGGAATATGTTTGTTGTAAAATATGATTAATGCTTCATTGAATGATTTTAAGCAGCGGATCCTGTGGGTTTGGAACTTGTGATTCCTGATTGCTGTGAGGATGAGGAGCTGGTCCCCCAGAAGAGGTACTTTGGTGGAAAGGAAGGTGTCGCAGAGTACATATGGTATAGAACCAAGGAGAAGCTACTTGAATCTGCATTGATGGATCTATCTAGTAGTTGTGACAATGTTAGTACATGTAGTAGAACAATGTAAGTTCTATTATAATTTACGAAGTTCTAAGATTTGAGTTAATTTATGTATACGTCAGGTTAATCTTGAGATTATCTCTCCTGTTGCAGGATCTATACTCCATCGCTGGATGATGTAGGGGCTTATTTGGCTCTCTATTGGCTTCCCATTCGTGAAGATGGTAAATCTGGAAAGCCTTTAGTTGTAATTTCTGAATCTCCAGTGACCCCAGGTACTAGATATCTTTCTGTATTTTCCAAAATCCTTTCTAGTATTGGATGATATGAAACATATATTCTTTATTGTTTTGTTGTTTGGAATGTGCAACTGAACTATCATTTGACTGTCTGCAGGCTTTAACTTACTGCATGCCACAATGATAAGACCCAGAAACACGTTGCTTTAACTATTTCTGTGTCTTACTTTGTGGTGGACTTGATTTGTCTCTACCTTGCTTTGATAATTTCTTTTGTCATAACTGACGTTTTTTGTATGTGTTTTCTTGATTCTAAGCAGATTGATGGCTGATTTATGCCAGCATTGATTAATGCATTTATTCTTGCTCTTTACTTTTAACTTTTTGAGATGAATCATATGCAGCCCTTCCAGTAGTCACTAATGTGTGTGTCAAGGAGTTGTCTCGGGGTGTTTATTTTGGGGAAGGGAAGTATTATGGTGGTCATGAGGGGCCAAGCCTCTTTAGCTGGTATAGAGAAACTAATGATGGAACTATTATCCTCATAAATGGTGCTAGCTCCAAAACATATGAAGCCACAGACTCAGATTACAATTGCCGTTTGCTGTTTGGGTAAGTGTTTACTTTGTTTCACTGTCGATAGTTACAATTTTACCAGCTTAAAGTAGAGTAGTTCAGTCTGCTGATGGCAAAGATGTTAGATATCCTTTTAATCTTCTAGGAAATGCTTCATACTTCTTCTTTTCCTTGTATTCTATAATTTAGGGCCATGATATGATATCACATTATTCCAAATGGTTAAAGTTCATCTGGTGCATCTATTCAAACAAATTGAGCCAACTGTTCCTCACAGGTACACACCAGTTCGCTCCGATTCAGTTGTTGGAGATCTTAGACTTTCTGAGCCAACTGATGTTATTCTCCCAGGTCAGCCATCTGTTTCTTGGAATTATGTATTACTAACCAAGTGACGACGCTTGGAAGGTTCATTACTTTGAATTTGATATTTTTGTTGCTTCCAGAGCTTCCAACAGTTGCAGTCCTTGCTCTCACTGGAAAGGCAATTGAAGGTGATGTACTTACTGCTGTTGAAGTGATACCAAAAAGTAACACACAACAAATTGTTTGGAGCAAGTACAAAAAAGATGTCAGATACCAGTGGTATGTAAATTGGATTCATTATGCTTTAATGATGGCTATTGCTCTATGGCGCCTTTTTTATGGTGATTAGTGTCAGCAACATGTTGAAGAAAAAAAGGCAGTATTTTAAAGTGGTGTTAGGTTGTTAGCGTTGTATTTATTTATTTATTTTTGCAATACAGAATACATTTAGTTCACTTTTTCAAATAGATTTTTATTTTGAACAAACATTGCTCACTAAATGCCGAAGAACACGTTCTTACCATAGTCACTTCTTTATTTACATTTTGACATTAAAAAACATGGTGCAGGTTTTTGTCCTCAGTGACTGGAGACGAAAACAACTTTGTGCCCCTACCTTCTCAGCGTTCCTGCTCTTACAAAGTGCGGTTCGAGGACATAGGTAGACATGTGAGATGTGAATGTATAGTGAATGATGTGTTTGGAAGGTCAAGTATGCCAGCATTCTCTGAGACTGCAGCTATATTGCCAGGTCTTTTGTCTGTTTAAAAATAATAAGCTTCATAGTTTGTTATAATTGTGTATTGAATTTGTTTAATATTAATTGTAGGGATGCCGAAAATTGAAAAGCTGGAGATAGAAGGGCGTGGATTTCACACCAATTTGTATGCAGTTCAAGGCATTTACAGTGGAGGTAAAGAAGGCAAAAGCAGAATACAATGGCTGAGATCAATGATTGGCAGTCCTGATCTAATATCCATACAAGGTATGCCTACAGAACTAGTTGACATTGCAGCAGAGCAAGTTTTAACTTGATGTGAAAACCGTAATTCTTTCCTTGATTTAAAGTCCATTTCTTAAATGTTTATTCCCTTTTCTTTTACAGAACATCTCCTTTCTGTTGCACGCACTGTGTGTCTCTCTCTCCCACTGTTCTGTTTCTTTCTTCTACAGCCAGGAGCATCAATCACTCCATCACACCTAGTTCATGCACAATATGCCTACCTCTCTTTAACATTGATGTACTCCTACAGTGTCACCATCTCCATCGTCTTTTATTTTTCTTTCTCCAGTCAACATCCACGTTGGACCCTTTCATCATCAGTTTCCCCTTTCCTTCCTGCCACTTTTTTTCTTTGCCACCTCGAACATTAATATTTGTGTAATGTCATTGTTGCCATCTTCTTTTCTTAAACACTCACTTCTGGTGTTTCTTCTCGGTCAAGCCTATGTGATGCAAAAGAACTTAAAAGTCTATAAAAGAAATAAAAGAGAAAAGATTAGTCAACCGCAAGCTTTAATTTGGTGGAATGAGAATCGAGAATTGAGCTAAGATCAAAAATAAGGGTTGAATTTTAGATTGTGTTATGTTATTCTATTTTAGATATGCTATCCTAGTTGTATAGGACTTATAGAATGTCAGATAAGACAAAGGTATTGTAGGGAAAGAGGTGTATTTTTAAACAGCACCTTAATGTGTTATTATATAGAGAATAAGTTACATGAAGAGTCACCAAGCTGTCCTAGTGAACAGCTGAAATAGCCTAGGAACTAACAGCATATTTACCAAGTAATACCTAGGAACTAACAGCATATTTAACAAGT
>JAOTAY010000002.1:27598514-27610248 GCA_025629805.1 Erythroxylum baracoense
GTTTCTTAAACAAAGTTATGTCTAAATTAAGTAGTGTCTAGGCATCAATCCCAGTATGATTGATATCCGCTCTTTTTACTACAGGTCACGACCCGTGCACTTGTAATTTTTGAGCATCAAACAAGATAGGTTTTACCTTCAACAACTATACATGGCGTATTCTTTGCTAGGAGTTGGCTGTATGAACACTAAAGCTTCAGTGAGCATCTTCTTTAACTGCTCAAAACTAGCTTGGCATCTATCATTCCATTCAAACTTTGTTCCTTTCCGAAGTAACTTTGTGATTGGAGAAGCAATTAGTGAGAACCCTTTGACAAAGAGTTGATAATAAGCAACCAAGCTAAGAAAACTTCTCACTTCCTTCACATTCTGAGCGGCTTCCAATTGAGAATCACCTCAATTTTACTAGGATCTACCTTGATACCTTCCGAAGAGACAATATGCCTAAGGAAAGAAACTTCCTTTAGCGAAAAATCATATTTGCTCAATTTAGCAAGTAATTGCTTCTCTCTCAAAGTCTGGAGCACAATTCTCAAATGTTGAACATGTCCCTATTTATTCCTCGAAGAGACCAATATATCATCTATAAAAATCACAATAAATTGGTCTAGGTAGGGTCAAAACACTCTATTCATCAAATCCATGAAAGCATCCGGTGCATTAATTAGTTCGAAAGGTATGACCAAGAACTCAAAGTGGTCATATCGGGTCCTGAGTGCAGTCTTTGGAACATTTACATCTTTTACCTGAAGCTGGTAATAACCCGACTGTAAATCAATCTTGGAGAACGCTCCTGCACCTTTCAACTGATCAAATAAATCTTTTATTCGGGGCAATGGTTACTTATTCTTTACAGTCACCTTGTTCAACTGTTTATAGTCTATATACATTCGTGGAGTTTCATCCTTCTTTTTGACAAAAAGGACTAGCGCTCCCCATGATGACATACTGAGTCAATAAAACCAAAGCTCTTATAACTGAGTTTTCAACTCGTTTAACTCTATAGGAGCCATTCTATAAGGTGGCTTTACAATAGGAGCAGTACCATGTACAATTTCAATAGATAATTTTACCTCCCTCTCAGGTGACAAACCTACTAACTCTTCTGGGAATACATTAAGAAACTCATTTACTACCAGTAAGTCTTGTAAATTCACCTTCTCCCTTTTTAAATCAAATATTAAAGCCAAATACGCCTCATAACCTTTTTTAAAAGGTCATCTTGCTTGCATGGTTGATATTACATTAGTTAAAGGACTAGGTTGAATACTATGCACCACTATTTCTGAACCATCAGAATCTTTAAGCACAAATGTTTTCAACCCACAATCAACTATAGCTTGGTGTTTGGTTAACCAATCTATGCTCGAGTTCAAGTCAAATTCATAGAAGGGTAGTTCTATTAGATCAACAACAAATTATTTCTCACAGATCATAATAGGGCATTCTCTATACACTCTATTCAAATATACACTATGGCCCAAAGGACTAATCATATGTATATCATAGGCTAGTCGATCTACTGATAACATCCTATCACACACTCCCCCAGTGCAAATGTATAAATGAGTGAAACCGAGATCTATCAATGCATGTATATCAAGATTAAAGAGAGAGGAAGTACCAACTATAACTTCTGGGACATCCTGTTCATCACAAGCCTTCATAACATATGCTCATTCTTAATCGACTGATACTACAAGATGATCAACAGACTCAGATGTTGCACTCAGAATGGCCTTAGACTAGCCTAGTCCACCCTTGTCTCTAGCTCACACTCTAGATGTCATAAGTGCATTGGATGCCCCTCTGCTCCCTAGGATGCTTTAATATGACTTGGGCCTTGTAGATAATTAGCCATCAGATGATCCGTACCCTCACATTTAAAACAGGACCTAGTCAACTACCTATACGTGCCTTAATGTCTCCTAGTACAGTATGGGCACCTTGGTAGTCCATCTCCTTGTCTAGTTGAAAAGCCTCTACTAGTGTTAGTTGTTTTGAACTGCCCTTGACATCTTCCTCTAGTGGTTTGACTATAAACTGATTCTGCTGGGGGCACACCCTACGAGTCTCGAGTTCTCTTACCCGATGATGAGGCACCTCTAAAGAAACTCCTCCTTAGTATCCTTTCTCTCTTGGCTATCTCTTGTTTCTCTACTTTTATAGCTACTTCAACCAGCCGATAATAGCTCACTTATTGTAGAGAAGTTACCTCCACTAGATACTCTTTGATTAAATCATTTACTCCATCCTAAAATTGTCGACATCAGAAGACCTCTGTCAGAACTGGCTCTAGAGCATAATTACTAAGCCAACTAAACTCCTTTTCGTACTCAACCACAGATAAGTTTCTTTATCTCAAATTCAAGAACTGCTTCCATGAGCAGCTTTATAAGCCTTTGTGACATATTTCTTCTTGAACTCTTGGGTAAACAACTCCCAAGTTAGAAGGTTAGATAGTTGAGGATGAAGTAGGACTAATTTCCACCAATCATAGGTTGGCCCTTGTAAGAGGGAGACAACATAGGTAACCATTTCTTTGGGTAGACACCTAATCTCATCCAAAACCCTCTATGTCTGCTCTAACTAGTATTCTGCTTTATTTGATTCTTCTATAGTCACGCTCGCAAATTCTTCTGCCCCATGTTTTCTCAAAGCTTTTATAAGAGCTTCAGGTACAGTCATTATATCCGTCAATCTCAGCATATCATATGAAAGCTATAGAAACATCCCCCTAGGTACTAATAGTATTGGTACTTCACCCCTTGAAGGCTTAGGAGGACCCAAAACTAACTGATCTCCACCTACCACACTATCAACTGGCTCCTCCTCAACCTCACGAGATCTTTCCATCTATACTATCTATAAGAAAACAGGGACATCTAGATTAGGCTAACACAACAACAAACTGTATCAAAAATTACTAGACTCTTATTGGTCAAAACTACCAAAACTACACTATATTACCACAAAATGTAACACCCCCTATATGGAACCTACAATCGTCCACACATAAAGCAATCAATTTCTTGTACATACATTCACGATATACATTTCATTTTAATGCTATATATATTCACGTTACAAAACTCCCCAATGCTTAAAATTATCATTTAATAGTAGTAAAACATTTTTACTATTACATGGTAATCCAAACGAAAACATACAATTTCCTTTAACCATTACATGTACAATCAATATTTAACTAAAAATGCCTTCCAAAAGTACTTTTTCTTCAACCTGTTGGCCTTGGTCCCTGCAGATGTTCCCTTTATCTCACTCCTATGACTTGGACCTATACGGATTAACACTTGTGCTAAGCTTGAAAGCTTAGTGGGGAAACACTTAGTTTGGATTACCACTCACAGTAGTCATCCACCAAGCACATATGTTCATAAACATTGCACAAATATAAATAATGATGGCATACGTAATCAAATAAATAATGCAAACAAGCTTTAATATTTTTTTCATAAACTATAAATTCACCTTCAAAACTCAAACATTGATATTCTACACTCATTGATACAAATTATCAATTCAAATGCAAAATGCTCATTCATATACTGATTATTTATGTTGTCATACTGTATTCCTTATTATATCTCTTTACTTTACTTTTTGTGTCAGACCTGCATATTTTCTATGGGTGTGGATAACAGGTGTTGTGGATATCTAAAATATCAAACTATAGATACCTGAAGGAATTAAACTATGGACACTGGTGGTGTCAAACTGTAGCTGCTGCACTGTAACCATATAGGTATGCCTATCTATCCATAATTAAGACAATAAAGTAGGCACTGTAACATTTTCTTCTAATCACTTACCAATTTCATGATTAATATATTAACAAGTCATATAATATGCATTTCAAGTCATAAAATATGTATTCATGTTCATGCATGCAAGTCATAATTCACCACCATTTGAAGGGTATCAAAATCACACTTGTAAGTGTATAATCATACTATACATATATGAGTAATGAATATGCACACAAATCATTTATGTATATGAATTTTCTTTGGAATGCATTATACTCAATATTAAATTCCAATGTTTAGTCACTCAATTCACACATGGTAAGTCCTATTTCATTTATTTCTATGTTTTTTAAAAACTTTCATACACATTCATAAAGGTTCGGATAAGATGCGGCAGAAATCGGAAATGAAAATAATGCCACGACCGTGACAGACACTCTCTCTATTCATACCACCACTTGTTTGTTAATATGCATATAGAAAAAGTTAGAAATGGGTTTCAAGGTCTTCTAGAATCTATAGCGCTAACAATCAAACCATTTGGACATCTAAATCTTGAGATATAAACAAAATATCACAAGCTGCTCCACAAAGGGACAACATCAAGGTACCTTTTTCTATCTCAATTTCCAAGGTCATAGAGCCAAAATTAATTCATAGTCCCTTCTATAGATATTTACCTCTATGTCTTAGGTTTTATATGCAACTAAAATCACATAATGTTGAGGTCTTTAGGATAATTTATGCCTCAAACAATGTGACTGAATCAAACAATCCCTAGATAAAATTTCACTACATGATACTCTCTTGTCATAGATAACCAAGTTCTTGCAAAGTAACACTAAAATAACACCAAAGAAACATCCCAAAAACAATTCCACGTCCAAATGAATTTTTATATCCATTCAATAATACACAAATACAGAAATCAACTAAGTGAAGTCCCAAACTTTAAAATTGACAAAGTAAGACTTCTATTGCCTTTCCTTCCCTTCCTCTTTGGCTTTGCTTAACTCACCAACTAGAAAAACCAAAAATATACATCTCAATCCCACTTCCAACCTTATAATTTCATTCCTTCATAAGAAAAGTAAGAAGAGATAAAGGTGAAGAGAAAGTCCCTAACCTTTACCTTGATTTCTACCTAAGATTGACTTGATTTCTTACATAAAAAATGATTGGATGAAGAAGGTGAAATGGAGAGGAGAAAAATATAAAGTTAGAACCCCCAAAATGTTGTGCGTCTCCCCTATCCATATCCCCATTCCAAAACTTTCAAGACTCACACATATGCTTAATTCCTATTGGACTCATGATTTATTGTTATTGGTTACACATGCCTTAGTCCAATTAGTCTATGTGTTAACTTTAGAAAAAATACATATTGGTCCTTCTTCTTCCTTTACTTACCACATTTCCTACAATATTATAAATTAATTTGATTCCCTATGTCTTATTTTTTAAATGTATTAAATTTCATGCAATTTGGTTAATTATTCTAAGAGTTATACTAAAGCACTACAGGTTGTTTGAAAATAGGGATAGTAGTCATAACTCAACTTCAAGCCAAAATTCAAAACTCTTAGAGGCATAATAAAATTTCTATTACCTATGAAAGTTTTAGATCTATGTCTCTAGCTAAATTTCGAATTGAAATTATCCAATTTGGAGGTCTACAGACCAAGATATGGTCAAATTACAAAGGTATGTTTATGTCAAAATAAACAAATTACCCATTTACCCAAATCCTTTACATTAGGTACCATTATGTCTCTTACTATACTTAGATGCACTTAATTCACTTGTTAGCTTACTTCTTAATACACTCTAGATATGCTATAATACTTCTAGGGTATATGTTAGGGCTTTACAAGTAAGTGGAGAAAGTAACAAATTTAAGATAAGAAACTTCTTTAAGCCTATATATTAATGTTATTTTCTATATGATGTGAGATAAATCTAGAACCTATTTGTATCTTTTACAAATGCTACCAAAATAATAATTATAAAATAAAAATTTTAATAAAGAAAATGTACTATATAAAAGGAAGTTAATATAATTCAAAATTTAAATGTTTTTGGGATGTATGAAGGAAAGAAACCAAAATAAATGCATAAGACAAAATAGTAGGAAAAGAAAATCAATCTTCAAACATGTCATTATCATTGCCATCTTTAATGGCCTTCATCGACGATCAATATAGAGACGATTTTTTTGGTTCTATAAACTCCATATGATAGAAATAATTTAATAGTTGTTTCTCCTATATATCGATGCTCTTTTAAAGTCTATCTAGCATTCAAACTTGGATCATCTGCTATGTCTTTATTTGGTATACTGTCTTATGATTTCTCTCCTATATGAGTTATTAACGAAATAATTTATTATGGGGTTCTAACACCCCAGCCTTTTATGTTTAAATAGTTGACTACCACTACTAATCTCTCTCGTGCACCTATTAGGCTTCTTCTATAGGAGCATCTCCTTCTTGCCTAACTAAAATTTATGCTCTCTCAACCTTCTTAATTAAACACAGATGTTGTTTCTTAATTAAACACAGATTTTGTTTCCTTTATGTTTAGGGAAAGCATTGAATATTCAAAGGTCAATTGTGGGAGGATTGAGAGTATGCCTAATTTCTTAAGCAACAAAGTGACACCTTTATAAATCACTCTCTTTTTCTCACTGCCATATGCTCTAATTGTATAGTAAAATAGTATCAGATATAACAATGGTGGCATCGTAATATAGACCATAAGTAAAAACTCTATAAGAGTTATGACTTTCGTATTTTTTTTCTTCTCAAAATGGTATGGGTAATCATCCATTGTAAATAACAAATGGAAGGAGAGGTAATAAAGGCAGTATTGGTCTTAATAAATTCATACCTACTACATCTATAAGATATTCAAAACATGATAGGTAAAGTTATATAATATGAGAATCAAGTTTCTGAGCTTTTTCAAGACCCATATTCTAGATATTCAAGTGGATAAAACTAATATTTTTTTCCTCAAATATGTAATTCACATAGTTATTAGTTGATCCCTATCCTAAATTTCATCCTTTCAAAGTAATCCTATTATACATATCTCTTTAATTAAAAGGTAGATAAAATTTCCAAGGTTAACTACTTATATGAGTGTTCAGTTATTCCAAAAAATATGGTTTAGCTAGCCTTATCAATCATAAACCTCACCTTATCAATCAAGCTTATAGTATTTAAGGTAATATACCTTATACATTTCTGAGGCTCAAAAGTTTATTTAAAGTGGCATATTGTAACACCCCTATATAGAACCCACAACCATCCACATATAAAGTAACCAATTTCCTGTACATACATTCACGACATGCATTTCAGCATTATCATTTAACAGTAGTAAAACTTTTTTACATTTATATGGTAAGGAAAACATAAAAATTTCTTTAACTAAAAAATGCCTTCCAAAGTACCTTTTCTTCTATATGTTGGCCTTGGTTCCTGTAGATGTTCCCTTTACCTTACTCTTATGACTTGGACCTACACGGATTAATACCAATGCTAAGCTTAAAAGCTTAGTAGGAAAACACTTAGTTTGGATGACCACTCGCAGCAGTCATCCGCTAACCACATATATTCATGAACATTGAAAAAATATAAATAATGATGGTATACTTAATCAAATAAATAATGCAATCATGCTTCAATATTTTTTTTCATATACCATAAATTCACCTTCAAAACTCAAACATTGATATTCAACACTCAATGATACAAATTATCAATACAATGCAAATGCTCATTCATATACTGATTATTTATATTGTCATACTATATTTCTTATTATATCTCTTTACTTTACTTTTTATGTTAGCCCTACACATTTTCTATAGGTGTGGATAACGGATGCTATAGATATCTGAAGATATCAAACTATGGATACCCGAAGATATCGAACTGTGGACACTGGTGGTGTCAAACTATAACAGCTGCACTGTAACCCTATAGGAATGCCTATCTATTCACAACCAAGACAATAGAGTAAGAACTATAACATTTTCTTTAACAATTTGTAAAGTTCACAATTCATATATTAACAAATCAAATGATATACATTTCAAGACATAAAATCTATATTTGCATTCATACATGCAATTCATGGCTTACCACCATTAGAAAGGTATCAATCACAATTGTATAATCATACTATACACATATGAGAAATGAATATGCATACAAATCATGTATATACTAATAATTTCTTTGGAGTGCATCATACTCATTCTCATATTCCAATGTTTAGTCTCCCAATTCACATATGGTAAGTCCTATTTAATTTATTTCTAAGTATTTGAAAATTTTCATAGACATTCATAAATATTCGAATAAGATGCGGTAGAAATTGGAAACAAAATCAATGTCACAGTCGTGATAGATACTCTCTCCATTTATACGACTAATTGTTCCTTAATATGCATATAGAAAAAGTTAGATCTGGATTTCAATGTCTTCTAGAAATTTTTTACTATATGTCTATAGTTTCTATAGCACTAACAATCAGACCATTTGGACTTCTAAATCATGAGATATAGGCAAAATATCACAAACTGGTCTAAAATAGGGGCAACATCAGGTTACCTTTTTCGATCTCAATTTCCAAGGTCATAGAGCTACAATTAAGATAGAGGCCCTTCTAGAAATATTTATATCTATGTCTATATGAAACTAAATTCACATAATTTTGAGGTCTGTATGTTGAGTTATTACTCAAACAATATGGCTGACTCAAATAAACCCTAGACAGAATTCCACTATATAATACTCTCTTATCATATTCAATCAATTCTATGAAAGATAACACCAAAATAACACCAAAGCAACATCCTAGCAACCATTCCACTTCAAAATAAATCTTTATATCCATTTAATCATGCACAAATATAGAAATCAACTAAGTGAAGTCCCAAACCTCAAAATTGACAAAGTTGGTCTTCTATTGCCTTTCCTTCCCTTCCTCTTTGGCTTTGTTTGACTCACCAACTAGAAACACCAAAAATATACCTCTCAATCCCACTTACAACCTTATAATTTCATTCCTTCCTAAGTAAAGTAAGAAGATATAAAGGTGAAGAGAAAGTCCCTAATGTTTACCTTGATTTCCACTTAAGATTGGCTTGATTTCTCACATGAAAAATGATGGGATGAAGAAGGAGAAATGGAGAGGAGAAAAATCTGAAGTTAGAACCCCCCAAAATGTCGTACATATCCCCTCTCTATTTCCTCATTCCATAACATTCAAGATCCACACATATGCTTAATTCCTATTAGACACACATGCTTTATTATTATTGGTCACACATGCCTTAATCCAATTAGTCCATATGTTAACTTTAGAAAAAATTGCATATTGGTCCTTCTTCTTCCTTTACTTCCCACATTGGCATACAATATTATAAATTAATTTCATTTCCCTATGTCTTAATTTTCTAATGTAATAAATTTCGTGCAATTTGGTTAATTATTCAGGGAGTTATACCCAAAACACTACAGGTTGTTCAAAAACAAGGATAGCAGCCATAACTCAACTTCAAGCCAAAATTCAAAAATCTTAGAGGCACAATTAAATTTCGGTTCCTTCATGAAAGTTTTAGATCTATTTCTGTATCTTAATTACCAATTGAAATTATATAATTTGGAGGCCTACAAAACAAGATATGGCTAAGTTATAGAGGTATGTTCATGTCGAAACGAAAATAAATTACCCACTTACCCAAATCTTTTACATTAAGTACCATTATGTCTGTTACTATACTTAGATGCACTTAATTCATTTGTTATGCTCACTTCTTAATACACCATAGTCATGCTATAATACTTCTAAGATATATGTTGGGGCCTTACACATATTGATAAATGATTAATTAAATATATTTACATACTTATATTTAGTGTGTTTTTCTTGTTATTTAATGGCTTTATAGTATTTTTGGTACTTATTTTACTTCAAGTGTATTTGCAGGTGATAATTGCCTTCACAGGCCAAGAAAAGATGTATTCAAGGGAAATTATAGCATTGAATGGAAGAATTGGAGCATTAACATGTTAGAGCTTTAACAACACAATTCTTCACGTTTACATAAAGAATTGTGTTGTTAAAGCTCTACATGTTAAATTACACGACGACCGTATATATTGCCCATATATATATTTGTGACCATTTAAAGTCATAGTTTAAGTTATTTTTAGAGATACACAATCAACTACATAGTTGTGTAAGTGAACGTGTATTTCCCATAAATCCTAGTTTTTACTATAAAAGGATATTATTAACAGCTACGTGAGAGGAGGTAGATTAGAAGCATTTTAAAGTAATAAGAAACACAAAGAAGAGGCATTTCTGAACAAATTATGAGGAAAACACAAAGATTACAATACAAGATCTAATACAAAACATACTTCAATCTAAATTGTAAGAAGATTTCATTAAAGATAAAAGGGGGAAATTATTTTATTTTTATGTTTCTTTTAAATATTTGTTATTGGATTTGTTTTCTATGTTTAGGAACTAAAATTGTTAAGTGCCTATGTGTGATGAACCCTAACTTAATATGATATAATCTTTTATTCAATGCAATTTCTCGATTGATTTATTGTGATTTAATTATGTGTTATATTCTTAAACTATTATATCCAGAATATTAGTTTAATGTTTGATTTCATATGATTGAGATTACAAAAATCCTTTCATATAAATAGATTTACCATAATTGGAAGGAGCTGCATGCAAACCTAAATATAGGTCAACATAAATCCTCTATATTAGGATTAAACCTAATAGTAAAATTCACGAATCAATAATGCAATCTTAGAGTTTTTAAATAGAAAGATATTTCAGTTAATCAATGAAGGGTTGGTTGTTAATAGTCTTTAGAAAGATACTAATATAAGATAGAAATTTTCTTAAACCAATAATCAATAATTTAATTGTATGATAAAGGCTTAATGTTTAAGATATCTTTGGGGGGGATTCATCACCTAGGTACTACTTATTTGATATTGGCTATTTGCAATATTTTCTTTATCTGAGTTCATTATTGCGTCAACTTCATTTTAGTTTGTTTTATTCAAATTTCAATTAAATTCACAATCAAATTTGGTGGTTAGATAATAGAAAAAAGATTAATACTAGTACTTACAATCCTTGGTTCTAGTTGAGGAGGATATTTTGCTCATCTTTTTCTTCAAGCTCTTATTCCAAATTAAAAGCGGTGAAATTTTATCCTAAACACCAAAATCCCTAAATTTGAATCAAATTTTGTCTTAAGGTTAAAAATTTTAAGGTTTAGCTTAAATGTGTTTGAATTATAGGTTTAAAATGTTTAGGTAAGTCAAGAACAAGGGGGTATATGTAAAATAAGGTTTGTTTTAATAAGGGAGAGTGAAGAAATTGAGAGAAAGTTGAGAAAATTAAATTTGTATCATGTTTTATTTATTTGACACTCAAATAGGTTATAAATTTTTTGTAAGAACATGAGCTAAGACGTAAGTATTATCTGCCCATGCTTTATTTTGGAACTCTTTTTCAAGAAACATGAGTTAGAATACGATCATATTCAAACAATGTTCTAAATGGTCATAGACCCTATTTGACAATCGGCTGATTGCATTAGCTGTTAGTTGATAGCTTATTCTATAGGCTGATTTGACCAGCAGATTGCATTAGCTGTTTGTTAGAGATGTTTGATAAAATTAGCTGTTTAGTATTAGTCGTTTATGTGTAAAATCACTTCTAAGAACATGACTTAAAAAAATACAAGGAAAACTAATTTACCTTGTCCCTGCAAATTTGATTTTTAACCCTTCTCATTAGTCTAAGTATGTTCAATCATATCCAAGAGATCGTGTATTGGGGTTGAATGCATCAAAATAAAAGTTATTAATTGATGTATTAATTTACATATAATTATTTTTAATAGAAGT
>JAOTAY010000002.1:27616240-27640622 GCA_025629805.1 Erythroxylum baracoense
GTTCTTGTGAAATAAAAGCTTGTACATAAATCTGAAATTGTGCTTTGAGCTTGTTGGAGCGTGACCTTGTAATTGGATCCATTGGCATCCTCAAGTTTCCATTGCCTTGGTGAGTTGTATCATGTATGATACATGAATCTTTGGTTATTTTGATGTCTATAATAAGTGTGAGCATGTGGCAAGGAATTATGCTTATCATATGACCTATTGAATGTGTGAGCCTCACTTTATTGATAATTGACTTTAGGCCTAGATTGGGACTTGTGCATGAATGCATATCACTTGCTTTTTGGCCTAGCACGTAGATGTCTAAATGATGATGCGGTATGCTCATTTACTATCTTAGGTAAAAACTTTTCATTATGCACGTGCTTTTCTTAACAATAGTCTTGGTATTGGATGCACTCCCATAAGTAAACCCACTCCTATTACTATTATTGGAATTATTTTACGTTCCTAATATGCTTTCAAATTTCTCACTTCCCTTTGTGCATTTGAATAAGGATTTTGTTAGAATATCGACCTTCTTTATTGTCTCATTCTCATACATTAAGTTAGATTGTTAATAATGTCCGTACTCTTAGATGTTTTGATGATTTGCAACTCACACTTCATCTTTTTATTTTCACTTATACATTCATCTAAATGCTTTTAAGCCTCTTTAAGTTTATAAGATAGATTCTTTCATTTCCTAGTCATAATTTCAAATCCTTACACTATTTCATAATATGTCAGTTCAACATTACTATCACTATCACACGATTTAGAAGATTTAGAGTTGGAGAGTAGCTCATCATCTTATTTATTAATGAAGCATATATAAGCTATTTCTTCTTTTTGAATGTTCACCTTCATAGTCACTTGTGCATTCCAAGTTCATGATTTAATCTCCTTCCTTTTTTTCTTTTACCACTTCTCATTCCTATCATTTATTTCATTTTTTGATCCTCTTTGATGAGAGGATATTATTATTTTACGTAGTCAAACTTCCTACGTCTAAAATAAATTTATAGGATCTATATTTTAAATCAACCTTACGTTCCTTGAAGTCTTTTCTTTTGGAGAAGCTCTTTGCAAAAACTTCTTAACTTTTCTAATTATGAGTGTGATATCTTCATCATTCCTACCACTTGAGGATCCTCACTTGTTTCCTTATTTAAGGCTTTAAATGCTAGGTTTCTTTGTCTTAGCATCACCTGCTTTTCTTATGTCTTCTAAAGCCTTATCTTTTAGGTGAGGAGAGACTCAATAAGCTCTTCTAATGGAATTGCAGTGTTGTTAGATCATTAATTTCTTATATGAAATTACTTTGACTTCTTAAATCTTTGTAAGTGACTTAAGTAGCTTTCTCACCATTTTAACATTATTGTAGGTCTTTCCAAGACCTTGAGAGCATTAATAATATCAATAGCTCTTGTATACACATTTGATATAATTTTATCATATTTCAATTGGAATAATTCATATTCATGAGCTAGCATGCTTGCTTTACTTTCTTTGATTTGATTAGAACCCTTATGTGAGACTTCAAGTGTATACCAAATTTTGTGAGTAGTTTCATATATGGATGCCCTTTTGAATTCATTCATACTTAGTACACAAAATATTATATAAGTGGCTTTATTATTCAAAGAAGTAAGTCTCTTATCTTGTGAATCCCATTCTTCTTTTATTTTAGGAACCTTTTTTATCATCTATGACTTTCATGGGAGTGAAAGGGCCATTTGAAATTATTTCCCACAATAACACTTTCAACAGTTAGGAAAAACATCATCCTAGTTTTCCAATAGTGATAGTCATTACCATTAAAGAAAGAGGTTGTACTAATATTTTATCCCTTTTGGTTGGATGAGGATGATGATACAACTAAGTATGTCATTGTGATTTTAATTTTTTTTTGAAATACTAAATTAAGAGACATGCTCTTATAATAACACTTATTAGTCTCTGATAACACCCAAGAAGAAATACAATTGAATAAGGATCAACATATGATGAAATAAAGAAATAACTTAACATAAATCAATCACAAAATCAAAAAATAATTTAGAGAGTATATGATAGAAGAAAGATAAACCAATTTATATTGATTTGTCAAATAATTGTTGCTTACATCCACTCTCTAAGATATTTCTTGAAATTCCACTAAGTCTTTTCTTTCAACAAGTTAATGAGAAACTTCCAAAAAAATTTTAGCTTCCAAAAAAAAAGTTGAAGTGGAAGTTTCTTAATCTCGGTTTTTTACAAGAAAAGAGTAACTTTTCTTACAATTTTTCTCTAAGGTAAAGATTAACTCCACTCATAAATCAATCTTATGAGGAATTAGTGTGAATGGAAACCTTGACAATATCAACTAGTTTAAATATAATAAATAGAAAATGATTTTTATGAGTTTTTTAACAAATAAATATGGAATGTAAATAAACCTAATACAAAAACTATTTAAGAAAATAAATGATAAGATAATTAATCAAAATATAATACAATCAAGTAGATATTTAATCAAAATAGAATACAATCAAGTAGATATTTCTAGATAGTACTTACACTGGTAGAACTTTAATATTATGATTTAATTAACCTAGATTGGATATATTCCTTAGACTAGCATAACTTCCTAGAAACTAAAATTGAACTCTCTCTAGCTATAACCATCTACTCTCCATTTGGTTAACTCATATTTTTACCAATGCTAATAGCTCTTTGAATGCATTACGCTTTATCAAATTTTATAATAGGTACCAATGCTAATACCCCTTTCAATACATTATACTCTATGAGATCTTATAGTAAGTTTAACCATAATACTAGGAAGTCTATGTAGGTCTCCTTCAACCACCCTATTTAGCCTCTTCTATCTAATTCACATTCCACTCACAAGTAGATTCTCTCGAGTCATTTATAGGTGAATTAAAATATACTTATATGGCATTATAAATAAATCAACATCAAGAGCAATAAAGATAGCTCATAAAATATATCTTATATCATAAATTAAATTAAAATCAATCCATACGTAAATACCCACTAGGATTTTTCCTATCTAAATATAAAATAGAGAAATTATAATAGAAATAAATCTCAGTAAACTCCTTAATTATATGGATAACTTGATTCGTTGAGTGATATTTGGATATTAATCCTTTAAAAAATCAAATTGATTTTCCAAAGATTGTAGAAACCATCTTTTAATTGATTTTCCAAAGGTTGTAGAAGCTAACCCCATCTTTTGGAGTGAAACAAATATTTTTGTATATGTTTTCTCCAAAAGATATCATAATTTAAAAAAAGTTAGGGTTTTCACCCTCAACTATGTTTTACTTCGCCTAATCCATGGTTATAATACAAAACATGGGCCTTAGTGATTTCTCTATATAGTGGACATGGTCTTTGGTACAGTCGTGTCTCCAAGCTGTGGATCTCACTTGTCTTCTTTAAGCTGAATACACAATCTTTAGTACTATTGTATCCCTTAACTATATAGCTCACTATTTCCTCCTTTACTTGCATACAATCTCCTACATAGTCATAGCTTAGGTCATGTCACTTATTATACTTAATCCTTTTAAGACATAAGCTAGTACACGAGTATGATACAAATTATGTTCTTCTAAAAATTATGAATTTCTTTTCTTAAACTTGTCTTTAGTTCGTGAATAATATCATCTCAATGTCTAATATGCACAATTATTAAAAAATATAACAAAAACTAAGATAAACAAGATAGTTTAGCTTTAAAATTAAGCAAAACACATATAAATCAATTTAATTTTGCCATAATAATCTTTAAATATCAACTTAATTTACAAAATATCAACCTAATGCATAAAGTAGATATACATGAGAAAGATGAATCAATTTTCAAACATTTTAATAACGTAAAATTTAGAAAAATAAACTCTAAATTTTGAATTAACAAGTAAGATTTTATGGGCTTATCTGAAAATTTGCCTAATCTTTTGATGTGAAAACAAATATCTTATGACCAATGCTTCTAATTACTTGGTTAGGTCATTATTTCAAAAGGCTAATATCACTACTTTTTAATCTTAACCTCTTTACTTAGGTTAAAACTGATGTAGTAAATTTACTTATGCTTACTTATTCATATATTTTTTAGTAGAATACTAAAATTCTTAGAAAATATTCACTTCTAGCTCGATGATATACTTAAATTACATAAAAATATTATATAATAAAAAATAGGAATCTATTTCCATAATTATTTGAGCAAGTTATAGCTAAATTAGTTATCAATGCTCACATATATTGGCTTAAACTAATGGAATCACAAAACAATCAAATTTATAATGTGTTACTTTGATTATTCTTCTTTTATTGATAAAATTTTTCCAGAATTATTATATTTTAAGCCAATTGTAATAAAATTAAAAAGCATAACAAATAGGCCCTATAAATTAATTAATTCTCTCCTTAACTTTAGGTTGTACATTATCCTTAATGTATAAGTATAAAGAATGAAATAAGAATTAATGATAATACTTAGAAAGGGAGGAAATAAAAATGAATAAAAAAACTTAACTAGCGCTTAATTGTTTACCTATTGTCTAAGGTATTTTTGATCATTTTATAGAAATTACTTACATCTTGCGAACAACCACAACTAAAGTAGACAAATAAATTTAAAAAACACAAAAGGAACTTAACATTAAACTAAATAAAAGTGAAGTAACATTTGCAAAAATAAGAACATAACTAAAATATAAAATATAGATAAAGATCAAAAAAGGAAGAATAGAATCCCTAAATGTTCAAAGGTTAAAGGTAAGAAAAATAAATAAGAGCATAATCTGAAGTTGGCTAGTCCTTATCATCATTTTCCTCCTCTAATGTCATTAAAGATTGTGAAGGTAGCTTAGAATATCTCACATTCTTGAAGTAAAGGAATAATCACTTCTCTATCCTTATTAAGCGTCCTTGTAAATTGGTTCAAACTGTAATTTTAGTCATACAACTTAGTCTCTATATAGTGAATAATCCTATTAATCCTTTCTTGTATCAATTGTTATGGAGAAGGTTTGATATCTCTAGGCTCCTATTACCTCTTTTCTTCTAAAGGTACATTAGTTATTTGTGGAAATTCAATTTTTATCTTTGGCTATACTTTTTATTGTGCTACTCTATAGTCTTAGGGACCTCATCTCTCTCTCTCTATCTAAAATAAAATAAGGGTTACCATCCTTCCTAACTAATCTTATAGGCCTCATCATCATATGTTGTTAGAACTTATGCGACATCCAAAAGTCAAGCCTGAAAGAGAATAACAAACACCTATGTTTTTTGCTACCCTAGTCAAATAAACGCCTTCATATATTGCATCGTGTTATTACCCGCTTTATTTAGATACATAGAAAAATAGTAACTTAGGTGACATTGTCTTTGTCCAACTATACACCATAGATAGAATAAATTCCTACGGATGACTACTTTAGTACTTTCTTTTGTCCCTAAAAGTGAATGAGCTATTACCTTGTGCAAGTATATAAGGGAATGAGAGATAATTTTGATGCTTTTGGTTATTAATGTATCGTGGTCAGATCTGCTTGTTGATATAAATGTATATAAGGGAAGGAGAGATAATTTGAATGCTCTTGGTTGTCAACAGATATTTGAATGCTCTTGGTTGTCAATGGATCATAGTTAGACCTGTTTGTTGATATAGTTCTCCAAAAATCTAGAGGTATCCACTTATACATATAAAGAGGGAATTCAATTACAATAATTTTAAAATCCAATTCAGGTGTGTAAAACTCACATATCACTATAAATACATTAAAGGCTAGAGATCTTATAACTCCTTCTAACCTAGATTCTATTGTATCCTTCTCATCTTTCTTAGTATGCTTAATAATTTTTAACATACCTATTTTAGAGTGATTTCTCTATAGGCATAATCAGTTACCTCAAATGTCAATTTCCACCATTCATTATCTACATGCTTCTCACTTCATTTTTTAAACTCACACTTTCTAACCCATTCCAATATATACTTTTATTTACTTCAATGGGTTTGATCTTCAATAGCCATATCGTTTAACATGGTTCTTCTTATAGAATGTAAGCATAAGTTATTCATTATGGGATGAACTCTTAGTTATGTTTATGCCTCAGTGGTGGAGCCACCTCGAACCACTTGTCTTTTCTTTTCTTCTTTCTAGTGGATGGTTGGAAACTTAATTTATATAGGTAGAAAATGTAAACATCAATATTTTATGAAGGATTGCTAATAATTGTAAAATTCTTGAAAGTTGAAGTTTTGATCGTTAAGACTTGGTAAAACTAAAGGGGAGCAAATGGTAGAACAAATATCTCTTATCTAAGATAATTCTTATCTCACTTCCTCTCTTCCTATTGAAATTCATATTGTTTACTAAAAGAATAGGTGAGCATATTAGACTCAATTTAAGTAATTGGTGTTTAGAGAAATTAAGAGAAAAATGGAGAGAATGCTAAGATAAGGACTAGCAACCCCATATCTTTCTAAAATTTTAGCTACATAGGTTTACAACGTAGTTGTGGTACAAATTATAGGGAGTTTTAGAAACATTTTTCTAGATCCATAGCTACGAGTATAGAAATGTCCTTATACCTTGGATCCTAATGTAAAACTAAAAAATCATCATATTTTGAGGTACGAGCATATGCTAGACCATGTTTAATAATATAATTAAACACATACCTAATTTTTAAGGTTTTCATTGGACTTTTTTTTAGATCTTTTATTTCAAATCTTGCTCATAGTTTCTCTTTAAATGTATATATGCCTTTTTCTATATTTCTAACTATAAAATGTAGAAAGCAAAAATACAAAATAGATTAAATAAAAATAATTAAAATGAGGTATAAACTTATTCATTAATCAAAACAAAAACAAATCAAATCTAATTACCAAATAAAACCCTAAATTATTAATCTTTAACACCAAAAATAAATCCCAAAAAACTTTAAAATAAATGAAATAATTGTTAGATTACCTCCTAACAACCTATTTTTTTGAATCTTTCTACTGGACTCTTTCTTTAAACACAATTAGTTATTTGAGCAACATGGTTTCTCCCTTCTTCATCAACACAAAAAATGTCATATAAAGGATCTTCATCTCCCTTTTAGGCCTTCTTCTTTACTCTTGCCTTCATCTTTACTTATTGTGGCTCTTTTACTTCTTCCTTGGTGATTTGCTATCAATTATTAAAATACTTAGATTCTTTCTAGTCTTTAACAAGAATAAGTGGCATTTCATCATTATAGAACATAAGTTATTTATTTCTATTCCTAAGAATTAACCTACCTTCCTTGACATAAATTATCACACCTAGTGTATCTAGGAAAGGTCTACCTAATATTAGATACTTTTTTTCTTCTTATTAATATCTATAATATTAAATTTATTTCAAGAATATGAATCTATCAATTTTTATCATTACGACCTCTTTAACACCTATAGGAATTTTTATTAAAGTACCAACAATATACATTACTCTCCTTGTGGGTTCTAGTTCATTTAATCCTATTCATTTTAATATAGCATAATACATTACATTATTGTTTGCTCCTAAATCTGCTAATGTCTTATTATTGTAAATATCACTAATTATTTATAAAAACTCCTTACGTTGCCCATGTTTGGTAGTATTATGTCTATGAAGACTTTGATGTTTCTTAAATTTGATTTTCTCTATAATTTCTTGTTTAAGGTCCTCCAATTTTAGATCTTCTTCTTTTTAATCTTCTTTATACTCCTCCTTAATAATTGTAACTTCCTTCTTAATACTTAAAAGGATCAAGAAGGAAGGAAGTTTTGATTTATAATTGCTTAACGGTTTCATTACCTTGCTTTCTTCTTCCTTTTTGGTATTAGTCAACATATAACCCTTTAAAAGGAATGTCCTTTACATATTGCCTAGGAATGGATATGGTATCTGTTAGAGAAGTACTCTAAAGGCAATCATCTTTAGCACTTATTGTACAATTATCTGTTAGAGAAGTGCTCTAAAGGCAATCACCTTTAGCACTTATTGTACAAATCATTTTATGATTAATAAAGGCATTTTTCATTTATTTTGATGTTCATACATTTATAGATTTGATGTTAATCTTAAATTGATTTAATAAAGTCCTTGATACAAAACATAGCATGAAGGAAATCATTATAAGATCATGATAATAAGATTCCTATCATGTGTAATTATGTTAGTATATAAACATTCCCTAGTCATAGGATTAATGAGATGGGATATTATTAATCTAGATAGACTAGCGCATATTATACTCCTTAATTAGATCAAGCAGTAGATCTCATAAGTTGTAGACATGAGTTGTTTTGAGTTAACATATGGATGCTTACTAAGGTAGTAAGTACATTTGATTGACCTACTATGAGACAATCATATGGATATTATTCTAGTGTCAATGATAGTCTCATCATAGCAATGGTGCAAGTATCCTTTGACTGGAGGTACTCAAGGATATCTCAGATACTGATCCTATGATTTGACTCAATTCATCAGTGCCTTTTAGGGGTTACTCATAGGGTGGTGATTAGGTACAGCTTGAGGTATTCAAAGGTAATTGAGTAGCCAATAAAGGATTCACCACTCCTGATAGAAGGAGATGATACCCACCACCTCTTGTTGGGGTCATTACTCGGAAGTCTCTGGCCAGAGTAGATATATGTCATAAAGAGAGTCTTCAATGATACATAGAGTAATGAGATCCTCAAGATAAGATCTAATATCACTTGGACTAGATGTGACATAGTCAGTCTAGTGAGAGTTTACACTTTCACCATACTCTGAACCAAATGGGGTATAAATGGTGAAAGGACAAACTGTATGGCAACATTATGTAAAGAAGGGTTCGTAGTTAAACTACTGACTTTTCGATCAATTGGGGGTCATAACGTATTGCTAGATACCGATCTTGACTTACTTGAATTAAGTGTTAATTCAAGTGGCCAACATAACTGAGAACCTAATGGGTCACACACATAAGAGATCTGAAGGATGAGTAAAATGATCTTGAATGATGATTCAAGATATGAGAGAGTGTTTTATTTAGATATTCACACTCTTAAGATTTCTTGTCTTTGCTAGCACAAAGAAAGAATTCTAGCCATCTCCTAGTGAGATTTCATCCTTCTATCTTCGTGTGTACTTTCATTAGAGACGGTCTGCGTTGATTATTGTGGTTTATGACAACCCAGCGTGGAGAAGATTAAAGAACAAACGAAATCGTCAGAAAGGTATGTAAACATCTTACATTTCATGTTTTTTTCTATATCTATATGCATTAATAGATCTAGTTTTTGAGGTTATGTTTTATTTCCACTGCATATATTTGATATATGTTATGTACGAGATGCATGATCGGAACCTAACACAACCATCCTCACACATAGCAACCAAATTCTTGTACATGCATTCAAGGTATATAATTCTATTTAATGTTATACATATACACATTACAAATTTTCGTATCAATTAACATTATCATTGAAAAGTAGTATTACATCTTTACATTAACATGATAATCCAAAAGGAAAATATACAATTTCCTTTACACCTTTACATGTGCAATCATCTTAAACCAAAAGACATATCCAAAGGTACTTTTACTCCTAGCTGCTAGCCTTGGTCCCTATAGATGTTCCCTATACCTCACTCCTATGACCTGGACCTACACGAATTAACACCCGTGCTAAGCTTGATAGCTTAATAGGGAAAATACTTAGTTTGGATGACCACTCATACCAGTCATCCGCTAAGTACACATATTCAGAAATATTACAACTCATATACCATAAATTCACATTCATAAACTAAACATTGATATTCAATGCTCATGTAAACAATGATGGCATACTTAAGCAAAGTATATAATGCAAATATGTTTCAATATGTTGTACATATACCATAAATTCACCTTCAAAAGTCAAACATTGATATTCAACACTCATTGATACAAATTATCAATATAATTACACATCATTACAATTCATCATTACAAACAATACCAATGCTCATCGATACCAATTATTAATATTATCATACTGTGTTTCTTATTTATGATTGTTAATTTTCCTTTCTGTGTTAAGCTTGTACATTTTCTGTGGGTGTGGATAATGAGTTTTGTGGATATTCGAAGATATTAAACTGTGGATACCTGAAAGTATCGAACTGTAGATACCTGAAGGTGTCGAACTGTGGACACCGGTGGTGTCAAACTGTAGTAGCTGCAATGTAACCCTATAAGTATGCCTATCTATCCACAACCAAGACAACAAAGTAGGTATTATAACATTTCCTTTAACTATTTGCAAATTTCACAATTCATATATTAACAAATCATATGATATAGATTTCAAGTCATAAAATCTATATTGTATTCATACATGCAATTCATGGCTTACCACCATTAGAAGGGTATCAAAATCACATTTGTATAATCATACTATACAAATATGAGGAATGAATATGCATACAAATCATTTATGTTCATGTAAATTTTTTTTGGAATGCATTATGCTTAATCTTATATATTCCAATGTTCAATCTCCCAATTCACATGTGGTAAATCCTATTTCATTTATTCCTAGGTGTTCAAAAACTTTCATACACATTCAAAAGGGTTTGGATAAGATTCGGTAAAAATCTAAAATGAAAATAAACTCAAAATAGTGAAATTTGAGCTAAACCCTAAAGTGGTCTAAAAATAAGTAAACTATCAGCCCATAAACAAATCACATGATGGAGTCTAGTTGTTCCTTAATATTTGTATAGAAAAAGTTAGAACTGGGTTTTGTTGTCTTCTAGACATTTGTCCATCTGTGTCTCTAGTTTCCAAAACACTAAAGATTGGGCCGCCATTTGGACTTCTAACACATGAGATATAGATCAAATATAACACACTACTCCAAACTAGAGGAAGAATCAGGTCACCATTTTCTATCCCAATTTCCAACATCATAAAACCATAATTAAGTCAGAATATCTTCTATAGATTTCTATTTCTATGTCTTAGTTTTCATATACAACTGAAATCACCAAATTTAGAGGTATTTATGCTAATTTATGACCAAAACAATGTGACTAGTTAAACAAACCCTAGACAGAATTCCACTACACGATACTCTCTTGTAATATTCAACCAATTCTATGCAAGATAACACAAAAATAACACCAAAGCATCATCCCA
Source organism: Erythroxylum baracoense (assembly GCA_025629805.1). Lineage (NCBI taxonomy): Eukaryota > Viridiplantae > Streptophyta > Magnoliopsida > Malpighiales > Erythroxylaceae > Erythroxylum > Erythroxylum baracoense. Next base: position 27,627,455 of record JAOTAY010000002.1, read on the forward strand.
GCAATCACTACACATCCAAATGAATCTTTTTACATATTCAAATATACACAAATATAGAAATTAACCAAGTGAGGTCTCAAACCTTAAAATTGGCAAAGTAGTTCTTCCAATGCTTTTCCTTCCCTTCCTCTTTGACTTTGCTTGACTAACCAAGTGAAAAATGTTGGGATGAAGAAGGTGAAATGGAGAGGAGAAAAATTTGAAGTTAAGCCATCAAAATTTCGTCCATCTCCTCTCTCTATATGCCTCTTCATGAAATTTCTAGTCCTAGACACTTGTTTCAATCCCAATGGACTATATATCACAATCCTATTGGACCATGTGCTACAATCCTATTAGACCACGTCTTACAATTCTACTGGACCATATGTTACAATTATATTGACCATGGGTTACAATTCTATTGGACCATGTGTTACAATTCTATTGGACACACATGCTTTAATCGTATTAATCCATGAGTTGACTTTATGAAAATTGCAAATTGATCCTTGTTCTTCCTTTAATTCCCACATTAGCCTATAATCTTATCAATTTATTTAATTCCCTTATGTCTTAAGTTTCTAATGGCAAAAATTTCATGCAATTTGGTTAACTATATCGAAAGTTATACCTCAAAAACTACAGATTGTTTGAAAATAAGGATAGTAGTTAGAACTCAACTTTAAAATAAAATTTAAAACCCTTAGAGACAGAATCTGATTTTGGTTCCTCATGAAAGTTTTAGACCTATGTCTCTATTTTAATCTCCAACTTAAAATATCCAACTTGGAGGTCTACATGCCAAGATATGGGCAAATTACATAAATCTATTCAGTGGAACCTATCCATTCAGCATGGTACACATCCGAAATCAACTAACTTCGATGCAAGAGTAACACAAAAATACATCCAATTTAACCAAAAACGTACCATGTACTTATGGAATACTTCTTTTATCAATTCCCCTCATATCACATTCATAAATCCAAGCAAACATATCAAAATTTTCCATACGTATTTCACGTCTAAGTATGTATGTCCATGTCGAAGCGAACAAATTATCCATTTACCCTTGTCTTTTACATTAAATACCATTATATCTCTTACTATACTTAGATGTACTTAATTCGTTCGTCATGTTTACTTCTTAATACACCCTAGACATGCTATAATACTTCTAGGGTATATGTTGGAGAGTTACATGAACTCCCCTACAAAACGATAAGTGGTATAGGATTTTTTGGAGTCTAAGAAACCCATGGTAGTAGGCTTGCTAGAGACTAGAATAAAGAGTACTAATCTAATGTAGTGCACCTCATTTTATTAAAAAAATTGCACTGTCGTTGCTAATCATCTAAACCATTCAAATGGAAGAATAGTTGTAATTGTCAATCCCTTATAAGCTAGAGTGATAGACTACCATATTTCTTGCCAAATTATCCACATAGTGATTGAAGTTTAAAAAATCCTAGGTTTTGTGTGTATTACATTCATTTATGCTTTTAATTTGGCCTTTCAAAAGGATTGAACTATAGCAGGAGCATGCATACGGGAATGATCCACCCCTGGTTATTGATTGGTGATTTCAATAGTAACATATATCTAAATGAAGTGGAAGGAGACTATAAGGTCACTAATCCTTTCAATGATATGTTCAAAGAATGCATATATAGAGTGGAAGTTGCTAATCTTAAATAGGATGGGAACTTCCTAACATGGGGCAACATGAAGTAGTTTCATAGGCTCCTAAAGAAAAAGCTAGATCGTGCAATGGTGAACTCAAACTGGTTAATTATATTCCTAGAGAGCAAGGCATACTATGGAAACAATATTTCATCTCATCACTTGCCAATAGTGGTAAGCTTGGGACCCTACCTTAAAATTCTTACACTTCAGATTCAATAATTATCTACTAAAGGTAGAGGATTATAAATGTGCTATTAACAAGGAAATGGGAACTCAAGTGGAAGGCTTTAAAGCTTACAAGTGTGTTAGGAAGCATGAAACTATCAAAATTCAACTAAAAGATTTAAATAAGATCAAAATTCATAACACAAAGGAGTTTCTTATAAATAAGAGAAGGAAACTATAATAGATCTAAGAGGAAATGTACCTCAAACTTGAAGACAATCTTTAAAAAGCTAAAGAGAAATTAACTGTCATAAAGTATTCTTAGGCCCAAAAGTATAGCTCCTCCCTCCTAAAACAAAGATCAAAAGTATTGTGGCTCCAAAATGGGGACAAAAACATAAGATACTTCCATAATTCTATCCTTATAAGGAAGCACATAAATAGTATAGTCTCTATCTAGATGCTAGGGGTAACATGTTTAAGTCTCAGAAGAAATTCAATAGGCCTTTTTTTTCACTTTAAATAGTAGGCTCAGAAAAGGAGTGATTCTCTAGTGTGTATGTATTAAGGGAGTATTACTTAAATGTGATTACAAAAGATCAAGGAGTATTACTCTTAGCTCAATTCTCTAAATAAGATGTCAAGAGAGCCTTGTTCAACATCAATTTAGAGAAATCTCAAGGGCCAAATGATTGGAATGTCAAGTTTTTCAAAAGTCCTGGCATATTGAGGGGACCAAGTTGCAAAATTCATACTAGAAATGCTCAGCAAGGGTATAATGCTAAAGGAATTTAATAGGAATATCATATTGTAATGTGATCTACAATATAATGGCCAATATGTTGGCTACAAGGCTAAAGGAAATACTAAGGGGTGTGATAAGCCCAAATCAAGGGGCTTTCATTAAGAATAGAAGAATTAGGGATAGTATAATGCTAATTCAGGAGCAAGTTAAGGAGTATAATAAGAGGAAACATATAAATGATTGTCTAATCAAACTGGATATCAACAAGGCATATCAATCAATTTCATTGGAATTCATTATGAATTCACTTGACTATGGGGGTTATTGATCAATATAAAGAATGGATCAAAATGTATATCTCTACAGTCTCTTATAGAGTTTTGGTGAATGGAGAAGCAACTCTAACTTTCCAGGCAAAAGGGGCTTAAGGCAAAGGGATCCTTTATCCCTCCTACTTTTTCACAATTGGAATAGAAATGTTCTCTAGAATACTAGAAAATTCAATTAAAGGGAAATGTCAATTTAAGTTCCATTTAAAATGTAAAAGGGGGAGAAATTATCACTTAGCTTTTGTAGATGATATCCTATTGCTTTGTAGAGTTGATAAGGAATCAATTCAAATCCTTAAGGAGGATTTAATTAGCTTCTGTTTAATGTCAGAGTTAAAGATTAATAAGGATAAAAGCTCTATCTATGTTTTAGGATCTGGAGGGGGATAGGCTAAATAACTAGCTAAATTTACAGGTTTTAAACTAGAGAAATTGCCTTTGAAGAACTTAGAACTTCTAGTTGCCCCTGAGAAGTTGAGTATGATAGACTGTTAAACACTTTTGGATTAAATACACGAAAGGTTGGGATGTTGGAATAACAGTTTTTTGTCCTACATTGGCAGGCTCTAACTGATAACTTCCACTTTGCACAATTTACATATACTTTAGTATAATCATATAGCAATCCCTAATGGACTGATTAAGGCCTTGTAAAGACCAATAAAGAGCTTCCTATGGATTTGAAGTCCAACTAATCACCTACATGCTAATGTTTCTTGGAAGGATGTATGCTAACCTAAATCAAAAGGAGGACTAGATATATACTCAATTAAAACTGGAAACAACATGTTTATAACAAAATATATTTGGATAATTTTAGTAGACAAGGAGTCCTTATGGGTTGAGATAGGTCCACAATAATTATTTACAAAATTCCAGCTTATAGTTAATCACTCCTTTGGCTAATTCAGCATGGACTTTACACAAATGATGGAATTGAGAGATAGAATCCACGGAAGCATAATAAAGCAGATTGGAAATGGAGAGGACTCGTTATGGTTTGACAATTCGAGCAGCTTGGGATCTAGTTTTAGGAGTCCACTATACCAACAAATCAAGCATATTCTTCCTCCTCACACTAAAGAGAAATAGATTAAAATGGGGAGGCAGTGGTCTAGTAACATAAGGGGACTGGAGAAAATTCTACTAATATACCCGACTATGCTCCTATCCCTGTCAAGGAGGATAACACTATTTGGATAAGAAGCAAGAATGGAGATTTTGAAAATAAAATATGAATCTATTCAGAACTCAAAGGGAAGAAGTAAATTAGCACAAGGTAATCTAGGATCAAGTGCTAAAGCTAGCTTCGTCCTTTGGATAGCAACTATAAATAGATTGCCCACTAAGTCTAGAGTTAACGGAGTGGAGGTAAACCAAAGATACACGTTCTATAAGCAAGAATTAGAAACAGTGCACCACCGATTTTTCACTTGTGAAGTCACCAAGGAGATGTTGAGTAATGCCCTTACATGGAGTAATCTAAGCTGCCCTATGACTAGTTTGGAGGACATAATGGCACGAGAACAATTGATATAGGTTCCCCTCCTCTTCACACAAGATACTCTTTGCCATCACCTTGACTAGCTTCAGATACATGGGTTGGAGTGAGGGGAATAGCAGAATCTTTCAGGTGAAATAGAGAAGCAAGGGGCAAATGACTGTTGAACAGAAGAGAAGAATTAAAGACTGGTCATGGGCTTCACAAAATGTGAAAAGATTAGAATTGAACAATGAAGTATCTGCATTGTGGAATGTATGAAACAAAAATGTACACATTTACCAGTCGGGGAAAGTCTTAAGGAAGACAGTGCTACTAACCACTAAAAGCGCTTATAATCATAAGAAGCCAATTTCAGTTGTGTTCAGAAGTAAAGTCTGTGCACTTTGGCCAGGTGTCACTTGTTGGCTAATTGTAAAGGTTTCCTTGCAATCTTGCATTTAAATCTTTCGTAATTGTCACAGCTTAATACAATTTCGTATTTTCAAAAACAGAAAAGTTCCATTTGCGAATTGGTATTAGTTAAGCTTCAGCCATACCACCAAATTTCGGTAGCTAAGAGGTCTAACTAGAAGCTTGCTCCCAGGTTTTATGAACCTTTCATATAATTGACAAAGTTAGGACCGTAGCCTACAAGCTTGAATTTCCACCAGAAGCGATCATACGAAATGTCTCATGTATCCCAGCTCAAGAAGCACTTGTTATCTTTTCACAGGTTTTCACCTACACTACCAACTGAACTCATTGCGAAAGAAAAAGTACCTATAGCTATTCTGAAACGAAAGATGTTGACGAGACATCATAAACCACCAACGCACGTACCGGTGAAGTGATCGAGACCAACAGAACAGGTCACGTAGGAGTTCTTGTTCAACTTACAGAACTACTACCCTCACTTGAACCTTGTGGACAAGGTTCCCTGAAAAAGTGCGAAGTATTGTTAGCAGCACGAGGGAAGAAGATAACCATAAGATCTTTTCGTTTCCTTAAAAGTAAACGAGATCATTTTACCCTTACTATAAACAAAGACAGGTATCACACCGTTGTCTTATATTATCATTTGCTTTTCGATTGTCAACGACTAAAGAATGTTTATATCCGTCTACTGGTGGAAGGAAAACAAGATCAATTGGTAACAGCCACGTATTCCCACATACGTCGTCCTCTCTTGTAATTCATTCTCTTTCTTCTCTGAGTATTCTTCCCTTTCCTGCATCTTACCCTCTTCGTTTAATAACCTACTGACGACTGGTTGCTACCATCAATAAAGCTACAAACTTATAAGAAGCAACAAAGCCACAACCAATTATTGTCAAAATAACGGTCACAAATTTTCACGTATCCAGAATTGAACAATTTCCCAAGGAATTTTTCATTCAATAAACTTTGGGGAAATTGGGAAAAGAATATTGCTACATGTTAATTTTAGTATCCTAAATAGATTTTCATTTCAATCTTGATATCTGGGTTGAAGCTGCATTAATATGACTAGGTTTATTCCTCCCACCGAAGTAGGATAGAATGTCAAGTGTATGTATCTGTCCACAATTCATTTTGGTATCTCAACCTGCATACAAGAGTAGAAAACACAGTTCATTAGTTTATGATGTTAAATATTCCAGACAGCTTGGCCAGTATTGGCATCATAATGGTCACAATATATTATTGGAGCAGCACCCAATGGTAAATGTTCTGAACTACAATTTTAACCGGTCAACAAAGTGCCTTACCTTATCCTAAATCTACAGGAACCATCAAACCGTCATGTGCAAGCTGCACTGGTATTCCTTCCCTACAAGGAAATCAATAACAAATTTAGTCAATCGTTTTTTTTTTTTTTGAACAAGCAATCTGTCCTTCACCACAAGTAATCCTATTCAACTAACCCAATATGTTCCACTTCAACAAAATAGAGACAACAGCAATATGACACAACTAGGATTCAAAGCAGACAAGATTAATCAGACAAGCCAATAATCAGCAGGGAAGACAATTTTTACACCTTTTAGACCATTCTGCTAGAAATTCATTGTCCTGGTGATGGTCAAATTGATGAGTCATTCCAACTAAAAGAGCTCGCTTTGGACATAATCTCCTTATAGCATCAAGGGTCTGAACGTACAAGTACATGTCACACAAAGCATTAAAATGTTATGTGAACAATTAAATAACAAACCTCCAAATACAAACCTGAGGAAGGCAAAAGTGAGTATTATGAGATCCATTCTGCAGACAGTGCAAGGGCAACATTTAGAAAATTTGACGAATAATGTCAACAATTACAAAACAAAATTAAAAAGAATAACTGCATAAAATTGGGCAAACATGTATCATTAATTAGAGTGAGAACAGAATGGGAATGGGTGCATATAGACTGGTAAAGGGAATACACATCTATATAACTTTAGCACACTCTTGACATGTAGGATACCCATTAATAGCCAATGGATGCATGAACTAAAAAATATCACACAACTTAAGTCACTGAGTTAGGTTCATGAACCATACTGGATCACTAGGGGTAAGTTTCAAATGACATATAACACTTAGCTGCAATCTATGACAAATGATGCATCTAACAATGCAATTTACTTTTTCTTTCCCATTGTCTATAGCAAACCTATGTTTCCAAGAAATGTGCATTACACATAAGGTATGAAATCCATTGTCTGATATACTGGAAAAATACAGATTTCAAATCCACTTTCACTTAGTATAGCCATAATGCAACAGGAACGGTTAAAAATTTTCGATCCAGATGTCATTGTCTCCTTCTATAAGAATAGGTTAAAAAGTTCGGGCATCTAAACTTCCACATTTGGATATCCTTTATAATGTACTAATCTATTGTATCTGAATTCTTTTCTCAATTATCAAAACTTACTTGATGTTCATTATTATCAAATGAACTCTAAAGTTCTTGATTAGTACTCATTTTTCACAATCTAATATATGGAATCAAAGGTAAATGAACTAGCACTACTTAATTTATAGTTCCCTTACTAATGGTCCAAGACCATCTTAGAATGTCCTGGTCGCTAGAATATTAGGAGATGATGACAAAAGAAAAAGAAATGGATTTTCCTCACCAACCCTGTATAAAGTATCCAAGATAAGCAGATCCAACTGCCCAGCACCATCCTTTGAAATAACTGCAACGACCAAAGTTCACCAAATTCAAAAGTCTAAATAATATGATAACAATTCAGGAAACTTAAGGTTAAAATGCATACATTCATTTTATAATATCTTCCAATGCAGTTATGCAACTCATTCATTTATTTCAAAGCAATTAAGAAACTCAAAACACAGAAGAATACACGATATCCATGGTTTACGCAACACAAGTGATTTGAACACTCACCATACTCTGTGGTTGCAGGAAATCGAGAAATGTCAGATATATAAGCTATCTTCATTCGTTCTCCAAATAGAAAGCCTAAGGAAATATAATCTTCTCCATGCATCACCTGCAGCACAGAACAAACATAAGACACAAGGACAGATAGAAGTTGTTGGAGTCCCTATATACAATATTTTAACAGAGGTTCAGGAAAGTAACTGGCAAAGGAACAAATTTTAAGCCTGATGCAAAGAACGGTCTATGGCAGTCTTCTTCAATTATATGCCAATCCAGCTGAGCCACCCTTCTTATTTCTTGGCCTTTTGTCAACTTTTTGGGCAACAAGTAAGGGAATTTCATAGAAATACTGTTCAACAATATGACACAAACATGTCAATGGATCAAAACTAAACAACACTAGTGCAGAAAACAAACAGAATTACAAATATCAATTTCATGGTTGGAATTTTGTGAAATTGACATCATTTTATTCTTCACCATGAAATGCCAAATTTTGAAAGACCCAGCCCAGTCAGCATACATGACATCATTATTGAAGCTGATTGTCCAGTTGTGAGACGTCAGAATGTATATGGATAAACTAAAATATTAATTACCAGGATCCAGCAAATGCTGTCATCTCAACGCTCAAAATGAAGGGCATGTAGGTGAACAAACTTTAAAATTGAATATTCTGGGTACGAACTTCACACTGTCTCAAGGGGTTTAGGACAAGAATATCTTGCAACCCATATAAAGAGTGAAGCCACATCAAGAAGGATGAGATCACTATGTCTATTCTCACAGGTTAACCCACATTTGAAAGTGTGAGACTCTGTACAAGGTTCATTCCCCGGCGTATAGAAATTTGGTGCTCCAAAAGTAGATATAAAAGTTTTAAAATTAGAACTTATGAAGATACATTGTATGATAAACCACTGGATTACAAGGTAGAAAGTCTATCAAACAAATTACATTTCATTATGTATAAAATATATGAAAACAATATATCCTGTGCTGTTTAATAATTCAGCTATAACCCCTAAGCATTAAGGCCTAGGTAAAATCCAAGGAAGTAAACTGGACAAAAATCAAGGTTGCAGAAGAATTTGGTGAACGTAAGTAAATCAAGAAAGAACGAAGAGATTGAAAAAGGGTACCTATCCATTGCAGACTGACTTAGGTAAACTGGAGTGGGATCAATATCATTCGTGGAACTATAGGGTTGAACAGCACGTATATCATCCAAACCAAGAACAGCATCAGCATGTTCATGAGTTAAGATGATCTGCAATATACACCAAAATTTTTATCATTCTTACAAGAAATCAATCACTTCCACAAAAATTTAAAAGAAGGTTACATGGTCGTAAAAAATAAAAACACTCACCGAATCAACTCGCGGAATGCTGTGGAAAGTAAACCATCTAAGCAATTGTTCTCTAAATGTCTTCCCCACATCTATTAATATGTAGCTGTGTTTATCCTTACTCCCTACATAATCAATGAGCAGAGACGTATTTCCCCTACAAAATGATGTCTTCGACCATTTAATCTTACAGAAATAGAAATTTCCAGAAACATTAATCAAGTTCTACACGTCAGAACCTGTAGTTGGGGTTTTTCTCCGGTGGGAGAGTAAGCGCCTGGGAGCAAACGGAGCACGGCGGATTCGACGGCTGGATCAAGCACATTGCGTTCGGAACGGCGCTGGAGCAACCGGTCCCGAGGAAGATCAAAGCCGACCGACCAGTATCGCCGCCGTTAACGTCGAGAACGTTGTCGTCCATTGGACAAAGTCTCCAATTCGCTGGATCTGAAATGGCGCAGAAAGTACGTGGAGGGAATTTTCCGCAAGTCCAAACGGTTTTCTCATGGCCAAGGCAAGGGATACGATTTGTGCACGTGGCCAGTATTTGGAAGGCATTTCGAATCGAGTCCCTTCATTGTTAAGAATGCCGCCTTATCGGAATACTTGAAATGTTATGAATGTCTTAAATCTTAATGGACTTAGTATCTGACGAAACTTGATTTTACTACGAGAAAGTATTGGTATTAATTAATGTTGGGAATTATTTTACGCGATTTTTAAAATTATAAAATAATTACTAAATTTTATAAAATTATTAAAAAATTTAAAAATAACTCAATTTTAAAATATAAGGACTAATTCTTATAACTTACTGATACATTTTCTTTTTTTCCTGTTTAATATACTTTTAAATCTAACTCGAGCTATTTGAAATTTATATTTTTCATAAGCAAGTTAAACTAAATGACCTGAAAGTCCCTACCCATAGTTCGGTTAAACTGAGTCTAGTTTGTTGACTTCTAGCCCAGCCCAAATTGTGATGAATATAGCCACGTAGCATGTAAAACATATGACGTAGTTAGCAATGTTAGCGAATTTAACAAAAAACTTTTTGTCTAGCTATTTTCGCAACAAAATTGAAAGTTCAATTATTTTAGTATCATTTTTTAAATTTTGAGCTACTATTGTAAGATTGAGTAAAGTTAGGATTTTTTATAATTAACCCATATAAAATAGTTCTTAAATATACTTTGCTGTACAATTTTTATTTTTATATCAATTATGTTTCAAAACATAATAATAATAGTATAAAATTGGTATAACAATTATCTCTTTATTTCTATTAATATTACTTTTCACATATTTCTCATATAAACAATAATTACAGTTAATATAAGAAAGAGATTGTTTGACTTTTTAAATAAATATAAAACTAAGAATAATACAAAGAACTTAAAATATTATAACTTACATCATATAGTGAAAAACAAGTATATTAAAACCTCATATAATATGAATAATATAGATCCATAAGTATTATAATAATAGTTTGTGCCGAGGAACACAACAAAGTAAAAGTAAAATTTAAATAAAAGTACTTAGAGCTAAACATTTATATTTATATTCAATTGTAAAATTTAACATATATATCAAATACAAGTGAAATAAAAGAAAAGAGAAAAATAAAAAACATGAAACTTTATTAAATGACATATCTACTTAAATTGTATCAACCTCAATTTTATTTAATATAAAATCTTAATTGTTGAGAGGAGTCTCGTCATTATCATCATTCAAACTTATTGCATCAAATAACATGTAAATTCTTTTTCATCCAAAATTATCTTCTAAGTCACTCTCATTTATGAAACTTGGTTCTTTATAAACCCAGTTCATTAAAGTTCGATATGGTCAAAGCAAATTAAATCTATAGAACTACTTGTTCTATTAATAACCTAAGTAAATAAATATAAATAAATTATTAAAAATCACGAGAAATTATGTGTTAACTTAATAATGATAATAATATACCTTTATCAAAACTTTAAGTTGTATCAAAAAAAGACCAAATCAATTAATCTTTTATATTCTAATCTATTTCTTTTTTTGGAACGGATCAATGTAAATGTGCACTCACACATTAACTTAGAATTCAAATTTCAAACCCTTGCAATTCTAAAATACAACTTCTAAATTGATCTTACCAAGCAATTATAAGACAATAAAAATAATCTTATAAATAAAATAGAGTAATGATTAATTTTAAACAAGTAACAAAAGTAAAGAAATATATTTTAGATTAAGTTTGTTATTTTGAAGAATTGCAATTGAAATCCCAAAATCATTGCATACATCCTTGTATGGCTATATTTGTGAGCTAAAAAGATCTTACATCATCTTATGCGAAACAATTATTGTAACAGTTAATAGCATTTTCCTATTAACTTTAGTTTCTTTTTGTAAAATTTGGTCTAAAATTGACACCAAGATTAGAAAAATGCCAAAGTAGTAAACAAAAAGTTGTCTTTTCCTTCTTTCATTGATGACTGCACGATAAAGTGTATAAAGGAAGGCCTATTTTTTATTAGCCTTAATTGCTTCCTTCACTATCTCTATGAAATCATAAAAATAACTCGTTGCTGGCTTTTTAGCATTATCAGCAAATGAAGTAATTTTATCAAAGGCTCATAAACTCAGATGAAAAATTAGCATTGAGACCAAAATTTATAATCTTCAAGTATACCTCTAGAAACCTTCATTTCAGCATTAAACTTAGCATGTTAAACTCACTTATCACTTGTAAACATTTGTCTCAGCTCTTTTTTCATTAGAACAAAACGTTTAATTTATAAAAATTAGTTGCAAATTTTGTAATAACAAGACAATACAAATTCTTACTATTAGTGAAATCCTTTCTCATCAAATCTAGAAGCCATAAATAATTATAGATGAACTTAATCACTTTTCTTTCTTTCCATACTTTTTCATCAATGATAGGAAACTATCTAACATCTCATATATTTTCCAATATTAAGTCAATGTAATGTGCTTCAGAATGAGTCCAATAAAAGAATTATAACTACTTTACTAGCTTTTCCTAACTGCTTTATAAGCAAACTTATTGTCAGTAATGAACTGCACCATGTTTCTAGGCCCAACTTCATTCACAAATTCTTCAAATTTCTGAAACAAAGTATCACCATTTCTTATAAGGTCAATGCATCAATGAACTTCAAAAACATCATCCCCTTAGTAGAATAAACTAAAAAATTTGATAATAGGCACATAATTGAATATCCATAAGTTTCCCAAGTCATTATTCTTTCATTCAAATAACTTTTATTTCACAAATAGAGCTCTTGAGAAGATTATCTCTGCAGTTATCAGTTGAATTAGCTTTATATTTTAGACCATAAAAAGCAATAACATCTACCGTAGTCTGGTAATAATAAGACTGAGCAACATTATATAATGCATCTACATTATACCACCATCTAGCCATTTCCACTCTATATTATAAGCTACTTCTTTATATAGTTGGCATTATGAATTGAAAGTTGAGTTCTAGGAGTTGTTTGTGTAGAAAAAAATTAGACATATGCGTTCTTTTCATCCTCACATCAGTTGTAATAATCCCTTCTTGTTTGGTAGGAGTACTACCATCAATACTGCCGGTATCATTATAACCATCATAAAAAAACCTTCCACTACCAATTGCATAGTTCAATCTTTACTTATGTCTTTTTCATTATAACTCTCTTTAAGCAAAATTTTCATCTACCATTTCATGTTCTGACTAACTTGCTTACCAGGCCCCACATCACCTTTAATCTCAGCTAAATGCTTCTTTAATCTAGTGATCCCTCTATCTTTCAAATGTTTATTGCAATATAAACAAATAATGTGGTTCTCTATACCAGGAACCAATCGAGCATGAGCCTAAACTAAATCATTGAATCTTTGTAAAGATATTGAATTATTAGGAGTACTTAAACTTCTCTCCATTCATCTGTAAAAGTAAATAAAGATGTAACACCCCACTCCCGCTGGACCCAAACCCGATATCGATGGTGATATCCGAGTCCGTGTCCCGCGAGGGTGGTGT
>JAOTAY010000002.1:27655922-27668351 GCA_025629805.1 Erythroxylum baracoense
GTTTCCCTAATTCTCCGGATTCCCAGCCCTCCCAGCTCTTTGGGTTTACAAACGTCCTCCCAGTTGACTAAAGGAATATCATGACTTTAATAGGCCAAGATAGAGTGGGACACGAAGCACCCACTTGACATTTTATTGAATCCCAAGTCACAAGGAAGCCATTATCAAGCAGTCGTGTTTAAGTCCCAAATTACGAGTCTTCGTAGTATGGATGGTGCTAATGACACGCTTAGTGGAAAATTGGGACGGTATTTGATTCTGGTTATAACGGAAAAATTATAAAACTTTTTCGTATTTTGATTTTTTGAAAGTAAAATCACTATAATTTTATAAAATGATTAACACATAAGTTATAATAAAATATAAGTCTTAATTCGTATGTTATTCTGAAGCTTTATCACATTCTTGTTGTATCTCTCAAATCATTTTCGAAAATAATCCATCTCAACTATTATAGTCACACAAGTGTCCGGTCTCTAACAGTATGTACAGAATAGGTTGAGAGAACATTGTAACTCTTACAAAGAGGATTAAACAAGAAGTGTTAGCTTAAGTTTATTTATAATAAATTTTAGATATTTTAGTAAGTTAATTGAAATTAAATTCTAATTTCAATTAAAATTTAATTAGAATTACAAATAATCCTAATTAAATATTAATTATGCCCAAATAAAATCTAATATTTCATATTGATCTTTATTTATTAAATATGTCATATTTAATTATAAAGTTTCTCAAATTTTACAAGTAAGTCTAACTTGATTAAAATATCTTTACTCTCTTCAATCTGTTCTTTATGGAAGACTTATTAGGTTTTCAAATATGTTGACAATAATTATAAATTCTAATTCTAATTTTAATTTAGAATTAGAAAAATTAAAACTCCTTTTAATTTATTTTTAATTCTCCAATTAATTAATTTAGAATTATAGATTGATATTATTGTCCAGTAACAGATCATGACCACCTAAATATTTAGAAATATCAAATTAATTTTGACTAACCTTTTTGTGCATGATTTTTAATCCTTTCATCATATAATGTTTTGATTAGACATGGAGCACGAAATTAATGTTTATTCTACTTTGAGTCCAATCATATTAGTTCTCTGTCATTTGTTATTGATTCAATTAATGACATTTGTAAACGATCTATAAAACGTTATTCTTCTTTGACCAAGAATTTTTCAGATTAATACTAATCGAAAACAACATAACATTCTCCTTAATTACTTTAGAGTCATAAATCACATATTGATCACTCAACTATCTCTATATAATTTATGCTACATCCAATAACTACCGATTTAACGACCTATGATTAGATAGATCATAAATAGTATCAAAACATATTAATCTCTATACAATATGACTTTGAGAATCTCAAGTTAAATAATCAATTATACAATCATCACAATAACAATTTCTATAGACATACAAGTAATATTTTCAATAAATTTTTCATATTGGGTTAATTTAATGAATTTATTCTCTAACAAGCGCTCATATGTTTGTTTAAATATCTCCATACTTTAACTTATGAGATCAGCTACTTCACAAGAAAAAATAACGTATATTAATATTTTTATATTCTATTAATATCTAGTCTTAATTAAATAATAACTATAAATAATTTAAAGATAATACATAAATGTAATATTAATCTCATAATTATAAACTTATTATAATTTTACTTGCAATATATAATTATTCTATAAACTTTATCATATATATTTCACCATATATAATATAAAAATAACTTTAAATAATTATCACTAAAGGACAGTTAAATATTGTAAGGCATAAACCACCGCGAGAAAAGCTTGTTGAAGTCACGGGAGCAGAGAAACCTACAAGGGCAAGTCCATCAAGGATTCTACGCACTACAGTATCATCCATACATCAATTTATTAGAATTTACAATGACGTACAAAAAAAGGCAAAGACACTTGAGGTGTTTCTTTGTCAAGTGCTTCTTCCTCCACCACCAAGAGATTGTGTTTGAGCCCTCACTTTTACACTCAACTTTGGTTGCCCTGTGGAAAACATCCTGGAATCAACAAGCGTTGAACCTACCCATCCAATTGCCTTATCAACTTTCTGAACTCTTCATCTGTACTTTTAAGCATTATTGGCAAAGGCAATTCAATCTCACTTTCTACAACCTCCATATGCCTTGGCTTAATCCTCTTCTCTAGACTGAAAGCGAAATACTGTGGGAACTCCCTCAAGTCCTCCATCTTCCCATCCATCTCCTTCACAAAATAATCCAACTTCGGCTTGTAATTGTTCTCAATACTGAAAGTAAGCAATGAGGGGCACCTCAAAACCATATCGATTGCTTCGTCCCTCGCAAACCCCACACTTTCCAAGAACTTCAACTTAGGAATTAAGGTGTTCTCCACGTTAGAAACCAACAAAACCGAGTCCTGATAAGCCAATGCATCTAAATCTGTAAACCCAAGCCTTTGGAGATAAAATAAGCAGGGCTTAAGCTGGTCTCTCACACTAGAAACCAACAACCTCGGGCACTTCTTGATGACTTTCCTGAACTTTTTTTCTGGTACTTTAAGATCCTGTGAGAGAAAATCGAAAACTGGGTTGAGGTCAGTTCTGATGTTGGAAGTTAGAATTGTAGGACACATGCCAAAGATTCTAGGCAAGTCGCTTTGGTGGATACCTTTGGATTGGAGAAAGTTAATAATGGAATGGATAGAGTCTAGAGAAGCAGTGTGGAGGGAGGGATTTTGGGACAATGCTTTGCCAGAGTCCACACCCATTAGTTCAAGGCAGAGGATCTTTTCCTTGATTTGGAAGGAAATGTTTTTGTGGGCAGGCGTGTAGAGAGGATGGTCATGAAGGACGCTTTTAGGTTTGACAGATAAATATGCAGTTGAATGGTGGGAACTCGAGGGTGGAAGAGCTGGTTTTTGGGAAGAGAAGAAGCACATAGATGAGTGTGGTGGTCTAGTTCCTGTGCCTGACATAGTTGTTGAAGGCTGAAGACGAAGAGAAATATTATTCCATCAAACTTTGTTAGGATGTCAGCATATAAGCTAAATTTGATTGGTCGAAAACAGATTGCATGGATTATTGTGGTTTTTCATTTAAAAAAATGGATATTCCCCAACCACTCACTTTCCAGTTTCCAATGCAATATGTCGTACTTGTAATTACAGTTTTAATTAAAAAATGGATAAAATAGAGAAAAAAAAATCCTAATTTCTTCTAATAACAAATTAAACATTAATAGGAACCTTATTTTAACATAAAAAATTACAGAAACATAACATCATCTTATTTATAATATCTTAATATTGTTATAAGTCCTACCGTAATATTGTAAGACCCACCTGTTCAAAATTAATTATTAAATTTAATAAAATTTATTTAATGTAAACTTAATTAATTACTTGTATTAAGTAATTAATTATATGTCTGTTCATCTTGCGGATCTCTCGTTGCTGCCACTCTCTTCATTCAATCAATCGTATCCTATATGCATACGGAATGATGCATTGTATGACTTGGGCTTCAATTTGGACCTTCATGACCTCATTCAATCAAATATATATTGCTCATGTATGGTGGCCAGAAAAGTGAAACATATGACCGGCATAAACTAGTATATCACGATACTTGATCACAAATGGTATCCTAAAGAAAGAATTGAAGATTACAGAAGAGCTCTTTGACTTTCAAAACTTTCACCACTAGCAGATATTGATGACAAAAGCAACTTCCAAGTTAATTCTCATATTGACACAAAGCAGAAATAGCATAGGATCAGAGTTACTTATTGCAGTCTACAGTATACCAAAATTTCCAGAATTTGCACCGGTATTTTTCGGGTCAATAAGAAATGTATAGATTAAAAATATGCAATTGTAGGAAAACTGGACTGAGAGGTGGGGATGTTGGTCAGATAAGTGGCACAAGAATGTCCCATAAAGAACCATTTCCACCTACTCCTTACAAATTAATTCACCAAAGTGGGCATTCAAACAAGAAGACTGATCGCAAAAAAGAAGTTGGTGTAAATGACATGCAGAAGTATGATTACATTTTTGCGGGTAAATGACATGCAGAAGCATGACTGTGTGATTATAATTGCTTACTGATTGAAACCCATATTATGTTGAACTACATAGATGAATAACTGAAAAAGAAAGGGTCATTCAAGGTGCATCTAGGAATAGGCTGTAAATAAACATTCATAAAATGGATGTTGAGAACTGAAGATGTTAATATAAGAAGGTGAGAACATAAGAAAAGATCAACCAAGAAATGGTGAATCTGTAAATGCATCCGAACATGTCACTAACAGCATAGCTATGGCAGCTCGTGTCACCTTGTCCCTTCGCTGAGCAAGAACTGCAGGCATCTTGGCATGCACCCTGGAGGAAGCTAATGATTGATGAGATACTTCCGTCTGGTGATGCTAAAGAGAATAATAGGCTCAATAGGTGGACAGCAATCCTCGTTAGCCTCACAGTAGAAGACAGCAAAGAAAGCAACAAGGATGGCAGGTGGATTGGGTTTGTGCTAGCATACTACCGTATTAATAATCCTTCTAAGCATTTCATGCATTCTAGATGTCAGCACTGTGTAGACTGCACAAGAAGGGCTACTCAGGAAGAAGCTTTTGCACAAAAGTTAGCTCCTGTAACAAAAATTAACGTGCATCATCCTAGTGGCTAATGTCATCAGAATATGTATGACCGTACAGAGCAATGAATAATACTAAATTGAAGTTGAACTCGTCTACATTTCAGGTACGAAAAAATCAATGCGCTTCCATCTACCATTACTTGCAATTGCAAGATCCTAATAACAAAATGTAATATCCATTGAAGTTGCACATTATCTATTACTCCATAATTACAAGTACCCTAGTTATTCAGAATAAAGCTCAATGCTGCCCGAGGCTTCTGCTAATAGAATGCCGCTGAATGAGCTTTTTCCCAGGAATTTGATGATCATCCTGTAAGAATCCACAACAATATAAACTTCAGTCAACATAGAGAAAGAGAAAATACAGAAACTTGGATAAGATTTGTGAAAAATATCAAAATTAAATCAAAAGAAAATGCAAAAAAGCATTTGTGGAAAACAGTCATGCATTTTAATTACTGAGCCATTTTTCATCCTGTTAAGTTCTGCACTTGAAGGGAAAGATATCTAGATACATTTAACTGGATACTAAAGAAGCAGCAAAGACAAGAGACAAATACTCCAACAATATTCCCACAACTGACACAAAATTAAGATCAAGTTCTCCATTAACACTTTGAACAGTGAGTTATGTAATACAGAATTGGAGAATCTGGAACACCTGATGATTAGATGCAGGCTTACCAGACAAGTTTGGGTAGATGCAGCTTATTCTCAACATGGACAGACCAATAGATTCTTGGAGTGAAACTATTACTTGGCTCGGGAAACTTAGAGTACATATTGCAGCTAATCTCAAAGCAATCAAGTTAAATTAGGCAGCCTTGGTGTACTACATATGGAAAGAGCGTAATTGCAGAGTTTGCAAACAAGAAAGTAGAAGCAGTGAGTTAGTTTTTCAGGACATTTTCCTCCACTGCAGATTGGCCATGTTAGCAAGAGGAATAGCTACAAATTTGACAAGCCGCATGAAGAGTAGATGGGGATTGGAGTAATACTGGATTCAGTGGTCTCACAAGTGTCCCTTTGGTTGCAAGATGTAGACAGTTACTAGGAAACATAACTCTCTGTAACTTAGATCTTTGGATAATTCTAGACTTTTTGTACTCTAGACTGTAAATATATTTATATACTGAAATCTGTTAATTTTCAGAAAAAAAAAATAGACTTAACAATTTTCAATAGCAAATTGATAAACCTCATGAAACAAGAGTTTTCCTATTAATCTATAGGGAAGCAGCCTGTATCACAGATTGAATTTAGTATTGTCTACAACATGGACAACAAAGCAGTATGAGAAAACACAGCAAAGAAGATTCTACAAAAAAGATCCCTCCAACTTGACAACCAAAATTTAAAATAAAACACCACTTTCGGGACCCTAACCTTGTACAAGGAAGCTGCTGACTCAGATTGAACTGTCTGAACTGGAATTAGTCCCGTAGTTCGTAATATATCCAGTGCGTCCAATGTCAGCTGCCACCCACAGACCGCATCACCATCAGCATTGCTGCCAGACCCACGGCTGCTAGAACCAGCAGCAGCGACATTTCCATTGACCCATGGGCAGAACTGATTGTGATAAACAATAGGATCAAACTCTATACTTTCTTCATAATTGCTTTCACCCTCTGGAGGCCCTGAGCAACACGTAGGATGCATTAACCAAGATAGCCAGCAGAAAAGAAAATACAAAATTGAGGGGCATGACTCCATATTATTTCTCAAACAAATACTTCCACTGAACATATCAGTGTCTAACATTGTTTACGAAGCCACTACATAAACACTTGAAATACACATGATAACATAATATTTAAACCACTTCCAACACCAAAAGCAGACCACAGTACTCTGCCAAAAGGTAAAGTTAAACATGATCAATGCGAAACTGCAATCATAATCTCATATCTACTAACAACCTTACATTTTGCCATGTATGAATTTTAGAAATAACACAAATGATGAATGATCAAATAAGTTTCAAGACAAATGACTAGTTTAATTTGGTTCATATCAAAGCAGTCTACTATATCAAAAGGTAGGATTAATGAAATACCATGCAAAGGCATGTTTTTCAGAAAGAAACTAGAAGTACGACGATAGATACATGGCTAGATTCCCACATCGCAGTACAATGCTCAACATGTATAACAAATCCTAATATTTCCCTTCATTCATTCTATCCACGATTAACATCCAGGAAATAACGTGATAATGATACTGCATTATGGACCAGAGTTTCAATACCTATGTTATTGGTAATCACATAATCTGATTCTGCACGAAGGCAATTGTTTGTGGATGACGATTTTCCAGCCCTTGTGACTTCCTTGTCAGTTGTTTCACAGCCTGAATAAATGTTTGCATTGCAAGAATGAGATGGACGAGCATTAGTATCTAGGTTTATCTTGCAGCTTTGACTTGCCTTTTCACCACTTTCAACAGATTCAGCCTTTACCAAGCCACCTATCTTTGAACCACTATCTGCCCTTTCCATGGATCGTGATAGCATCTCCTGGCTATCACCATGAAGATCTTCCCTGATTACTTCATCAGGGACAATCTCATCCACTAAACCAGGATCAGGAGCAGATTCACCAGTCTGACCTTGATTTTCAGCATCTTCTACTCTAGGCTCGACATCACCAACTACACTGTCGGCTCTATAAACAGAAACATCAGCACCATGAATTTCAGCTTCATGACTAGCACACATACCAACACTACCCCCACTAATGCCGAAACTAAACCCATCCTTAGCATGGGCCGTAATTGTTTCAGCATTAAAAATTTCTTCACCATCATTTGAACTGCTGACCCCCATTTCACTAGGGGCTGCATCAGCAGCAAGCTGGAAACAGATACTTTGCTGGGCCTGATTGCTATAATTGAGTTCTGATGTCTCATTCACCTCCAGATTGCCATACGTACCGGAAGATGGAAAATGAGCATCATCAGCATCCACTGGGTAGTTCTCAACACTTTCCATGGAGTCATCATCTGCATCATGACAGATTGTATCCATTGCAATAACTGATGAAGCACGTGTTGAATCTCTAGCATATGGAATTTCTACAACTTGATCAATTCCTTGATGCAACGAAGTAATTCTGTTTCCATCTTCATATATCTCAAGACCCACTGAATGACTAGGACCAGCACCAGATGAGTCCCTTTGATATGGAGAACAGTAGGTTTCAAAGAAATCCCTTTCTCGAGCACGTTTTGAAGGCCCAGCAGAAAACTGTCTTCCATCTGTAACTTCATCACCATCACGATCAATTACAGTTCCTTCAACACTATCAGCCGGCTGCATCATCAAGTTCAGCTTATCATATGAGCTCCCACCTATTTCAAAGCTCCGTTTACGAGAACTAGGAACTCTTGATTCATATGACATTACACGATCACCAACCTCACTGCCAGAAGGTTGGCCAATCATCAAATCCCTTCCCATGTCTGCATTATGACTGTTTTCAGGCATTAGTGTCCTATCTGCCTGAGTAAACGATAAACCTCCTGCCATTGTAAGATTCAGGTCAACTTCTGTATTTTGCAGTAAGTTCCCTTCATCTGTTGTTGCCACTTCATCCTGGTCTTTGGTCAGCTCTTTCTCTGCATTGTCAGGAGCAACCCAACCACTGACACCACTGGCTGCACTTCCTCCACGTGTCAATCCCATCTTTTTGCTAAGATCAGTAATATCTATGCTGTTTGAAGTAAATTGACTAGGTCGAGGAACAGTTGAGAATGCAAATACTCTGACGGTAGCACCACACAAGCTACACTCCAGTAAAGGTGATCTGAAGTCACTTCTAGAATCTACATCCAGCATTTTCTTCTTTTCAGTTTCCTTTTTACCTGAAGATGAGTGAGCTTTTGTGCTTGGTACAGGCTCATGTGAAATACAGACCTGGGCCTGGGCAGGGCCAAAGGAACACCCATTTCTTGCCGAGTGAGCAGAATGTTCTTCACAGTCTTGAATATTTGGAAGCCATCTTGGTTCCCATCCACAAAGGCTTATAAGCCTTTGGGCCTGGTAGATGAAATAAACAGTCAAATAGAAACTAAAAGGCAGAAAAACACTATGTAAACGAATCAATCAGCAGATTCCAGATGGGAAAGGGGCATAATTTTATCTCACATGAGAATATAAACGGAGGGCCAAATCTAGAGAAGCTTCAAATTCTGGTAGGCTGTCTGACTTAACTCCTTCTACACCAGCAAAATTCTGCAACTGGGAGAGAAAGCGATCAATCTGCTTCCCTTGAGATGCCCGCATCTGCTCAATTGCAGATGCAGCAATAATAGGAAGAAATTGAAATTGCAGGAGCCCATCAAATCTATCTTTGAATCCTGCAATTAAGGCAGATTGAGGAGTTGGAGGGAACTGCACCAAGCTTTCAGGGCAGCTATTTCCCCTCCAAGGACAGCTGGCTTTATGGCCAACATCCAGTTGCTTCGCAAAGGCTTCACCAACATTTTCAACTAAAGCCCAAAAATTGGCAAAACAAAGGTGACAACCATTATAAACCCCTAAATACTGAAAGATGACAGGAATAATCAGTTTTGGACAATCATATCAAACAGATATCAGCTGCAAAAGGAAAGAACAGCATGCATACATCAAAGCTGTAATAAAATAAACAATATCATCCCATTAACTTGGAAAAGTAAGCAAAATGCATATCCTGCTCTGGATAGTACAAAAAGGGAAAAATATAAAGCATGGCCACAAACAAATTGTATGACATAATTCCAGGAAAGAATTCATAAACCCAGTAAGATATAAGTGGTTGGTTAAAAAATGGCATCTCAATTGTTATTTTGTACTTTTAACTCCATGATGTTGACCACAAGCCTAAAGAGTCAGGTAAGTTATAAGTAATCTTATATGCAAAAAGTTCAGTATTGTGATGTCAACATACAGATGCAAACCACATCTTTCTCACAGTTTTTCTTTCTTTTTTTGAGAACAAACAGTACTAGTAGGCAATTATTGCCCTGGCTTAATCCTTACATCAATATCATAAGATCTGACTCTATCATAAATAAGACAAAAAGAGAAAGGGGGTTATCACTTTGATAATTTATCCAAAAGAGAAAGGTGGTTATCACTTTGATAAGTTATCCATCTCTTCAAAACATAAATCCGACCTACTTAATGCTCCAAAAGAATAGAATTTCCATTGATAAAAAACATCTTTTATCAAGGGTAGAATATGTCAAGTGTCCCTAAATGCACAATAATAAGGGAAGAAAAAGGATTTGAAGAGGCAAAGTCTCCATGGCAAACCTTCTGCAGTGGTCCATGACGATGACAAAATGAAACTCAGGCATGCATCACAAGATTCACATAAAATTTTATCAACATCAGTGCTCACCCAACCTCTTTGAGCACAAGCCAAGGAGCTTGCAGCCTGCAAGGAATTGGAAAAAGTATAAATTGCCCGACTTAATGGCAAAAAACAAGCAAGCAGAATTATACAATAGTAAGTTTGAACTTATATTCTGTTTTTTGTTTTTTTAAGCAAACAAGCATTTAATTATTTTCACTAGGAATTGTGTAAGTTTTCTCGCTAAAGTTACATTATAAGTTGAAGATACCGACGCTGTTCTCCATCCTAGATGATTGAAAATAATGATGGTAAAATAACTTTCCTAAAAGCATTCTCCTGAGCAAAGGTAAAACTCTATCAATAGCTAATACAAAATAGGATCACGTGTACCAAAATTGTAGATTTTCTCTGTTATTTTCTTTTATTACTCAAAATTTATCTCATTGCCTGCCCAGTTATGCAAAAATCTATTGATCGCAAACTTCATATATGGGATAGCCCCACTAATCCAGTTTCAAACTACTTGAAAAGAAACTGGACAAAATTCTATCAGTACACAATACAGATGAAACCACATGATTACTCAAAACGCACATCTTTTCCTTCCCAGTTGTGCAAAACAATTCGTGGGATACCCCACTGATCCAGTTTCAAACTACTTAAAAAGGAACGGGACAAAAATATATCAATGGCCAATACGGATACAGCTAGATATACCAAACTATAGACTCCCCAACTATTTTCTTTTATTACTAGAAATGCATCTCATTTCCTGCCCAGTTATGCAAAAACTTTCTTGATCAAAAACTTCATTTATGGGATAGCTCACTAATCCTTTTCAAACTACATGAAGGAAACTGGACAAAATTAAGTGTGTTCAGTTTTTCTAAAGTGACACGCATTTACTTAGCCTTTAGAAATTGGGGGAGAAAGAAAGAGAGAGCTCTTAACGAAAACTTCATGAGGGAAAAGACAAGGTATAGCCTTTTAATGACAGCCTAGCATTGACTAACAAAAATTAAGTGCTAGTGCAATTCAGAGAGCATTGATCTCCTGAAGAAAGGAAGACATAATCATAAGAGTATGTTTCAATTTAAAACCTTAGGCTTTCCAATCCAATACGATGGCTTGAATGTAGCCAACCGCCTCAATAGGTCACCTCGATCCCATGGTCTGCATGAAGGTCTTGATGATCCAAAAGCAGAGCCACCGGCATTGGTGCTTAACGAGGTCCAGGGTAGCTGTGAACCAACACAAGACAGAGATGCTGCTTTTGAATTATGAGCATTATTAACTCTCTCCACACCACCAAACTTTGATGGAATAGTAGATGAGGACGCCCCAGCAAAACTAAATAAAGGGGAAAACTCGTTAAGCACTACCATGATGCTGTGAAGGAGAGCAGTTAAATCTCGCCGTACAATAAGTACAAATATCAACATGTTCCCAAAAAAAAAAAGAAAGAACAACGAGAAATTACACGTTATAATAAAACCATTAGATTTAAATATAAGCCAAGCCACAATATAACCAGCCAGCTTGTTGTAAGAGTGGTATAACTGAGTTATTAACAATCGGCTGATTCTAAAAGATTCTTTAAGTAATTTCTTAAACAAATAAGCAAGAATGTCACAGCAGGGCTGTTTAACAAATCTAGCAATAAGTCAGGATGAGTGTTATCCCTGGGAAAAACTCAATCATCCCACAAGTATCCCAAAATGGTAATTATTCCAACACGAATAGAGAATATAAACACCCTACAGCAGTAATTTACTCGCAAACCGCAACAGAGGAAGGAAACGTATGAGAAATCAAAGTCCCTTAGCTATATCAAAGTCAAAACTGTTGGTTGGTTTGAAAAAAATCCCAGCCTCTTAAAATTTTCGTGTTCCTCATTTCTTGTACGAAACACCAAAAACAAACGAACCCTAAACCCCAAAAACTGTAGAGAGTTGAAAGACTACGAATCCCTAGTTGGGGCTAGCGAGTGAGTGTGGGTAGTAAGGGGCGGAATTAGGTACCTAGCAGCAGCATTAGGATGCATGGTCCCTCCAGAGCTAATGTCTTCTTCTCGCATTTTTGGCTCCCTCGGAAATAAGAGTTGACTGTTGAGTGTTTAGTTTCGTTACTTTTCAGGACAAAGAACGTACTCGCTCTGGTGGCGAGTATCGATTATCTCCTGCCTATATGACGCTTAACATTTTTGGTCAAAAGTCAACTTTTATTCTGACAAAAGTGTCACGTCACCTCATTTTTACGTCTAATGTTTAACCGAGGGAGTGATTAACTCAATACCTCTTATAGATGATGCTTCTCTCGTCACCATGACCTAGGGTGTACGAGTCTTTGTCCTCTTGTCCCATTGACAAGTTTTTTTGAAACATCATTGTCATAGTTTATCTTTTCCTATTATC
>JAOTAY010000002.1:27668484-27694571 GCA_025629805.1 Erythroxylum baracoense
GAGTGGGATCATGACCCTCCTATTTTCATATTGGATGTATTACGTTCTGATAAAAGTTAATACAATCCACCTTTTTTAGTCAAAAAAAAAACGAGGTAATGTAATAAAATTGACCAAATATAAACATATGATTATTTGTATAATTAAATAATATATTTTTAGTGAAAGTCTTTGCATGAACATTAAGCTTTAAGTGACCTTAAAGCTTTGAGAATGTGCATATTAGGGTGCGAAAAATACATAAACTTAGAAGATATGGAGCATTACTTAAGAAGCCCTGGCAAGCATAATAAGAATCAAAAGAGGGATGGGTCTTCAGTCAATGAAAGGTGAGGAAGATTAATGGGAAAAATATAAAGAAACTAATAAAGAAGATATGCTTAGATTGTATATGTCTCTTAATAGGATTATTGACAATGGCTTAGCATAAAAACTACAGAAAATGGCCAACCTAACCAAGAGAATTAAAAACATATATTTTCATTTTAATAGGAATATCGAACGCGACATGGAGGATTACAAAAATCTTATAAGGGTAGCTAATGTATTGGTGAAGTGAGGAAGGTTAAGTTACTTCTTAGAGGGAAATGGTAGGAATGTACGAGTCAATGATGACAGTTAAAGGAGCCCTCCATGCAATTCACGGATTAGGGAACCCGACAGAGAAGCACACCCTACTTAAAGGTGATTCACATGATCATTGGAAATTGATTATGTATTTTTTAAAACAATACTAAAGATTATTAGACAAGGGCACTTATCATTCTTATAATAAGTGTCTGATCCTACAAAGATGACATATACTAGTATAAATTGTCTTTCCATTATCTAATCTAATAAAATTGATGATTAACACACTAAATTTACTAATCTAAAATAACAAACCAAAAGAATGAGTAAAAATAAAACAGTATATTCATAAACAAGTTCCAAATGTAGAATCATTCGATTCTTAAATTTATCTTAATTCAATAATTAATCATAATTTCTTAGATCAACACAAATTCTAAATTTATAATCATATTTTTTTTCTCAAAATATACAACCTCTATCCTTAAATCAATTGATTGAAATCTCTTTTTAATAAAAAATTCTAAGAATGTATTAACTCGTTCTATGAATTCCCTTATAAATTTGACTCAAAACTTAAAGATATACGTGTTCTTATCCCTGGGATTCTTATCTCTAGAATTCCATGCAACTCTTATAATTAATACCACGGTATTCATGCATATAATTTCTCTCTCTCTCTCTCTCTCTATATATATATATATATTCGTTCTTAATTGACAACAGCAATTAAGCCTTTTTCTTTTCCGCACGCCCTTACTAACAAAGAGAGAAAACAACGAAATGAATTGGGTTTTTGTTCGTTGCTTCTTTTTTTTCATTTCATTTTCTTGACTCTCGATTCCACTTTGGTGGAAGGAAGTCAGTTAGATTGATTAAATCGTATAAAAAGAAAAGTAGTTGCTCTCTCTTCTAATTCTAGTGGGAGATTTGGATCTCTTTGGCTCTTTCTTGTTGTTGCATTGTAGGATGCTCATCTAGCATTAATTGAATCAATATGTTAGCATTTTTCAATTCAAACATACAGAATAATTGTGAATAATTCACAATAAACTTGGATATTTCATTATATTAAAGAATTAATAAAGAATCATTTTTAGAGTTCATCACTTCTAGATATATCACAATTTAGTTCATACTAAGTGAAAATGCGTGTCGAGTGCACTGTAAAATTTACCTGACTATATAAACTAAAATTTGTTGTTATGGTGAGTCGGGATCGAATCTACAGGGAATATTTGGTTAATTTCTGTAACAAAATTAATTGATGCAAGGAAAATATAAAAGGCGTTTTTTTGAATTTTTAGTAATTTAGAAAATAAAATAAAAGTAAACTATCGAAAACAAATTAAAACAAGTGATCGAAAATGATTAAACTGTCGAATATATGTAAGGTATGGTTCTAGGTTCAATCTTAGCCTAAAAACGATCAAACATATTTCATCATCCTAAAATATATATAACTCTCTTCGGACTATTGATCTAAGACTAATAGAACGCTCTACTAATCCCGGTTTTCCCTTAGGCTTTGTTTAATCAAGATACGATCATTAATAAAACCTAACTATCGATTAACCTAAGATACGATCTCTAGATTTAATTTGACAACCACCTTACTATATGGAAAACGATCAATATAAGTAGTAACCTCATATGTTCAAGTTATATAACCTAAATTATGTTGTTCCTAACGATACGAGATCATTAGATGCTACTAGCAAACATCAAATGTAACAATCACAGATTACATTTAACATTATAGCAATAGGTTCATAATAGAACAATCCAAGTAACATATTAAGATAATTCATACAAAAACTTGATTCAATCAACACAAACAATATAACAATCCAAAAAGAGATTAACAACATTAATCAAGATGAAATAGCTTGACCATGACTTGGGGTCGAAATCTCTGTGAATCGGCACCAGAATGTCTTCCCCTCCATCCTCTTCATGGGTCTCCTCCAATAACACCTTTGTTTCCATAGAAAATCGAAGAGAAATGAGAGACAATGCTTTCAGCTAGGTCTGTCCACTTTCCTTTGCAAAATCGAAGAGGGTTATAGGGCAGCTCCCTTCTTCCTCTTTTAGCCGACACTCTCACCTTTATTATGAACAAACAAATAGCTTAAAAATTGTGTGAGATGAAGCTTAACCGAAGAGAAGATGAGTCATCTAGTAGCTTAACTTGCTTCCAAACCGAAGGAGACAAGATGAAGGAGCTGTCTTCGTTGTTTTTGCACTCTCGGTTTTCACTCACCACTAGCCTCTGTTCTCTTTATTTTTCCTTGCTACAGCTGACATCCCCATCTCCTTTATTTCTTTAGTAGCTC
The DNA here is from genome assembly GCA_025629805.1 of Erythroxylum baracoense. Lineage (NCBI taxonomy): Eukaryota > Viridiplantae > Streptophyta > Magnoliopsida > Malpighiales > Erythroxylaceae > Erythroxylum > Erythroxylum baracoense. The sequence goes on from JAOTAY010000002.1 coordinate 27,671,391, forward strand.
CTTTAAAGACTCATGAGGCAACTAGGTTAAAAATTAGATAAAATGGACAGGTGTTGCGTTTTCCCTTCAGCCTCCCATTCTAGCTCTTCCACGTTTTATTCTACCACCTCTTTGCAACACTCATACACTCACGTTCTTTTACTCGGACGAAACACTCCCATATCTCTTTGTTTTTCTTATAATTTAAACATGGAATGACAGCTGGTAACTCACGTGATATATATGCAGTCCCATGCAAAATGCATCATGTTTTTTTTACTCTTTAGCTGTAACCTTTTCTTAGCAACTGACAACTGCACTTGTCCTTCATCTAGCTGTCCACTCTTTTGCTCCTTATCTTCCAATAGCTAGGTTAAATATAATGGACAAGTGTCTTGAATTTTCAAGTCTCCCATACTTGTCCAAGTGCAGCCAACACACTACACATCTCTTTATACCTTAAATGTAACGATTAAATGTAGAATGGACATGTGGCATGCAACGTAACGTACCTTGCATGCATTTCTCTTCTTCATTGTTTCTCATTCGTGTCAAGTGATCTCATGGCTGTAAAGGTGATCATTTGTTTTCCAAAAATCCAACTGTCACACCATTCTCTTTATAATAATAACTAGGTTAAAAGAAATGAGGCAGCTATGAGACAATGTTCATTCTCCATTTGTATACTCTATCTTGTCTCCTCTTCTTGTAATCTTCTTCTTCTTCATGCTTCATGAATCATTAGAGTGTGGAAATTGAGAAGATAGCTTCAATGAATATGCTTTTAGGTCTTAGCTCCTTTACTTCCGAAATATACCTATAATCAAATATGAGCTAAAGTGAGTTTCCTAAGCATTAATTGCTAAGTGTAGCATATCAAATGAATCAAAATTTAAACACATATTACTAAGATAAAGAAACCAACAACAATAAAGGAAAAAACACAAAATAAAATAACTCATTCTTATGGATCTTAAAATCTTGAAGTCTTCGTTTGATTCTTGATCGAAATCCTTTCTTTTCTCTCTAGATTTACTCTCTTCTTATCTAAAGATGCTTTAAATCTTCTCCTCAATGATGTATTTCCATCTAATTCCAAAGCTCCCTCTTTTATATAAGAAAAAATACAAACCTATAATGGTCCTATTTTGCTCTCCCCATAGATACCCAATAGAAAACCATGTTAGACACAGGTTCCCTCACCATGTATACAAGTGTAATGTGATATATAAACCCATGTTAGACAAAGATTCCTTCACCATGTATACAGGTGTAATGTGATATTATGTTCTAAGCTATATTTACGAGTCCTTCCTTTAAAATCATGCCAAAATTCACTCTAAATTGGTTCCAACTAGCTTGAATTTATTATTTCTTCATTAGAGAGATAAAACAAGGCCTGTAAATAAAATATAAGTCATATTAAGTACTAAATCCAATTCAAAATGTCTAAACATAAGAAAATGCTCTTAAAAGCATGGTAAAGATACATTCTACTTAGCATTTATTAAATTCTCCCACACATAAGCATTTGCTTGTTCTCAAGAAAATCAATTTCATTTCTCTTAACTTAAATAGGTGGCAACTTTAAGAAAGAATTTAACAAATCAATAATCACATCAATCAAAATTATACATTATTCATTCAAGTGCAAAGTTTATAATATTATCGTGCATTTAGCTTCTTACATCAATTTATAAATTAATTTAGTTTAACTCCACAATCCTTTAAACTTTAACTTAATCCACAAAATTCAAGTGAACAAATATGGCAAAGATTATTAAGCATTTTAACATTTTCATAACCCATATTGAATGAAAAATATTTTTGACTTTAAATTAACAACAGAGCATTTGGAAGCCTGCTTGAATAATTACCTAACCTTTTGATAAAAGAGTAAACACCATGACTTGAACACTCTCGATTTCTCAATTAGGTGACCGTTTCAAATAGTTACTAGCATCGCTCTTTAACTTTAACTTTAACTTTAGTTAAACTTTTTTACTTGGTTTAAAGTAAATGGAGTAGATTTATTTTATACTAATTTAGTCACATTGTTATTTAAGTGGGATACTGAAAATATTAAAATAATTCACTTTTAACTCAATTGTTAGTCCAAATTAAAAAAAAGTATCATAGTACAAATCAAGTATTTATTTTTAAAATTAATAAAGTAAATTGAAATTAACGTAATCAATAATCCTCGTGACTATTTGCCTAAATAAATTAAATAAAAATAAACAATTTATAATGAATTATATCAATATATGTTCTTTTAAAGTTAAAAGTTTTTCCAAAATTGTTCACCAATAAACTAATTATAACAAAATTAATAAGCACAACAAATTAAATCCCTTATTTACAATTTAATTGTACATTTTTCTTAATGTACACAACATATAGGAATAAGAAAAAAGTAGAAAAGAACGGAAAAGAAGGAAACTAGGATAACTTTTACTCTGATTTCAATAAAAGGCTTTTTACCTATAGTTCCAGAAGTACGAACTAGCTGTGGTTATCATGATCCAACAATAAGGACTTTAGAAAACACTTGAATCCATAACTTTAAATTGTTTTTTTTCTTAAAACACATGCAACGAAAATCAATCATCATACTAAAAAATAAATAAAACTAATGCTAAAGATACTCAATTGAAATAAAAAACACCTAAATCATTAGGTCAATTCTCTATCAATTGTTTAGCTAAACTCCTTACTTATTTCTAAATTATTGGCTTATCATATTCATACTCTAGTATAATAAGGATATTTATTTCCTCTTCTTCTCCTTGCATAAAAGAAGTCTCTATTTGATCTTGTGTGATTATTTCTTATATAACATAAGAAACTTTAATGCCAATCACATATGTAAAGAAATAAGTATCATCGTTATAAGGGGATGTCTTACGATTTAGAATATCTTAATCATTATCCTCCCCTTGGGATTAATATCCTATCACACATATTTATCATAACTTTAAAAGTACATAGGAAAATGTTGTCCTAAGATCAAAGGAACCTTTACATCATCCACCATAACCATAATCATTTTTTAATCAATAGGAAAGTTGAATTTATCTGCCCTAACCAAAACATCTTCTTTAATGCCTCTAAGATAATCAACCTATTTACTAATTAAATGCTCATCCTAGTAGGTTTAGGTTCATTCAATCCTAATCTCTTAAATATATTATATGGCATTGAATTAATACTAGTTTGTAAGTTTGGTAATGATATTTCAATTAACAAAATACCAATATTACAACCAATAGTAAAACTTCCTAAATTTCTAATTTTTCTGGGGTAGCTTATTTTGTGATATAACAAAGCACTTAAAGTAACTGTTGACAATTCCTCAAGCCTTTTCTTGTTAGAAGTAGATCCTTTAAGTGCTTGGTATATTTTATAACTTGTGACAGAGATTCAATAAAAGAAATATTCAGATGTAATTGTTTAAAAAAATCTAAAAACTTACCAAATTTATCTTCCTTTTTATTTATCTCAAGTCATTATAAGTATGAAATTTTTTGTTTGTACTCTTTGATAAATTTTTTCCTTGGCTCCTCTTTTTCTTTCTTCTCCTTCTTCTTGTCTTCATTTCTTGCACAACAACCTTTTTCTCTTTAACTTTCAACTCCTTTCCACTTCTCAAAGTCACTACATTCCTTTGTTCCTTAGGTTTGTCTTAATGTTGCTAGGTAGCATACCTGGCCACCTTTTGATTAACTTATTCTTATGCTTATAAGAATTTATCAATGTTAAACCATAAGTATAAGGTGTAGCTCTAACTAGCACAGGTAAGTATGGATCAATCCCACGAGGATTGTCAATACTAGTATTACCTTTTCCTATTATCTAACCATCAAATCAAATTGTGGATTTAATTACAAATTAAACTAAACAAATCAAACTAAGATTAAAACAATATTGAACTCAAATAGGGGAAAATACTATGAAAAGTAAATACCAAACAAATAGTACCTAGGTGATGAATCCCCTAAGACTTCTTAATTATTAACCCTTTATCATGCAATTGAATTATTGATTATTGGATAGTGAAAATTCTTATCTTATATTAACACCTTTCTTAAGACTATTAACAACTAATCAGTTAATTAACTAAAATTTCTTTGTAGTTAAAATCCCAAGGTTGCATTATTGATTCGTGAATTTCACTATTAGGTTTGACCTTAATTTAGAGGATTTACGTCAACCTATCTCGAGGTTTGCATGCAACTCCTTCCAATTATAGTAGATCTATTCATACAAAAGGATTTATTAATCTCAATCATATGAAATCAAATATTGAACTAATATTCTGCATACATTAGAACAAGAATATAATGCAAAATTAAATCTCAATAAATCAATCAATAAAATTGCATTAAAATAAACTTTCAAGTCATCTTGTTATCACAACTTAGGGTTCATCCCATTTAGGCACTAATCAAATTATTTATTAATCATAAAAAACAAAACCAAATATGCAGAAGAAAAAATAGAAAACAAAGAAATCATTTCCTAAATCTTCCTTTTTTTCTCTAATGAATCTTCTTATAATTTGGATTGAATGAAGCTCTTTATCAAATCTTATAACATAATCTTTGTGATTTCCTTTTCCTCTTATGAAAATGTCACTTCTTTATGTCTTTTATGTCTAGAAAAATGCTCTAAAACTTGCCTCCTCTTTATTTTCCTCCATTCGTGTCCTTTTATAGTAAAAACTAAGGTTTCTGAGATATACATGGTCAATGTATACAGCTATGTAAATGACCGTGTATCTCCAAAAACACCTAAATTTGCGATTTTATATAGACTTATATGGGCAACATACACAGCTGTGTATATCAACATACACAGGTGTGTAACTTCACACAACCAAAAACAATGCTGTTCAAGTATCCACATGTTTACAAAGACTTACACAGCCACTGTATATGATTGGGTAGGTCCTCACTTGCTTTAGATCTTTGTTCCATGCTATGATTTCATCTGAATTCTTCTTCTTTTGGTCATAAAGGCAATTATCACTTGCAAAGACTTGAAGTGAATTAAGTAGCAAAAATACTATAAAACTATTAAATAATAAGCAAAACACATTAAATAAGGGTATAAATATAGTCATACAATCATTTATCAAACATCTCGATTCTTAAGCTTTTTTTTGTCCTCAAGCAAATCATAATCTAAATCATTAAATTTATAAACATCCATCCCTTATTATCATCAACCTATTCATCCACACTCTAAATTATCATATCATATTGATCAAATTAACTTACAATTAGATTCAAGTTATCCTAGAGCTAACCTTTATAAGTCAACATCAATAGTAAACACATCAATAATCTTTTTGAAATAAAAAACACAAATCTTTATACCCTCACCAAGGTTTTACTCAATGTACTCAAGTGTTTAGGGTAAAAAGTTAAGAATTATCAAATCAATGCACAATATAAATCTTAACCATAAGCTTGCAATAATATCATATCTCCACCACTTAGAAGTAAACTAGAAACAAGAATCAAAAAGTTTTAATATAAGGTTTAAATGGGGTTTAGGTAAGGTATGATAGGGATAATGAAAAAGGTGATAAAATTGAAGGAAACTTACAAGAAACAAAATTACAGGAAACTTAGTTCTCGACAATATAGATCTCTTATGCTATAAATCCATTAGTACCATAACTTAAACACTTTTTTATGCTCACAACACAATTTTTTCTGAGCATTCATTATATACCAACACTTAAAGAATTATTGGACCTTTTCAAATTTTAAGTTTCAAGCAAACAATTAAATGTAAATAACCTTCAGGGTTTAAAATAATATAAAGGCTTCAAGAAAGATAAGGTATAGGCTAATATTGTGGTTATAATCAATAAAAAAGGCTCAGTCTTAAAATTGATTACTCCTAAGAGTTAAATTGTGGTGGGGTAATTCAAGAAAATAAGCTTAACAAATGTTGAACCTAAGTGCCTTTATAATCTCAATGCTTCCAATTTCACAAATGTGGTCTCAATAGGTATAATAAAAGCAAGTTCTAGAATTATCCAACTATGCATGATAACTTACAGGAAAGAATAAAAGAGCTTAAAAAAATGATGTATTTGCTCTTAGGCACAAAAGCTCATAAAACAGATCTTATGTGTGTAAATAATATGCAATTTTTTCAAATTAATTATCTCAATGACTACTAAAAATATGACTTATAAAAGCAAGTTCATTCTAACTTTCATCCTTTTACATACTAACTTAATTTAATAGTCAATAACAGTTTTAAGTATTTTGGACAAATTTTAAATAATTCAAAATATCAATTAACAAAATGTAATAACAAAGATTATAATAAGCTTAAGAAATTCCTTCCCAACACTTAAAATTGTACATTATCCACAATGTACACAATATAAGCATATATGAATAAAAAGTAAGAAAGAGTAAGAAATTGTTACTTCCGTGAGTAATAAGAATTATAGAGTTTTGATTTTGATGAGAGATCCATCCGATATTAGATACAATCATCCTTGGAAAAATATAAATAAAAAGGGATAAAAAGATAAATAATTAAAATAACTATGAAACAAGAAAATAAAATGACATAAATGAAAATAAAATCGCATTAATGTTTAGATAAAATAAAATAATAAAAGGAAGAAAATAATAAAAATACACAAATACTGGGAAAAAGAAAAGAGAAAATCAAAAGTTAAGCATCTCAATCTTGTTATGACTCTAGCATATATGTCGATGGAGGTCCTTGGGTCATACATGCTCAAAATGAAGAGGAGCTGATGACGATGTAGCTGCTCCAGATGGTGGAGGTTGAAAAGTGATATGTGCTTAATTGATTGTATATTTATTCGATAACATTTAGTGTTTAATCATATGAATATGCTTAAGATACTCACTTTAGTTCATATATGGTTTTAGATACAATTCGGAAGCTAAAAAGCTAAAATGAGTTGAAAGCACTATAGTTGAGTTGTTTCTAGAAAATTTACACTCACTTGTCTTCATGGAGCAAGAAAAAGAAGAAAATTACAAGAAGAGGAGACAAGATAGAGCATAAAAATGGAGAGTGAGCATTGTCTTATGACTGTCCCATTTCTTTTAACCTAGTTTTTATTATAAAGAGAATGGTGCGATAGCTTATATTTTTGGAGAAAAATGATCAGTCCCCCTATAGATAAAAATTAGGCTTAAAATAGGACAGTGTCTCCCTTTAAGGGTGTGCAGATGAACTCACGGGTGTGACATGCCTTGTCACACTGTGAGTGTGTGTGTCACGGTTGTGACAAGTGTGTCACACCTGTGACATACCTTGTCACGATGGTGACAGGCCTCTCACGACCGTGAGAGGTAATGCACGGGTATGAGAGAAGCTCTTAAGCCCATGCATACCAATATATGGCCATGAGATGCTCTCTTCACTCCTCATTCTTCGTGTTCTTCCTTTACTTTCTATCTTGTCTTTTCTTCTTTTAATCCTCTTCTTCTTCATGCTCCATGAATCAATAGAGTATAGAAATTGAGATGACGGCTTCGATGAACATGCTTTCGGGTCACTTTAACTCTTTAACTTCTAAAATGTACCTAAAATCAAATATGAGCTAAAGTGAGTATCCTAAGCATTTCTAAGGAATTAATCACTAAGTGTAGTATATCAAATGAATCTACATTTAAACATATATCACTTACCGTTGATTCCATAACCTCTAAGTAAGCTACCTTTTGTTGCTTACTACTCATTTTCCATTTTGGTTTATTGCCTTGAACTTGCAAGGGCTCCTGTTGACCTTTAAAAGTCGATTCTTGCAAAACATCCAAAAATGAATCTTTATCTAAATCACTGGATTAATTATCATCAACAAACTCAAGGTTAAGATTTATGACATTAGAAATTTTAAAGTCGACCTTTTCATCACCTACCCTTAAAATTTAATTTGCCGTCTCCAACATCAATAATTAACTTAGTACTAGCTATAATGATCAATCAAGGACTAGAGGTACCTCTACATCTTCCTCTGTGTCAAGAATCACAAAATCCACTGGGAAGATAAACTTATCAACCTTAATAAGAATATCCTCTATAACTCCCCTAGGACATTTTACTGATCTATCTGGTAGCTGCACATTTATCCGAGTAGGTTTTAGTTCACCTAATGATAATTCTCAAATAATGAATAAGTCATCATGTTAATTATAGACCCTAGGTTGACAAAAGCCTTATCTATTTTAAAACTACCAATTTCACAAGGGATAGTAAAACTTCCTAGATCTATGAGTTTCTCTAGTAGCTTGCATTTCAAAATTTCTGAGCACCTTCTACTTCATGTTACAGTCGAGATCTAGTCTAACTTTTCCTTGTTTGATAATAGCTCCTTCAAAAATTTAATATGTTGCAGCATGCCTCAATAACGGGTAAGTTGACCTGAAGTTGCTTAAACATTTTAATGAACTTACTAAACTACACATCCATTCAATCTTTCTTTGCTTTAGCAGGATAAGGGATGACAAGTCAGTATTCCTTGACTTCTCTAATGTCACCTTCACCTTTAACCTTAAATGGACTCTTCGTATCCTCCTTCTTCTTTTCTCTTTCTTCTTCTAAAAGCTCTTTTCTACTCTTAAGGGTGATTGCCATTGCACGTTCTTTAGGATTTGTTTCAGTTGTACTAGGAAAACTCCCCTACGGTCTTTCAGATATTAATTTATCAATTTGACTGATCTAAACCTCCAAATTATGTATAGAAGCCTCCTTTCAATGATATCTTACATCAAAATCTTAATCAATTTTTATCATCATCATCTCTTCTAGAGTAGGCTTCTTAACTTGAGGTGCTTGTTGTTTAAATCCTGGTAAAGGGTTGTTCCTTGCTTGCCCTTGATTTCCCCAAGAGAAATTAAGGTGATTCTTCCATCTTGGATTGTAGTTATTTTTATGTGAATTGTTTTAAGGTCTAGGAGCATTTCTTATATAATCCGCCTATTTAGGGTTATAGTGCTTGACAATTTTTACCTAAATGTTCTAGCCCGCACACCTCACATTACATAACTTGGCATTGTGGATTTATCATCAGTATATTAATTTTCAATTGCGCCATTGCATCCACTTCGTATTCTTTCGCTGGCTTATTAAGTCTAGCTCAAGAAGAGCACCACTTATAGTTGTTCATCATCATATCTTCAATAAGGTCGTGGGTTACTTCTAGTTTTATTATTGAGAGTACCCCAATCGCTACATCTATTGACTACCTTATATTCTAATTTATCCCATTATAAAAGGTATGAATCTACATCTAAAGCTGTGGACCATGATGTAGGAAATTTCTCAACATCTTCGTAAACCACTCACATGTATTATAAAGTGTTTTTAAATCAACCTAGAGTAGGAGGAGATATCATTCCTTAACTTTTTAGCCTTCACTGCCACTTGTCCCAAATAGTGAGTAACGATCTTGGCATTAAGTTTAACCATTGATTCACCTTTCCCCGTAATGAAAACAAGAATAATCGTAATTTTATTGTGTTGTGATTGGCTCAATTGATCTTGAAAGTTTCACAAATCTCTAGAAAATTTGAGACATGTGCATTCAGATCCTCTTCTCGTAGTCCATCAAATTGGATAGACTATTGCACCTTCTACGTGATACTCGACTTGATCTCAAAGTTGTTGGCATTCACAGTCGATTTGACAATACTGGACTTCACTCCTGTCAAGTCCAGTTTAGCGTAATCAAACATCGTTTTTGGTTAGTCCACCATGATTTATGATTCCTTAGTATTAATTTGACCTCCCAAGTCCTCCATCTGCAGATCTAGCTCGAACTCTCTGAGTTATGCTCTATGAAGATTTCTATGAGTTGTTCTGTCTATTTCTGAATCTTTTTTCATTAAGCTTATTGGATCACTTAGGGTCATAAACTGACCAAAGCAACAATATTAATAAGAACAAGATAATTCAAAGAGTCAATAAAATAAAATAAAATAAAAATAGATAAATTAATAAATGCTAGGCTTTCCTAATATTATTAATCCCCAAAAATTGTTCAAAAACTTGATTGATTTATTCTTATGCTTTTAAAAATTTATCAATGTTAAACTGCAAGTGTATGATGTAGCTATAGCTAGCATAGGCAAGTACGGGTTGATACTATGAGGATTACAAATACTAGTGTTAACCATTTTCCTATTGTCTAACCATCGAATCAGATTATAGATTTAATTAAAAATTAAACTAAACAAGTTGAAATAAGATTGAAACAATAATGAACTCATTCAAAGGAAAATACTATGAAAAGTCGTTATCAAACAAATAGTACCTGGGTGATGAATCCCCTAGGACTTCTTAATTATTAACCCTTTATTATGTAATTAAATTATTGATTATTAAACCGTGAAAATTCCTATCTTATTTTAATATCTTTATCAAGACTATAACTAATCCCTTAGTTGATTAACTGAAATCTCTTTCTAGCTAAAACACCTAGAATTGCATTACTGATTCATGCATTTCACTATTAGGTTTGATCTTAATCCAGAGGATTTATGTCAACCTATATATAGGCATGCAACTCCCTCTAATTATGATAGGTCTATTCACACAATTATGCTAGAACTAATATTCTAGATATATTAGAACAAGAATATAACACATAATTGAATTTTAATAAATTAATCAATAAAACTGTATTAAAATAAAAGATCAAATCATATTGATAGCACAACTTAGGTTTCATCACACCTAGGCACTAAACAAATTAGCTCATATTCTTAGAAAACAAAACCAATGACAAATATGCAAAGAACAAATAGAAAACAAACAATCATATTTTAAATCTCCCTTTTTTCTTTAATGAATCTTCTTGTCATTTGGATTGAATAAAGCTCTCTATCGAATCTTGTGATGTAATTTTCATGTTTTCCTTGTCCTCTAATCAGAATTGTCACTTCTCTATGTTTCTTACATCTAAAAAATGCTCTAAAACTTACCTTCTCTTTATTTGACTCCATTCACGTCTTATAGTAAAAACTAGGGTTTCTGGGATATACATGATCAACATACCTAGTTGTGTAGGTGATTGTATATCTCCAAAAATACCTAAATTTGTGATTTTACATAAGCACAGAGACTTACATAAGCAACATACACGTCTATGTATATTAACATACACAGGCTTGTAACTTCACATGACCAGAAACAATATTCTTTAAATCCACACGTTTATAGAGACTTACATAATCATTGTACACAGTCGTGTAGGTCTTCACTTGCTTTAAACCTTCGTTCCATGCCACGACTTCATCATAATTCTTCTCCTTTTGGTTCATAAAGGCAATTATCACCTACAAACACACTTGAAGCAAATTAAGTACCAAAAATATTATAAAACTATAAAATAACAAGCAAAACACATTAAATATAGGTATATAAATATAGTCAAATAATCATTTATCACATTTTAAAGACAAACTTAGCAAGCTGTCCAATCTAATTTTTCAATTTATGGACGAAGGTTTGTTGATTTTAAATAGATGCTTAAGTACTTTGGAAACAAGTCTCAAATGTAGTAATGAATTTTGTCATAATACTTGACTTCTTTCCTTGTCACTATTATTGCTAAAATTTGTGTTACACTTGACTATTTTATGAAAAGTTAGGATGGTTTCTCTATCAATTTCATTTATTACTATGAGAGGTTGTTCCCTACAAAATCAACTTGCTTAATTAATTGTCTCATACTATTAGGTGCCTAAGATTCATTGTTAGGGTATACAATACCATAAATGTAACAACTCATTACTAGTGTTAGTTGGGTTGCCAAACTCATAATACTAAACTTCTTGCTCAAAACTTTCAACTTTGCGTTTAATGTTGTCACTATATTAACTTTATAGATATCACCTAATTTTGGCTTTAAACTTAAATACCCTACTATTAATTACTCATCACTATATTCTTAATTGGATCTTGTAATTTTTTTAGAGTTTTAAAGTACGCAATCCTACTTGAATATGCATTAATTAACTAGTTAGATGGATAAGTAAATCCACTTTTAAACAACATTTGTAATCCTAAATTAAGTATGGTGTGGACACTTTCTTAATAACTTCTTCATCTCTCCTAAATGTCATAAGATGTCCCTCTCTAATAACTAAAAGGAAATGATGTCATTTCTGAGTTTGGAATTTAATGCTAAAGGAAATTCTGAGTGGTAATAGATTCGGTAGGTAAGAATTTTAACCATGATTTAGCTCTTTCCATCAAGATAAAAGGGAACAATTTCATTCAAATTGCATCCTTTGAAACTCTATTAATCTTGAAAGTATCATAAATCTCCAAAAAGTTAGTAATATATGTATTTGGATCCTCACCTTATCAGTTTTCAAACTACACAAATTGTTGAATCATCATATTAGACTTGATCTTAAAGTTATTTGCATAAACTCTTGTCCTAGTAATGTTAGATTCTATCCCCATAAGTGAAAATATAACATAATCCCCTATAGTATGTTATCATTACTATCCTTCCATTGTGTTTAGTAGCTGTAATCAATGTTTTTTGGAAGTTAAAGAAAGAATTCATTAAAAGCCCTAAAAGGCATCATAAAGGGACATTACAAGTCAATTTCAACTAAAAGTAAATACAACAACATAAACTATTATCTTAAGGGAAAAACTATGGATTTAAAGATTTCATTGCCTTCTAAAGTGTGTGCTTAGGTGATCAGCAACTTGGTGAAGTTCCAGGGTTTCCTTTATCTAGCAATATAGCTTATGGATTGGAGTATGCTTATCAGTTTTGATCTTGTTATATATTATTTGGTTTCTTTCCCTCCATATTACATACGCTGCACAGTTAAAGTTAAGGCTTAAATGAACTCTATCTTTCACCATAAAATGGTACTTTGATTCAACCCATTTCAAAATATTAGTCCAATCTTCTTCATTACAACCCCAATTTAATGCATATTAAATGCTAGCCTATATGGAAGAAGTGTATCTACATTTGAAATAGAGATGTATAATGCTTTCTTCTTCAATGCTACATAGCTTGTATAAAGTTTCATTGGATGCAATAATTTTATCTATGGTTTTTAATCTTCCCCTAACTGCTAGCCAAGTTGTAAAGGAGGCCATAGGCTTCAAGGAAGCTTTCCAGATAATATTGAACCAAGGAATGGTTGGGATAAAAGGATTAAGTGTTTCAATGCATGAAGAATTGTTGTAATCCTCATTGCTACTTAACGACCATATAGGTATGTTTGAAATTGAGGAATCTAACTGATAATTAGGAAGAAAAATCTAGAGTCTTTTTGTACCCTTCCTTGAAAATGCCAGGAATTGTTCTTAATGGTACTTTTAACTCAAGCATATGAAGAGATTCTTGAAGGCAAAGTACAGATGCCATTTTTGAGGTAAAGAGGACTTAAGGAAGTCCAATGGTCAAACCAGAACTATGTGTCATTTCCATTCCCCACCTGGATTCTAATGAATGGGAAAACTAAATGTCTTTTTCTTAAAATCTAGATAAATGGCCAAGAATGCTCTTTCTATTCTATGATTTACCATAATCTAGTCTTACTGAGATAGATCTCATTAATCTACTTACTCCATAAAGATTCCTTATCCTTGAACAATCTCTATGTCCTCTTTATAAACTGCATTGCTTGAAAAGTTAGGATTAAGGTAAAAATAAGACTCCCTTCTTACTTTTTTCTAGCAAAGTTGCTCCTATTTAACTTTAGCTTCTTTAAAAATGTCACGCTTTCTTATCTATAGAAAGTTTCTGATGCATTTTTTGATCTCTTTAATCATTCTTTTTGGTAAAAGAATATGAGAATTCCAATGCGTATGAAGATTGTTTAGGATTGAGATAATCAAATGAACTCTCCTAGCTTGAGAAAGTGATCCATTCTACCATGAGTTAATGATTTTCTTATATTTCTCAAAATGCTCAGGTAGTTTTAATATTTCAGTTTTTTAGTTGTAATGGGGAGCCCCAGGTATCTAAAAGACATATATATAATGCACATTCAACCTAAATATTTATTGGATACTTTCAATATTGGGAGTGTCTAAGGAGAAGTACATTATGCTTTTGCTTGAGTTCATACTTAGGGCAATTAGTCTATTGAAAACCATAAGAGAATTGTGGAGACTTGAGACAAAATCATGTTGAGCTCCATAAAATAGTAATAGTTCATCTACAAAACACAAATGAGTAAGTGATAACTCTTTTCATTTATAATGAAACTTAAAGAATGTAAAAAAGGTAACTCTTTAAAAGTGATAACTCTTTATTCAAGATTTCCATTACAATGAAAAAAAGATAAGGACATATAGGATCTCCTAGTCATATGCCATTATAGCCTCGAAATTACTTGGTGGGGACCCCATTGAGGAGAATGTTATAAGTAGGAGTAGAGATGCAGGAGTGTATTCAGTTAATAAACAAGTTGAGAAAGCCAAGTCATTCTAAGTAAATTAAGATGAAATTCCATTGAAGCCTATCAAAAGCTTTGGAAATCATTCTTAATAGCACAACTTTTAATAGATCTTCTAGAGTTATAATCTCTCATCAATTTTTAGACTAGGGGAATGTTATTTGAGATTGATCTGCCAGGAATGGAAGCTCTTTGAGAACAATGAATAATCTGCTTCAAGATCTCTTCGAGTCTATTGGCAAGTAACTTAGAGATCACTTTATAAATAATATTACAACAAGATATACGCCGAAAATAATTTAGACAGTTTGCATTGAGGTGTTTAGGGATCAAGTGGATGTGAGTAGCATTGATTTCCCTCAACATTCTTCCTGAATTCAGAAATTACAATACTTTGTCCACAAGAAGACTACCTATAATATACCAAGTTTTCTAAAAAAAGTGAGCATTAAACCCATTTAGACTAGGAGCTTTCATAAGATTGAGGCTAAGTAAAACAAATTTGATTTACCGAGGAAAGGTAGGATGTTGAAGCTTTGTTAAGACCTCCTAAGATAAAGTGATAGGAGGAACAATAACATTCTTAAGCTCATGCAGAATAGTTATCTAAGAAAATTTGGAACTCTAAACAATCTTTCAAAATATTTATAGATCATATTCTTCAAAGCATCCTTATCACTGATCATATGCTCATTGCAATCTAGGAGACAAGATATCTAATTTGCATGTCTCCTTACCAAGATTGAATTATAGAAAACTTTAATGTTGAAATCACCCTCCTTAAGCCAGACCATTCTTTCTTTTTGTATAAGCAAAGCATTAGGATCTCAAAGAGCCTTAGTGTAATTCACTAGTTTGCAAGTCTCACCATTTCTATAATCAACATTATCTAGATGTAGATAAAAAAACTTCCTGAGCTTCAAGAAGCTTGATAGATGTAGTGGAATGGTTAGTTTTGTAAAAGAATTTAGGCTCACTTCTCAGTAACTTCTTTATAAGTTGGTAAGCCTTACAATCTGGGATTCTAGAGCACTATACTTCATACACTAGTTCTATAAAATCATCCTTATTGATAAGAAAGTTAAAGAATCTAAAAGGGGCTTTAAAAATGGTTAAAGAGATAAAGTTTAGAATCTCCATACTGGAATGAACAAAAAAATTTAAGGAACCAAAGTGAGCATATGCGTAAGGAAATTGGCTCAACCAGAGATTATTAACAAGGATTTTGTCTAACTTCTTCCTGATAAGGCAATTACCAAGTTGTTTTTTGCTACAAGTGAAGAAATTCCCTACTAATCTTATTGGCAACGCATCATAACACCACACGAAATAACTAAACTTAAAACTATAGCTAGTGATAAGTCTAGGTTGATCCCACAAGGAGTGTTTGGTTAGCTTTCATAATGAAAGGAATTGATCTTTAAATTATGGGGGGGGCGGGGGGGAGGGGGGCTTCAGTTGAAAGTGGTAAAGAAAATAAAGTGAAATTAAACTATTAAAAGCAAATTATAGCAAACAATCAAAAAGTGATAAAAATGATGAATGCATTAAAGATCTGGTCTTTAGTTCAAACTTGAGCTACACATGAATAAGCATATTTCATTGTTTTGTTATTCTTATACCTCTCCTAGTAACTATTAATTATAGGTTAACAACAAGCTTTGCTAACCCCAGTCTTCCTTTAGGTCGTGTTCAATTAAAATAATCTCTTTAACCAAACAACCTAGAACAAGCTCTCTAGATTTAATGAGACAACTGCATTAAAATAAGGAAAACAAATCAATCTAGGCAATAACCACGCAATCTTTGGTCATTTAACCTATGTTACGTTATCTATAATGATTTAACACCAGTAGTTGCCATAAATAAATCCAAACATAACTACATATTGTATTCAAGATTCTAGCAATAGGTTTACATAAAAACAATTAGGCTAAAAGCCCAAATTAGGGCTTAACCTTTTTGACTTTGATTAGTTTGGGACTTAAACTTCTAACTTACTCATAGAAGGTCTAAAATTTCATGAGTCTGCTCAATTTAAAACTTTTTTTGACGAAAATTAGGGCGTGTTTTACACACGCCGTTACATGTAAGTCAGTTAGTCTAATTTCTTCTACTGTCTTCTTGCAGTCAATTTATTCTTTACCTTTAAAAAAAAGGAAGAAATACTCTTTGGGCCAACAAATTTTAACTCTAATAGTAAAAAAAGTTAAAACAAAAAGTTTAATATACAAAAATAAGAGATCACTTTATATTGTATCAAGGGCAATTATTTAGTTGATTTTTAAAAATCAAAACAATTATCTAATACCATTAAAATGTATAAGATTGTAATATTAAATAAAAACAATTTAAGGTTTAATATTCTTTAAAAAAGAATTGGGTTTAACATCATTACCAAAAAGATTTAAGTAAATAAGAATGCCATACGTAATATTTTTTATTTTCATCAAAGAAAGAAAGTTTAATAATAGAAGAAAAAGAAAGGAATTAAATAAATAGTTTGACAGGTGGTATGCTCTTGAAAAACAATACCCATTACTCTTTTGCAAAATAACTTATTTTAAAAAACAAAATAAAATATAAATTAATGATACCAAAAAAAAGAATAAAGTAAACTTAAGAATATTGGTTTTGTTTGGTTTGAGTTAGATTAAAACCAAAAACTGAACTAAATCTTCAATTTTTTTATTTAAAAACTAACATATTTTTCTATTCTACAAAAAGTATCAATTTCATTTCTTCTAATTATATGTTGGGAGAACAGGATGGGTGATTTTTTTCTCACCTCTAGACCTAATTATTACACCACCAAGAGAATCTTCCAAGCACTTGAAATAAATATGCAAGCATTTATTTGACACATTGTTAGATCTATAGAAAAATGTAAATACCTTCCACATATTAGATAAAGCTATCTCAGATCTAACTCTTCTCATTTTCAACCATAATATGAGTCCTAAAAACACAATTCCAAAGATGAAAATGTATATATAAATGCAAACAACCTTTCATGATATATATATATATATATATATATATGCAAAACTCATTACACTAAGTAGTAATAACATTAGATGCTAGAAAGTAATAGATATTATAAAGGAGAAAAAGAAGGTAAAGAGTTGAAGGTAGATGAAATAGAAACATAAATAAACAAAATGACAGTTGTTCACCATAACATGCTAATGACAATCCCAATAGCAGCATTGTTGTAGCAAATATATCCACGTACACCTACATGTGAATGCAAATTCAATAAGCCACCAATAGTTTTACATTACTACTCATCTCAACATTATTCACCTTAAAATGCTAATTATGGTGATTGACCGCTTTCAAAATCCCCATTCTTTGGCATGCATATAAACCTTTTAGGTTATACAGGGGTATCAGCTGCTAGATTTTTATCATTTATATGAAGAGATTTCATCTCTCTCTTTTTCTTTTCCATGTAAATGGCTTTGCAGATAAGGGTGCACTACCCTGCAACCTAACACTTTTAGGGATTTACTCCAATTGACCTACTTTGAGGAAGCAAACTCTATTGATAAGCAAGGGGCACTCCCCTCCTTATCGACTAGTCTATTTGTTTTTCCTTTCATCCATCCATCCATTTTAAACCATAATCCTAGCAGTAGATTTGGGACATTCTTTTCTCTTCTATTTGTTAGTCCATGTGTTATAACGTCTGTTGTCTACGTAGATCATGTTTTCTCTTAACATAGAGCAATTATCTCCTTGAAATGTGTACCTAATATAGTGTTTTAAGAGCAATGAAGCGGGAGGGGAGAAGTTATTCATCAAGATTTTGCTTTTTTCGAGATTGTAGGTTTCTCTTTGACAAGCATTAGCTAGTCTTTTTTAAACTTAGGTAGTAAAGAAAGAAAGCCAAGCAAACAAAAATCCATTCTTAATCCTACCATAAATAATGGGACGTAGTGGTGTAGCATAAAACCTTGTAGGAATTTATATACACCAGAAAGCATGT
The DNA here is from genome assembly GCA_025629805.1 of Erythroxylum baracoense. NCBI lineage: Eukaryota > Viridiplantae > Streptophyta > Magnoliopsida > Malpighiales > Erythroxylaceae > Erythroxylum > Erythroxylum baracoense. Next base: position 27,689,811 of record JAOTAY010000002.1, read on the forward strand.
TGAACTATTGCATTATCTAGACTAACTTTACAGGAATTTTGGTCGTAGATTCTTCCAGCCATGTATTCATTTTTCAGATCATGACCAAGGAACTAAATAAATAACAGAAGTTCTCTGTGCTTCTTTTTTCACAAAAGAAACTTATTGGCACAAAAATATGAAAAATGATGATCAACAATAGCTCTTTTCTCAGCAACTAACATAGAGAAAGGATGAATTACTTGCATTGTAAATGATCAAAAGATTTGTTTTAATTGAAGCTTTGACTAAATATAAGTATAGAGAAGAAATCTTATGTTTAGAGAGGTTATTCTTTATCCATGCAAGAAATTAGACTTACTGACCTGCATGTAACGTCGCGTGTAAAACATGCCCTAATTCTTAAATTGAGCAAACTCATGAAATTTTAAACCTTTTATGAGCAAGTTACAGATTTAAGTCCCAAACTAATCAAATTCACAAAGGTTAAGTCTCAATTTGGGATTTTAGCCAAAACAATCAAATAAAGTATTCAGTCATTCTTGCACAATGCCCAATTCAATATGCACAAGATAATATCAACAATTCCTAGGAGAGAAAGAGCAACAAACATAATGTAGATACACCCAAATGTGTTCTTCGGCATCGATTTCGCCTTCGAACCGAGTTTGGAAAGCTTAGCCCTCCATGGGTCTTTAAAATATGCTTACTTTGCCCCTTATTTCTGTCCCAAAATGATTCATTCTATGTTTTACCGTTCAAATGTCATTTTATATTAAAAATTAGGGTTGTAAGGAGATACACAGTTTAGCACATGACCGTGTATGAAACAACATAAGTCAGAAAAATATGGAAATTGTGAAGATACACAATTGGTTACACAACTTTGTATTTAACCGTGTAAGTTCAAAAAGTTCTTCTGAATGTATACACGATCGTATAAGTATATACACAGTTGTGTTTCTTCCAGATCATCTTAAAAGCTTTGTTTCTTTGGATTTTCTTATCCCATCTTCACCCTAATCCTTCTCCTTCTTGTTCCACAATGACAATTGAGTGTGAATATTAGGGGAATAGCTCAAAGAATGTGCTTTTAACTCACTTTAGTTCTTGTGCTTCCAAATTATACCTAAAACCAAATATGAACCAAAAAGAGTTTCTTAAACATTTAATAACATTAATCACTAATTTTTATAGAATAAATGTACAATCAATTAAACACATATCAATTTCTCCCACACTTAGCCTTTGATCATCCTCGGGTAAAAAAAATCAAAGTTACAAACTAAACACTTTCACAATTTCCATATTTCCTAAGAATAGATAGCCATAAATAGAGAGAAATAACTTTCAAAATCATGTCAAGAAATCAACATTCAATGCCTCTACTCATGACCAATCAACAATCATTCCTTTTATAAACTGAGCAATCTAGAGTTAGACTTAGACAAAATGTGTTTAAATATGAGAGATTCATAGGTACAGTCATACACCATTCATGATCATGAAATTCCACGACTTTGTGTATCATTTCATTTCTCCACCATTAAGATTCACATGCATAATCATGAATCAATGGGACATTTTAAGGTTGTAATGTGGGTAAAGGTTTAGGTGAGATGTATTTGGGTAATATGGCACAAAAGCCATCAAAGCTAGCAAAGAAAGAAAAATACTCAATATAACATCAAGTACAAAAACCAACAGTCACTCAAAACTGTGTACATCAGCTATGATGAATGCAAATCCTATATTCACAGCTTAACTTCAATCTCTCATACCACAAACCACATGAAGCATAACCGATTAGAAGGGATCACTCATAAAAATCAATGATAATAATATATTGAAACTATATGGAGTGATCCTTCAAAAAAAACATCTACCTCATATGCATCATACTCAAATCACCCATTCCATAAAATTTTAGGAGGAGAAACTAATCATGAATAACTTTGCAAAACAAGCACATTTTCTCTTTGATACTTTTATTTAAATATTTTTCTCCTTTTTTTGCTTTTCTCTTTTTCTTTTTTTCTCTTTTTCTTTCTTTTTAGTTTTCTTTTTCTCTTTTTTCTATCTTTTCCCTTTTTTTCAACAAAAATTGAAGGAAGCTACATCAACATTGGAACTCATTGATAAGAGATAAAATGACATTCCAACAATTATAACCAACCCACGCATGTGCACACCCCTACACATATACTTTTATGCATCCACAAACATCAACACTCAACAAATGCTCCACTAGCTTTAAGGCTTGGGTAAGACATTTAGTTAGGTTTGTGGCATGTAATGTGGTTAACACAAAGAGAAAAGGCAAATAAAGCTCAAGGTGGCTTAACAAGGGAAAATTCATATCAATGGGTAGGTTATTTGGCTAGTGTAGCTTGCGAAACAAAAAATGCCTATATCATTTTCATGTTAATGCATGTGATAAAAATGTGGTCTTGAATAGAAAATCAAAGCAAAGTCAGGATGTACATGTCATGAAGGCAACATATAAACAAAAAATAATGAGACTGATATAAATGTGTTAGTCTATAAAGGCTCAAAATATCATGGCCTTGTGTCTACCATTAATCATTACTATTCTAAACATAATGTATATTGACCAATCACAAGAGTAAAAGTACATACTTAAGTTACCATGAATTCTTCTTGTCAATTCACTCTCTAATTATGATTATATAATCCTAGAGGCAGTAGCAAAGAGAACTTATTTGTTTGTTTATATAGATTCTCTCTCTTTTTGATTGAAAACTTAAAAACACTTAAGAAACACACAAACTTAAAAACACACATGCATATCTTAATAAATGCAAAAAAGTAAATGAAAGAAATAAACTTCCCTTAGGTTGCCTCCCAAGAAGCGCCTTTGTTTATTGTCGGTAGCTCGACTCTTTTTTTCCCTCCTTACATGACACAATTATGGTCTTTAGGTGTCTCCACTTCTGCCTTTTCCACATGAGGTAATTCGAGATAATACCTTAGTAGATGGTCCCTCACGTTCAGTGTTTTCCTAATCTTTAAACTTTTAATCTTTACTAAGTCCCTGCACTCTTGAAATATCTTGAATATATCCCTTGTCCTCCTCATTTAATTTCTCTAACCTGCTAGGTAAAGGTGAAGGATTAGTATTAATAACAATAAGGGAATCAATACTCACCTTCAAGCTAAATGATACATTCTTTTCTCTTTCGAGCTCCTTCTCTATTTCTACTTCACAAGTAATCGCTTGAGTAGTCCTCTCAAGATTCTCAAGCTCCTTTTCACTCCGTAAGGTTTCCACAGTAAGGTCCATTGGGTACACCCCAGATTGAGATGGCTGCTTTTCTTCGCTTTGTGAATCTAGGTTATTGATAGTTCTTGCCATCTAAACCATCTGACTTACCAAGGTCAGGAATTGAGATATTGCATCTTGCTAGAACTGTTTCACATCCTGCTGAAATTTCAGAGTATTTGTAGCAATAACCTTAACTAAGTCTTCTAGAGATGTTGTAGCGCCCCCTTACTGTAAGGTACACACTAGGACGCTTGGAGGTCATTCCGATACATATCCTATGATAAGGGAGAAATACGTTCGAACACTACATAAACTTCACATGGCATCGTATTATTATTCATTATAAAGCATCATAAGAAAACCACAATATTTTAAAACTAACTTTTTCCTCATTTCATTTCATAAAAACCCGATTGTCTACATTGTGACTTTCAACAATTTCCATATGTACATCATCAAAACCTAATACAATAGTACTACATGAATGAGGAAAATATGTACAATCTAACTAATCTGTCCAAAAATCCCAGCTGACTGACCTTTGAGACATGTCTTCTCTTACTAATCAAAATTTACACTGTTGGTAGAGCCTCTCAGTAGCTAGAGTTGTCTCTCGGTCCTGAAAAGACAACGTTGCAATTTTGGTGAGTTTTGATAACTCAATGAGGCAACCATCATCGATGGTTCACACAATTCATGCAACACATCATTTCACATAACATATAATCATATTAATGCGTATTTGATCACGTTTCACATTTTTACTTTAGCATAGGCAAATCATGCATTCTAATCAAACAAACATACATAAATAACCAAATGCATATGAAATGATCATGAGACTCTTTTCCAATTGTATGTTGTTGTGATCGAGTGCTTGAACTATCCCGTATCCATTTTGGGTACCGGGCTCATTAATAACTTTCCCTTATCGGATGAGGATACAGGGCTCATTGCACGTTGAGCCTGAGGCTCTGAAACACTTGTAAGCTCAAGGCTCATTTTCACTCGTTGAGCTTTAAGCTCTGATCATTGACTACTCTAGTCACAACTTCCATTATCTAATTATGCATTCATGAATGGAAGGCATGTAACACAATCAATCACATTATATAATACATAGGTCTTCACATTCACATACAAGTAGCACTTCAATATCTCAATCCTCATTCACATTCATTGGACCTTCTGTTCGGAATCCACAATCAAACGCATTCATTTCACATTCATTTATCATTCATAGCATAACTTAAGCAAACAATAATTGAGAAACACCATCTAGGTTACTCACAAATTGCTCCCGAAGCTAATGCCTAGAAGTTTAGGCAACGTCTGGAGGTTGACGTTCCAATTGCTTCTCTATATCAAACACCATACATATATATCACAATTTGCAAAATTATGAGTGTTTAATAATGTACATGTATGAAATGAATTATGTACAATGCATGTTCATGACAACCCCGGGTATCTTCTCATCAATTTCATTCACAAAA
>JAOTAY010000002.1:27694671-27714444 GCA_025629805.1 Erythroxylum baracoense
TTGATTTCTTCTCTTCTTCTTCCTATTTTCCATAATATTTTATAAATCACAAAATAAATCCTAAGTTCACCAAAATTTATAAATCTCATAATTCTACTAACCAATAAAATATTCAATGCAGAAACATTCAAAATTCTCAAAAATTCACAATTCACTCCAATTATACCCGGAATTATTCATGAATGCATGTACACTTAAATTCATGTGCAGAAAAATTCACTATTCACTTGTATGAGCATGTCATATTATGCATAAACATAAAAATGCATCTCTAAGCTCTCATTTATCACTCATATTTACTTTTCTAACCTCCCATAAGTAACAGGATGTTATGATGTACCTGAGTTTTCCTGGCTCTCTAAATTTTGGGCGCTAGACCTTATATCTTATAAAAATTGCTTTACATCTTACTGGAAATGCAAAGTATTAGTAGCAATAGTATTAACTAAGTTTTATCCTGTTGGAAATGGAAAGTATTAGCAGCAATAGTATTAACGAAGTCTTCCAAAGATGTACCTGAGTTGTAATAAGTGGCTTATGGTCTATATGGGAATTGTTGTGCATCCTACAACTCATTTAGGAAGTATTCTTGCTGGCTATCCCCTCCATAACCTAAGTTTGGTTTATCACTCCAACTTAGGTTATAGTACTAGCAATATGGGCTACAGTTAAAGTTTCCACCAACAGTATTGTCATACTTTTTCAATGACATACTCCCTTTGCAGTGACTTTTTTTTAATAAACAAACACAAACAAACATGAAAAGATCAAGAAATAAATATTGAAACTAATTATGAACAAATATATACAAAACACCAATTAAAATCAAAATCAAAAACTAAAGTAGCACACTCCCTAACAACGACGTCAAAATTAGTAGCACGTCGTAACACTTCACAAAATAACTAAACTTAAAACTATAGCTAGTGATAAGTCCAGGTTGATTCTATAGGGAATGTTCATTTAGCTTTCATAATGAAAGGAATTGGTGTTTAAAATATGGTGGGGGTTCGATCGAAAGTGGTAAAGAAAATAAAGTGAAATGAAAGTAATGAAAGAAAATTAAAGCAAACAATCAAAAAGTTATAAAAATGATGAATGCGTTAGGGATCTGATCTTTGTTTTAATCTCGGCTTACACAAGAATAATCATATTTCATTGTTTCGTTATTCTTATACTTTTCCTAGTAACTATAATCGTAGGTTAACAACAAGCTCTGTTAACCCCAATCTTCCCTCAAGTCATGTTCAATTAAAATAAGCTCTTTAACTGAACAACCTAGAACAAGCTCTTTAGATTTAATTGGACAATTGTATTATGAATAAGGAAAACAGATCAATCTAGGCAACAACCATGCAAGCTCGAGTCATTTAAATTATGTTACGTTATTCCTAATGATTTAACACCATTAGTTGTGAAAAATGAATCTAAAGACAATGATTATTTATTGTATTAAAGGTTCTAGCAATGGGTTTACATAAAAATAATCAAATAGAGCATTCAATCATTCTTACACAATACCTAATTCAATAAGCACAAGATAACATAAACAATTACTAAGAAAGAAAGAACAACAAACACAATATACATATGCCCAAACGTGTTCTTCGGTGTCGATTTCACCTCCAAACTAGGTTGGGGAAGCTTAGCCCTCCATGGGTATCCAAATATGCATGCTCTACCCCTCATTTCTATCCCAAAATGATTCATCCTATGTTTTGTAGCTCAAATGTCATTTTATATTAAAAATTAGGGTTTTGAGGAGATACACAGTTTAGCACATGGCTATGTATCAAATCGTATAAGTTGAAAAAATTTGGAAATCGTGAGGATACACAATTCGTTACGCGGCCATGTATCCAACCGTGTAAGTATAAAAAGTTCTTATGAATGTATACACGGCTGTGTATCTACCAGATCATCTTGAAAGCTTCATGTCCTTGGAATTTCTTGTCCCATCTTCACCTTATTCCTTCTCCTTCTTGTTCCACAATGACATTGGGTGTAAAAATCAAGAGGATGGCTCAAAGAATGTGCTTTTAACTCACTTTAACTCTTATTCTTCCAAATTATACCTAAAACAAAATATGAATCAAAATGAGTTTCTTAAACATTTAATAGCATTAATCACTAAGTGTTATGGAATCAATTACGAATGTATCTCATAAATCAATCAACTATAATTTAGTAACTACTTTCTCCAGCTCCCTACCAATGTTTGAAACATTAATCCTATCCCCTTGAGCCTCTAAAGGGTACAAAACACAAGTGGTCTCTAGAAATTAACCAAGGATTAATGATTGAAAGTTAAATAGAGAACAACTTCTTCAAGAGTTTTGTTCTCTGGAATTCGAAATTAGTTGCATAGATAATAGTAGTTTCAATAGCAATCATTGTCTCAATGAGCTTGCAGTTAAGGTGAATAAATTGATCAGAAGATCTTATGATAGAGACTTGGATTTTTGAAGCATTGGAGGCAAATAATATTCTACCATTGAAGTGGTAGTCATGATTAGAGCCATAGTTTTAGTTTTTCCTCAGGGATTTCATAGCATTATGAGTTTTTAATCTTGATTCAAGCAATCCCAATAGATTTGGATTCTTTTCCAATAAAATTTCCTTGATAGCTTTCCCTTATGAGTCTCATTGAAGCCTCTAATATTACAAAAATTATAATAATTTAGGAGTTAAAACTACTAACCCACTTTGGGTTTCCTCCTTATCCTCCTTGATTTTCTGATGGAGGCAAGAGTGAATCGGTCATTCAACTCTTGTCTCTCATTAGAAGGATCTTGATGTGGAGTCTACTCTTTATGTTCGTCCTCTATAGGGTCAGCAATAGCTTTCCACTCCTCATTTACTGCAAAATTATCCTGATGATTGATCTGGTCATTGCCCTTAGTTGCTAATGCATTCTGATTTTACGCTTTAAAGATAATTTCAATGGGATTAATTTTAGTATTTTGAGATTCCTCCTCTGTCCCCGTTAGCTCATTGTAGTTCCTTAAGGAGAAAAACTTCCCTATAGGTCTCCACACTTGTTTCCCCAATTTTGGTTTCCAGTTGTATGATAAATGAACATCATCTCTTATAAGCTCATTAGCAAAACTAAGTTTCATAACAGGCATACTATTAGGAAGGGAATTCTTATATTTAATCTCCACACAAATATGAGCATAACATACTTTTTCAAGTTTAGAGGTTATTGAATCAAAAGTGATAGGTTTACCTATTGAACTTACGAGGAAACTTAAACCATCCAAGGTCCAATATTTAAGAGGTATGTTATGAAAATTAATCCAAAGAGGGATGGTTTCTATGCTACCCTTGTCAAAATCCAAATATGGAACCTATTTTTGAATGAATATTGGTTACCCTCAAACATGCCAAGGGCTAAATTCCACTATTTTACTCATACTATTACTATCTATGAATTTGAATAGGAAGGTGTCCTCTTTAGTGGGTAGGATTTTGTCTAGGCCCTTGTTACCCCATCTAGTAAGAGTCGAATTCTGCATGAAAGTGAAAGTAGGTCTTTCACTTAGGAAAAAACCAACTAAATTGTTACTCTAGAGTTTGGGACCTTCTTAGATAAGATCGAGGTGGGACAATTCCATCAACTATAGTGGAGGAAAAAAGTTTTGGCTTTTCTTGAGATGAATTTGTTGAGACTACATTGCTTTAAGATTTTCCAACCCCATTCCTATTGACAGCGTGTCATAACGCCAGGCAAAATAAAATAACTAGACTACTACTATAGTAGTGGTAAGTCTAGGTCGATCCTACAGAGAGCGTGTGTAAAGTTGTTGAAATGAAATTAATTAGTGTTTAGGTTTAATGGAGGGTCTTGGATTTTAAAATAAGAAAATAAAATGAAACTAGACTAATAAAAACAAATTAAAGAAAACATGCGAAAATTGATAAAAGTGGAGAATTCGATAAGGACCCGATTCTTTGGTTCAATCTCGGCCTACACCCTAATTGAACATATTTTATGGATTTGTTGTTCTTAACCTTTCCTAGCAACTATTAATCATGAGTTAATAATTAACCTGAGTTTTTCCTTAGGTTTTGTTTAATCAAGATACGATCTTTATTTAAACCTAACCAACGAATAACCTAGGATACGATCTCTTGATTTAATTAGACAGTAGCATTACGAATTAGAAAAATTGATTAATTAAGGCAACAATCACATACGATGTGTCATTTAACCTAAGTCATGTTATACCTAATGATTACGAATCATTAGTCACTACACATGAATTTCAACATAATAATTATGGATTATATCAAAATTCTAGCAATGGATTTGCAAGTAAACGATTCAATAAACACATAAAATCATCCTTTCATAATAGCTGATGATTTCATACACAAATAACCAAACAATAACAAAAATCTGATTATCCATACACAAAACCCAAAACAATTAACATAAGATAACATAATCAATTTCTAATGAGAGAAAGAAACAACAAAAACAATAAAATAAACTTAACCCGAGTCATCGGCGTTGATGTCACCTTCGAACTGGCGTCGGGACATCTAGCCCTTCATGGGTCTCTCCCAAGAAAATGCTTCAACTTGAATCACCCCACCCGAAGACCCTTGCAGTGCCTCCCTTCTGCTATGCCTCCCTACTTTTCTCTATTTCTCTCGGTACTGTGCTATTTGATGTGACTAATAAACTTTTGTGGCCACCTCACTGTTCATATATCTTTTTAACCCTACGGACTTCTCTCTTGAATGCTGCATTTTTTTTTTGTAGCAAAAGATTATGCATAGTAGAATGGGATTTATTATGATGATTTTTTGGGTGGTTGATCATACTTTCATTAGGATCTTAATGACATTCTTGATGATGTTACTAGCTATTTTGGATATACATTTAGAGCATATGGATGTAAAGACAAATTTTCTTCATAGTGATTTGAAGAAGCAAATTTACATAGAGCAGTCTGAAGGGTTTAGTCAAACTAAAAAGGAGCATTTGGTATTTAATTTAAGAAATCCACTTTATAAGTTGAAGCAATCTCCACAAAAATAGTATAAAAAGTTTGCTATAGGAGATGTGAGTATTTATTGTGTAATTTTAAGAGCCTTGATGACAGATCATTTATTTTCCATAACTATACATGGATGATATATTGATTGCTACAAAGAACATGCATGATGTGGGTGAACTAAAGAACTTATTAGGGAAGGAGTTTAAGATGAATGATTTGGATGTTTCCAAACAAAATACTAGGAAGAGAGAATTAGAGGGATAAGAGCTCAAAAAACTAGTTATCCTAATGCAACTACATTGAAAAAGTAGTAGAAAGATTTGGAATGAGCAAGGTTAAACCCATTAGCACTCTATGAAAAAATTACTTTAAGCTTTTGTCAAATTAATTCCTAAAGACAGATATAAAGGTCAAAGATATGTCCAAGGAACCAATGCTAATGTTGTTGGATGTTTACTATATGTAATTGTTTGTACTAGGCCAGGTTTGACTCATATTTTTAGTCAAGTTAGTTAGCACATGTGAAAACCTAAAAGAAAACATTAGAAAGTAGCCAAGTAAATATTTAGGTACTTAAAAGGTGCAACAAGCCATGAGATTGTCTTTAGCAGTCAGTAGGGTGATCCTTTGGTTGTGGGATGTGTGGATTCAAACTATGTAAGAGGTTTTGATAATATAAGGTCTGTTATAGAGTATGTTTTTACTCTTACAGTAGGAAATATTGATTGAAAATCAATACTACAATATATGATTCATTGTCTACAACTGAAGTAGAACATCTGGAGTAGTTGAGGCTACTAAGGAAACATTATGGCTTATAAGGATAATGAAGGAAGTAGGAATCATTCAAAGTGAAGTTTGAATACACTTTGATAATTGAAGTTCAATTTATTTAGCAAAGAATCAAGAGTATCATGGAAGGACTAAGAACATAGGTGTGAGATTCATATGATCAGAGAGTTAAATAAACGGAGACATACTAGAAAAGGTTCACACTTCGAAGAATGCAACTAATATGTTGACAAAACATATTACTATAGAGAAGTACAAGCATCACATAGAATTGATTAGTATTTTGAGGTGTTAGAAGAGGCTAAAAATGCAACCTATGAAGATTATATTTACCCAAGTGGAGGTGTTATACCTTAATCATATGTATAGGTGTGCAATATTGACTTTTTTAGAATAAAACATGCATTTCTTGGAAGTCTTGTTTCCTAACACATGATATGTGTTCTTCCCTAGAATATGATTGGTTTTGGTGTGGTGGATATTTCTTTCTAAAGGACATGAATTAGGACACGAGTGTGTCAATGCTTGTATCTATATGCGTAGAGAAGCAGTAAGATACATAAATTGAGATATAAGCATGTTGGAGCCCGTGTCTATAAATATGAAGAAACAATAAAATACATGGTCTAGAACACCATCATATTTTTAATCAACAATCTTATTTGAAACCACAATTTTTAGCGGATTTGAAATTTTGAAAGGATTCTAAGATCTCTAAGGTCCTTTAAAAGTTGCTTCTAACTACTACGACCAGCTTGCTTTGAAGTGGGAGGACCTCTTTTGGGGGGAGTTCTCCTTGGATATTGAGGGCAAACCAAGTGAGCCAGAAGGTAGAGGAGGAAAGTCACCTATTGCAAAAGTTGCTTCAAAGGTGTAGGATGTCATACTTAAAAAATAAGAAAACAACTTTTGCAGGGAGATTTTTTTAAAAGATAGTTGCCTTAAATGGTACGATAGTCTTAGGCAGGATACAAAAATAAAAAAGGGACTAAAAAAACCCTTACAACCCCACATAGACAAGAGAGTGAAGCAAGAGGTATAAGAAAACTGAGATAATAAAAAAAACCAAGATTAGAATAAGAAAATAAGAATAACACCCGAAAGGTTGAAATCTAAATACACGAGAAACATTATGATGAATGAGCGAGTGAGAGTAACAAGGACAAATAGGTAAACCAAGTTCACAAAGCAACAAAATGAAAACAAGTGAAGAATAAGGAGTTTGAGTGGTGGAGAAAGCAAAGATAAAAGTATGGAAGAACAGGAAGAAATTTGGTTAAGGTTGCAGGCAACCATAGAAAGGAGTAAAGTTTTTAGAGAGAAGATAAATACCTTAATTTTCGCTAACATAACAAAAAATTGATAGATCATAAACGTGAAACTTTCTCTATGTGGACAACCACATAAAAAGGCATGGATGTTCATGAGACAGAAGTTCGCTATATATGTGCTTCATTAGTATTTTTAACAAAAAAGGTGAAATTTTGAGTAAGCATGAGAGATTTCTTGCAAAATTTTCGAAAAATATGATATTTTACTAAAATTGGTAAATTGCAATAGAAGTTGTTGTCTTTTTACTCTATAATTCATTATGATTGTATTGGAAGCAATATCTCTATTAGCTCGAAGTAAGACCGCGTATTACTAAACTTCCCTACACCCTGCGTATCAGCAGAATCTTTACTGAATTGTTATTATTGTGATTCATTATGATTGTAGATTTTCTCTTATTATAATATATCATGATCTGTACCCTAAATTTTGATGATATTCTCCTATAATAATTTTTATTTTATATAAATTTGACACAAATTACCTTAAGAAGTTGATAATCCTTATTTTATATGAAGAGTATGTTAAACTGAATTTAATTGTTAAACTCAATGTATACATCGGCCATCTCTTAATTTTGATTATTTTCTTTGAAATCTCCCAGTGTTTTAGAAACTGCATTTTATTGAACAATAAAAAACTGAATATTTCAAAGTAACAGTGTCCATACATTTAATATGATTTATATGTAAATTAGGCCAACTTTTTTGACAATAATAATATATTTTCTTGTTTAAGGAATTCCTGGTGATTTTTGTAAAAAACTCAGGAGTAGCAAATATAATAGGAAGAATAGTAGGGTTATAACTTTCATTACCAAGATTAGAGAGGAAATGTTAATCCATGTATGTCTCCTTCCTAGAATCATGTATGCTTACCAGAAGACTCATTTAAATATCAATTTATGGTCCACTGTTGCACACACTGAGCTGTTGATGACATTTAGTAAATTACTTCATTCCTGTATTTAATCATTCCAACTTGAGAACCTGCAAGTAAAATTTCTACTTGCACTGTAAAAAACGGAAACTAGAATATTTTCCTAAGGAGGTCCAATAGACTCATCAGCTTGTTTTCTTCTAACATTCGATACAATTGGTGATAAAGAGTGACGAGAGAAAAGGAACACCAGAAGATCGTTAATGTTAATGGCAATTTAGCCTCAAGCATTAAAGTCAGATAACTCCAAATCATTTAAGAGGACATGTTGACAGAATTTTAATACTTAATATGTACGTACGTGGAGAGGGAGAGTGATACCCTTTAGATGTAAAAAAAAACCATAGGAAGTCGTCGATGATATGCCATGATGCAATATATGATTCGTGGACCAAACATTCATATTATTGAATATGCCATGATGCAATGTATGATTCGTGGACCGTACTTTCATATTATGGAATATGCCATGATGCAATATATGATTCGTTGACCGTACATTCTTATTATTGATGTCATTGAAAAAATTTCAACAACCCTGCGACAGGGTAACAAAAGTATTTTACCTGAATGGTGGCCTACCCACTCTTTAAGTAATAGAAATGAAGTCCGTCATGTGTCACAGAACGATGGGCTGCCTTAAGACTGAAGATTACCGTACAAGTTGAACTTGTTGACAACCGTTTGCTAAATCAGATAAGATCACCCACACCCTATGGCAGTCCGACAAAACCTGCGTAGCATTTTAACCGAGTTGTTTTCCTCCAGCATTAATCCCAGGGGTTGTTTCAGCATCAACACCACACAGCACTCACCTCACTAAACCATTGTAAAATATGTTCACACGTTTGTGCGTCTAGAAAATGGCGAACAAAAGATGGCTCCATTCTCGTAACACGCAAGTGCTTTCTCGTATATTTTGGTACTAAGCCAATATCTCCCGAAATATGGAAGAACAGGTTGAGGGTTCGATTCGAGTAATTTACAAAATAATATATGCTCTCGTTTTGTGAGGAGTTTATGCTTGCAAATTTGGATATTGTTAAATCAATGGAAAACCTTCCAAATGGTTACACAGGAATATTTACCCGTTCCAACCAAGCTTAACCATGCAAGGACAAGTACGCCAGTCTAATTCTGGGCCACAAGATTCAGTTTAAAGGAACATTACGACTTCACATAATTAAGACTTCACATAATTCGCTGCAAGTTCCAACAAAGCACTACCACCCAAATGAAATGATAAAACGTCCACCACTGAACAACTATGAAGATGCCAGCACCTGATAGAAAGAAACACAATTTCAAGTTATGTCAAGGCATTTCAAGAGACTCATCTGAAGCACATGACAGTCCAATCAATTTGAATGGATAAAATATACATTCATTCCAAGTTTTCAAAGAGGTAGAAGACTAACCACTTTATTCTGTTTTATTTTCTTCGTCCTTTTCCTCAATCGTTTTCCAGACGATATCTCTCAGTCCAGTTGAGAGGTTCTTGTAAAACTGTAATTTGGCACAAATATCAGCAAAACTAGATCTCAGAATTATATGCAAATGAAAACTATATAGCATATATAAGGACTTCATCATAAACCTAATTAATTTTCATCTGCCACTCCCGTGTCTAAATGTGGATAAGCAGACAAAATATTTACTTTCCAGCAGTTCAAGCATAAAGCACCTAAAACTTAATAGTATTTTAACTCTGCCTTGTTATGAAGTTAATTATTAAGCAGTGAACATTTTTCCATGAAGTTTTTGGTCCAAAAGATCATTAAAATTTCCCCAACTTGCCGACTGATGGAAAACAAACATTATCCTTTTCCTTTTGCACCTAAATAATGGTATGCTTATCATGACAAAGTACACCTGCAAGAACATGGGATAAGGCGATATCACAACTAATTAAGATAATACTATATTCTAAATCTATTAAGAAAAAACACATCAAACCACTGGCTGCACAATATCCATGATCCACATAATTAATGTAAAATGAATATAAAACACAGAGCCTTCTAAATATGATCATTACCTGGATTCATTTAATTACATACCCAACGCCTAAATAAATATCATACCTTGTGAAATTCCAGGGTATCTCCACCAGACTTCCGAAGTTCAACCATGTAAAGTGAAGGAGCCACTTCAAAGATCTAAATAGATAGAAGATATCATAATATCAGACTTAAAATACTACAAAATAATGCAAAGCAGAAATATATGTTTTGACAGGAATCCCGAAACCATACTTCTGTTGCAACAGATAAATGACCCTTACGTCCAGTCTTCTCCCCTTGAAGCTTCATCTAACGCACAAGCACGATAACAGTTCTATTAGAGAATAATTCAGCATTTGAGTGGCAATGCAAAATGAAGTTAAAGACAATTTTGTGAAGCTAACTCCCGATCAGAATCAACAGGAGTCTACGATGAAGGAAGCAGGGTTTAATGATTAAGGATGTGACAATTATTTGGAAAGAGGAAGACCGTAGTCAATTTCATTAAAATTACATCTCAACCACTCTTGCACAAGAGGAGACATTATCACACCTTGAATTTATTTTTCTTTATTTCAAAACCCAAAGGGCCTGCAGTTTCTTCAATTTTTGAGATGATCTCATTAGGAGTATGTTTGGAGGTGAATCTGGTTTCCCGCTTGACAAGTCCCTGCTTGCAAAATTAAAAACGCTGTCAGGTGCATAGAAGTATGACTACATATCCATTGAAGATTGACAGGACTACATATCCTCTGAGGATCGCAGTTTGTCAAACCATGGATCAGAAGACAACATAGCAATACAGTAACCATTCTTGAACACTTCTCAGTAATTATGTCAAACAGAAGTATCAAAAATATCACTTGAGAAATAAATATCAAATGACTAACAAACATAACGGAGGTGTTATCCAGTCCTTTTAGATGACATACAGGCGCCAAGTGGCTGATCTAACTATATCAAAAGTATCAAACTCTTTCATAAATTGGGAAGGTCTTAGATCACACAAATACGTAGATATGTTCAGCCTTTTGTCCCAGCCAAAAAGAACAATTTGTGCAGAACATACCATTTGCTTCTCAAAGAGAGTACTCAGGTTAAGACCCTGTGATGTTGATATGAGTTCAAATGCATTCATAGTCACAGGATTCACAGGCCTTTCATCTCGCCTCTCCACAACAAGGTTTCCAGGATCCTATTCACCAAGAGGATTGTCAAGTAACAAACAGCCTGCAGTGTCCAGAGGAAAAGGATGCATGATACACAAACACAAAAATCTTACCCCTGACTCATTGAAAATAGAGTCAACATCGTCAAGACTAACATCAGGTTGTTCAAAAGTAGGTGGCTTATATCCTTTCTTGAACCAATCATTTTCAATAACCTCCGCGATGGTTATGCGCTGTTTCATTCCATCATCTTACTTAACAATAAAAAAGAATGCAAATATTCTTCCGAAAGAAAGAACAATTAAAACTGCGTGACACTGAACATACAGTTGCAGGAACAGGGTCAAGAATCCTTTTGATTAGTTTCTTTGCGCTTGAAGAGAACCACGGAGGACAGGTGAAATCAGCCTTATATATCTGCAATCACACAGGAAAGGCAATTAGATTTATTTAACGTCAGATGTTTTGGATCTGCAGAAGCAAAATATTAGAAACCACAAGGGAATTATATTAGTTTTGCGTCAATGACATGCAGTAATCAAGAACATGAGTTGATATAATAAGAGATGAGCAGCAATCTGCTAACATCAAATATCTCATATCCACAAGGTCAAGACGATCAGATAACCAAAATATTCAGCATGCTCATACTATTCATTCACATTCTTAGAAAGAGCCAAAAAAATATCTTGAATATTGACAGCTCACGTATGACATGAAACTGGAAATACTTGGGTATGTTTTTAGCCGTGGAGTGTTTTTTCTATTTTCTATCATCTATCTTCCTTTTAATTTCCCTATTTTCCTTTTCCACTAAAAAAATTAGAGAGAGAAAGTCCAATTTATTCAATAAAGTTAATTTCTATTTTATGCAGTTGCACAATTAATAGAATTTGATTTATGAAAGATTTTGTAGATTAAAATGGAAAATATGATAACTAAGGTTGTATAAAGAAGATCTGAACAGAAAGCACCATAATTTCTTCTTCCTAAAAAATTTTCTGGAAAATCAATCAGTGTTCCATAATTGAGACCCCCACTAATACTACACCCCTAGTATTGCTAATATTCCATTAAATTTGCACTGAGGTAATAATTTAAAATTCCCTTTCTAAACATATTTAGTAATGGAGCAAGAGAACCTCCTGAAACAAAAAATCTTACTGACAATTAAGATCACCTGATTAGGAAAAAGCTGATCCTAGGAATCAGTGTCAAGTATCACCAACACATTGCTTATCTTTTTATTTCACCTTATTCAAAAGCACATGCAATACAGAATATGTAAATGTGTACGTGTGGGTGGCTAAATGAGTATAACTAAAAGACAAAAGACTACCTTTTTGTACAGTTGCATAAGATTGGAATCTTCAAAAGGCAAGTATCCAGCCATTAAGACATAAAGGATGACACCACATGACCATAAGTCTGCTTTAGCTCCATCATAACCTTTATTGTTGATCACCTAGAGAAAACGATATATAAAATGCCGCAGATACATGCTGAAAAGTTGGCAACTCAAGAAATAAAACTATATATAAAATGTCCAAGAACCTCAGGGGCAACATAATTTGGCGTTCCACATGTCGTGTGAAGCAACCCATCATCCTAAATGGTAAACAAAAACAAACAGTTATCAATTACACTAAGAACAAAAAAAAATATTGAAAAATATCACCAAGGTTCTGTCTGTCAGCTAATAGGATGCTGATTAATGCAATTCACAAGTTATTTCAGTTAAGAAGCCATCACACTCACTCGAACTTGCTGGGGTAGTGCACTCAACCCAAAATCTGAAACTTTAAGAACTCCACTGGCATCCAATAAAAGATTCTCAGGCTGTTGTTAGGGAAAAAAAAATTCAAGAACTCTATTAGCATCCAGTAGCAACTCGACGATTGATATTTAAAACCTATTAACCTTGCTCCTTGGTAGCATCACAAGATTAATGTCTCACAACTAAAGCTCTAAGGCAATGCAAGAGCTGAATTTTTGACTTGGACAAGGTGAAAATTGAAACAAAATGCACACCTTTAGGTCTCTATGATACACCCCTCTGCTATGGCAGTAATCCACAGCATTAATAAGCTGCTGAAAGTACTTTCTTGCTTCATCTTCTTTGAACCTCCCTTTACTTGCCTGATTCAGAAAGAATAGGAAAATCAAACAACTCATTTGGCTCGGGTGAAATCATGCAAGATGATTCGGAAATATTGGGCTTACAATTTTGTCAAAAAGTTCACCGCCAGTCACAAATTCAAGAACAATGTATATCTTCGTCTTGCTCGCCATCACCTATAATATGACACCATTATTGTGACTGCGAATTATGAAGTGATAGAAAAATGAATACGTTAAGTATAAAATTGTCACAAGGATAATCTAAGTCTACAAAAAGCTAACATATAAACATAAAGGGAATTTGCATTGGAGAATATCAATGAGGCTATGCAATAAGGGAACAAGAAATGGTAATAGATCAAGCATATGAAGATCTAAGGCTATTTCACTCTAACCTCATACATGCGGATGACATTTGGGTGTCTAATTAGTTTCATGGTTGAAATTTCACGCTTAATCTGCAAAATGGAAACAACAGGAAGAACATGAAATTACTTAACTGAAGAGGATAGCGTTTAGATTGTCAAGCAGCTATTTTCATCAAGATTAAAAGCACCTTGAGTATTATAATATTGCTGAAACATGCAAAGATCCACTCCTTAAAAATTAAGTAAATCATCACATGTAGCAGTTGCCTCAAAGTTAATTCTCGTCATTTACGTTACACTTGCAGATTGTGAGAAAAGAAGTTGAATGGAGCAACATATGTCTCAAAGTAACAAAAATGGTTACAGGAAAGCCGGAAAAACAAATCTCGCACAATCATGAGAAAAAAATAAAGGAAAAGGAAAAAGGAAAAAGGAAATAAATCATAAATCTGTAATTCCCACTATACGGTAACACAACCATTGCTTACTATGCTTCAATGTAAGTAACTAATCCTAATTTACATCTTGTAAAGCATTTCTTCTCAGAGAATATGAACGGTTTGAATTCTTGAGGGTTCGGTTGATCAGGGTATTCTTTCAGGTTTTCGTTTCATTTTATCTGGGGTTTTATTGAGGATTATTACTCCTCCAGAAAGCAGTTACATTTCAGTAGCCAAGTTAGATAAATCGGCCTTGAAATTTTACATCTTAGAAAGAGACCCTCGCTCAATACTTTGACCATCCAATTTGACTGAGTACTAGATTAATCTGTTCAAATTATCATGCTTTACCCATCAAAATCAGCTTCCTTTTTCCTTATGAGCTACACTGCACAATAACAGAATAACAGGAATACCACTACAAAAATACTGGAATAAAAAAATCAAACAGTAAATGAACAACCCAACCAGAACAAATGAATAAATTTAAATAAATTATCTCCATAATCACAAAACGACATTTCTCTTCCCTCCAACCGTTGCCTTGTTACCTTTTTCCAGTGAATTACAAAACAACAAAAGATCAAAACTTGATATTCATTAGAATTTTTCGGCACCCAAACAGATCCAATTTCAATCAAGAAAACAGTCCCAGATACCAAATTATATATATATATACTACCTGAGCGATCATCTTGTGTTTGAGGACCTTCTCTTTATCAAGAATTTTAATGGCTACATTCTCTCCAGTCTCTATGTTCCTCGCGAACTTCACCTTCGCGAAGGTTCCTTCACCGAGTGTCCTCCCAAGCTCGTATCGTCCCACTCTGGTCCTGCTACCACCACCTGTACCCCCACTTCCTCTCGAGGCCATTTTTTCTCCACCTCTGTTTTCTGTTTTTCTTCTCTATGAAAAAGAATCTTTTTTGAAGCTCCACAAGCCTCCAAGTGACCGATCAAGATCTCTTTTTTTTACAGGGTTGCCATACCTGAGACTTTGCCACACTCATCTTCACTGTTTAATTTATATTTATCAATCAAACAACAGTAAAACACAATCAAACTTAAAACTCAACCCTAACTGCGAAAATTAAGGAACAAGAATATATTCAGAAGTAAATAAGGAAGGAAAATTGGAGGCGATGGAAAGGGAAGACAAAATCGGGATGAGACAGATAACCCATGACACATCAACGCGCCCCTAAATTGACGGAAACGAGATAAATCAAAGTGCTTTTGGAACAAAGAAGGAGGTGGTGTATTTGTATTAGGAGATTTTAGGTTACGGATGGATCGACGTCGGTGTTCAAGGATGAACTAAACAGAAAATATGGATGGATAATCGAGAGTTGAAAGGAGACTTTCTAAAGTGGAAAACAACAGAAGATGATGGGTTTGTTTTATAGATGGTAGCAATCTCTGTCTTGACAGCAGTTATCCGGGGAAGGTCTCTACTTGTTTTTTATTTTTTCTGTATAGCTTATTTATGAACAATAATTGTCTGCAAGACTCCTCCTAAATGCGGGATTCGAAGAACAACAACACGTAGCGATATTTCAATTTAAGAAACTGTTTCTAGTAGGCCATCATTATCGCAACAATGGTCCCACCATAAGTCAACTCTTCCCAAAAGGAAGGCCTGACGGTGTCAGCGACTCTCCTAATGCAATCCAAAGAAGACGACCGATATTTCCATCGCCCGGAACCATCTTCATTTCTTCTTCAACCTCGATTCTTCCCAGTTCCCGTCTTTTGTAAAATTAAACGTAACATCGAATATAACAGCAGCGGAATAAATTTAAAATTTTTCTATATAATTAACTTTAACAAAATTTAATTAGAAACATAAAATAAGAAATTAACAGTCATATTAACTCATATCAATTTCTTGTTGTAATTTTTTCTTTCGCTTTGAATCTATTAATCCACGAGTTGTTCAATTGTCCGATCTCTAACGGTATCCACATATTTTTTCAGAGAAAACTCAAATCTAATTTGAGAGGAAAAATGTAAGAAGTGCTAGTTCCAAAATTTTATAATTTTTCCTTTTATATGAAAAATCGTATTTTTCATGTCCTTAGATTTTATCAAAATTACAACTAAAGTCAAACTTTAGTTATAATTACGAATTAGTCCTTATAAGATTAAATATCACATATTAATCCTTACTGTTTCTAAAACTTCTCAATTAAGTCCAACTTAAGTCAAATTTCAATGTTTCCTTTATAGACCATTTATGTGTGATCTATTAGGTTCCTAATATGTTGATCATGATTATAAATTATAATTCTAATTTATAATTAGAATTAGATAAATTAAAATTCCTTTTAATTTATCTTTAATTCCCTAATTAAACAATTTATAATCACAGATAATGATTGACGTCTAGCAACATGTCATGACCATCCAAATATTAGGAATATCAAAGTGATTTGACTTAACCTGTCTATGCATAGCTATGATGTATAAATTAATCATTTCGTCGTCTAATGTTTTAATTGGACTTAGAGTATGGAATTCGTGTCTACTATAAATAATCCAATCATGTTTGTTCTTGCTAATTAGTAAATGATTTATAATTGATATTTGGAAACAACTTTTCCAAATTTCAATTTACTCTGACCAGAGATTCTCAAAATCATTACAAATCAAGAACAGCAGAATATTTTTCCTAATTACTTTAAGACAACGAATTCTTTATTGATTTACTCAACTATCTCCATATAGTTCATGTTATATCTAACAACTACTGAATTGAACTACTCCAAGAATAGAACATAAGTAGCATCAAAATATAGTAATTTCTACATGAGATAACTTTGGTAATCTCAAGTCTAAGGATCAATTATACAATCATCATAATGAGATAATCCACAGTTACACAAGTAATGTTCTATTCGAGATTCTCTTAATCGGGTCAATTCAGTGAACTTATTCCCTAATAAGCACCCACATGTTTGTTTAAGTGTCTCCATACTTTAATTTATAAGATCAATTACTTTCTTCATAAGAAAGAAACAAATATGTGCTAGTCTAACCATTTCATCAATACCCAATCTTGATGAAACAACGACTAGGAACATTTTAGGAATAATATAACAAATGCAATTCAAATCTCATAATTATAATCGCATTATAATTTTTAATTGCATAACAATTATTCTATGGATTTTATCTTTATGATTAATAATTAAATAATTAAAAAATATACAAAGATAAAGAATGTCTTTTGTTGAATAAAATATGGTCATACAAATAAATTTACAACCAACATTAATTGGCTGCAAAGGCATACACTAACAATCTCCCACTTGCACTAAAGTCAATCATTAATGTATCGAATACCATAACCATCCATATGTTTATCATGTCTCTTTTGAGATAAAGGTTTAGTAAGAAGATCTGCAAGATTCTCTTCTGTGGGAACTCGCTCTATCAGGATGTCCTTTCGTTCCACTATCTCCTGAATCAAGTGAAACTTTCTGAGTACATGCTTAGATCGCTGATGAGATCTCGGTTCCTTCGCTTATGTAATAGCACCATTGTTGTCGCAGTACAATACTATCGGATCAACAATGCTAGGAACCTCTCCAAGTTCATTGATCAACATCTTGATCCAAACTGTTTCCTTCACTGCCTCAAAAACTGCAATATACTCAGCTTCAGTTGTTGAATCTGCGATGGTTGGTTGTTTGGAACTCTTCCAACTAACCGCTCCACCACAAAGAGTAAAAATATACCCTGACTGTGATCTACTATCATCTTAATCAGACTGGAAGCTAGCATCTGAATAACCCTGAACTCTGAGCTCAGTTCCTCCATAAATCAGAAAAATATCTTTAGTCCTTCTCAAGTACTTTAAAATATTTTTCACAGCTGTCCAATAACCCTCACTGGGATTAGCTTGATATTTTCTTGTTATGCTCAAAGCATAAGCAGCATCTGGTCTTGTACATAGCATCGCATACATGATGGACCCAATAGCCGAAGCATACAGAACACCATTCATTCTATCTCTTTCCTCTTGTGTCCTAGGACACATGCTCTTGGAAAGTGAAATCCTAGGCGTTGTAGGTAAAAATCCCCTCTTGGAATTTTCCATGCTAAACTGTTTTAACACTTTGTCTATGTACAAAGATTGGGACAAACTAAGCAACCTTTTTGATATATCTCTATAGATCTTTATACCTAATATATAAGCTGCTTCTCCCATATCCTTCATAGAAAAATTCTTAGATAACCATATCTTAATAGACTGAAGCATAGAAATGTCATTTCTAATAAGCAATATGTCATCCACATAAAGCATTAAGAAAATGATTGCACTCCCACTTACCTTCTTGTAAACACAGGGTTTATCCACATTTTTGATAAAATCAAACTCTTTGATTGTTTCATCAAAACGGATGTTCCAACTCTGCGATGCTTGTTTCAGTCCATAAATGGATCGTTGCAACTTGCATACTTGATTAGGAAATTCTTTATATTCAAAACCTTCAGGTTGTATTATATACATATCCTCTTGCAAATTCCCATTGAGAAATGTTGTTTTGACATCCATTTGCCAAATTTCATAATCATGGTATATAGTTATAGCCAATAAAATTCTTATGGACTTAAGCATTGCTAATGGCGAAAAAGTTTTATCAAAATTAACTCCTTGTTTTTGTCTGTAACCTTTTGCCACCAGCCTTGCTTTGTATGTATGTACATTTCCAACCATGTCTTTTTCCTCTTAAAAATCCACTTGCACCCAATAGGTACTATACCTTCAAGTGCATTCACTAAAGTCCACACTTAGTTAGTGTACATGGATTTCATTTCGGATTTCATGGCTTCTTATCATTTTAAAGAATCAATGTCTGGCATTGCTTCCTTAAAATCAATAGGTTAGTCATTCATAAGTGAAACATCATCATTTCCCTTTTCAACATGTAGATCTAATCTAACAGGAGGATGAACTACCCTTCCAGAGCGTCGCGAACTTTGTGTTTCGTGAACCATTGGTTGTACATCTAATGTATCAGCAAGTGGTTGTGTTTGTAGTTCTGGAACTTCTCTAAGTTCACTACAAGAAAATCACGTAATAGCGTTGGAATATTTTCGACGAAAACCAATCCGTCGCCACTTCCCGACGGAACGCACATATTCCGTCGGCACATAAAATGTTTTACCGACGGACAATGCATCTGTTGGAAATACTGTAGGAAAAACGTTCCCGCAAAATCTTCGATAAAAAATAGCGACGCCAAAAGTCACAACGACGGGAAAAAATGCGAGAATCATTCCCGCAATTTAATTGCTTCGCCGAGTTACCGACGGGAAACCTACCGTCTGTATTTGGATTTCATGTACCGACGGACAAACGTTTCATCCCCAAATCTTGAAGCAATATACCGACAGACAGGCTTTTCCGTTGGTAAATTGTTTACAGACGTCGTTGTGATGTACCAGCAAGTGGTTGCGTTTGTGGTTCTAGAACTTCTCTAAGTTCACTACAAGAAAATCACGTAATAGCGTCGGAATATTTTCGACAGAAACCAATCCGTCGCCACTTCCCGACGGAACGCACATATTCCGTCGGCACATAAAATGTTTTA
>JAOTAY010000002.1:27714544-27734165 GCA_025629805.1 Erythroxylum baracoense
AAATTTACTGTCTACGAATGTGCTTAACTAGGAAGGATACTAACACACATTTGGGAATGGCAAGTGGATGTTACCTAGAGGAGTATTTCTGGTTGCTCGTGGTGAATTGTCTTGATCCTTATATAAGACACACTTAAAGGTATGTGCAAGAGAATTATATATTGTTCAAGAAAATAGTTCGTCTGATTTGTGGACCTAAAGATTGGGACATGTCAGTAACAAGGCTTTCAAATTGTTAACTTGAAAATCACTTATCCCTGTAAAGACTACTGTTTCACTTGGCCCTTGTGATCATTGCGTAGTTGGCAAATAGTACTGACTATTATTCCATAAAAATTTTACGAGGAGGAAGAAGAAGTTTAAGTTGGTGAAATCTAATGAGTATTGTAGAAGTTTAAGTTGGTGAAATCCAATGAGTATTGTAGAAGTATAAGTTGGTGAACTCCAATGAGTATTGTAGAAGTTTAAGTTGGAATCCTATGAATTGGATTCATCATATTGAAATTCAACTAGGTCTTGATGTCTTAAATGAGTGTACGGGTCCATAAAAAGATGATGATTTTCCCAACCAAATTGTGGCTCATTGAATTCCACAAACGTCCCTTGCTTATAGTATTCATCCTCCATGATTATTCTTTTTGATCTCTTCCTTTCATTCAATTCTTCAAATGTCTCATTCTCATTCTAAGCAGTCTTGATGTGTCTCTACATTATGCCCCAAATTTTTTTTAAAAAAAAACAAAAGACCTTAGACTAAAGAACTAAACTAATTGCCTCCATGGCAATAGCGCCAAAAACTTGTTCGCAAGGTTACACACGTTAAGTTTTAATATTTATTAACCTTGGTAAATTCTGCAAGCGCAAAGGTCGTTCACGTAGTATCTAAGGTATCGATCTTACAAGGAAGGCTAAGCTAGTCCTAAAATCTAAGGTCGTACTAAACTATAATAATTCAAAATCAATAACTAATGTAGAAAATAAACCAATCAAATAATTAATTTCAAGAGAATTATAGAAATCTAAACAAGATAACAAGTCACACAAACCAATCCCAAAACCAACCCAGAAACTATCAAGTGAGAGAAAGGAGGTTTTAATCCGAAATAAACGAAAACCTAATCAGTTATCCATTTATCGAATTAATGGGTCTAGACGATCCTAGGGTGGATTAATTTCTCTTGAGTTATAATTCTTAATCCTAATTGATAATCTCTAACTTAAATTATGGAATTGTGATTTCTCGATTCACAATTAACCCAAAACCTAAATTAGTTCTCAATTGTCTAATAACCTACCCAAAACTTATGCTCAATTTCTTGTTAAATGATTCTACTGGTTTGGTTCAATTCTTTACTTATCAAATCACCTAACTCTTATTAACCCAATTTGATTATTTTCACTCGACTCACCCTTTCAGTCTATTGCCAAGTTATTAAGAGTATAATTAAATCACAATTAAATCAATAAAAAACACAATCAATCAAACTTTATTAATCTTAAAAATCAAAATCCCAAAGGTGAGTATAAATAACAACTTAACATTCAACACAACCTATTCTCAACACTTATTTCAATTCTATATATGAATAAAATTGAAATAAATAGAAAATATGTCGAATGGAATTACGGAAGCAACAATAACAGGAAACTACCTGTTCTGGAAAGTACATCGCGTCAAGCTTCTTCTCCGTGTTTCTCTTCCTTTGTCTCCTTCCTCAATCTCTTAATTTCTTTCTATTTTTTTTAATTGGATGATGTGAAGCTCTTTTTTCAGACTCTCCAAGACTTCTGTATCTGTCTCATAATGATGTATTTATACTTTGGATGCTCTAGGTTAAAGTTGGGGTCAAAATGGACTGAAAAATCTTGCGAAATTTAAGTTTTTGCTTCAACTAGACACAGGCCATGATCGTGGCCCTACCTACCATGATCATGGCCAGCACCTAAACCTTTCTGTCATGATCGTAGCCCAATGTGCATGATCATGGCCTAAATGTAAGCTCTCTGTCACAACCATGCCCCAAAGTGCACGATCGTGGCCAAATTACTCTAGCTCATCCCTTTTTGTCCTACAATCGTGGCCAATGTTTTTGGCCCGGAACTATTCTCAACTTCTCCATTCTTCGCCATTTACCCTGAAACACTAACAAACACATCAAGGTACCTCTAAAATATGAGAATTAAGCTCAAAGACTCATACTAACCCATAAAAACATTTAAACACCTAACTAACTCAATTAAACCATAAATACACACTCAACACTCAAATTCACACTAAATGCCTAACAAATTGAACCCTAAAACACAATGCAATTCACAATTATCAACATCTCCACATTTAACATTTACTTGTCCTCAAGCAAAAAAAACAACAAACATAACAAACATGAAGCACACAGTGCAAAAATGAGACAATGGTTGCAACTTCATGAAATAAATTTAATCTTGAACATAATTTGACAACCTGGAGGGTGCTAAATTTACACGAAGTCCTAATTAAGCTGCATATTTATATAAAGATCCTAATTCACTAATTTTGTGAGCTAATGATCATTCACAACCTACTAGACTATGTTCAAAATTAAATGAATTTCACTCATCTAAGCCATTGACACATTCAAACAATTCACACAATGTAAACTAATAATTATCATACGATATGCAAAATCACATTCAAAAGCAAAAAAATAAAGAATCCCTCCCCACATTGTCCTCAATGTGAGAAGGAAGCACACGTCACATAAGATAAGAAAAGACAAAATAGAAATTAAAGTAACAGAAAACAAATAAAAATAAACATAAAACAAAATAGAACTGAAGGTTAATTTGGAAAAGAAAAATTGGGTTAGGTATAAATCCTAAGGAGATGGAGGTGGTGATGGTGTTGGAGGCGACAATTGAACACCCTGAGACTCGAAATATCGATGGATCTGTCAGATATCCTGGCTCTGGCGTTGATGCGTGCGCACCATCTCCACAAGTGTCTTGTTAGTATTGGTGACTTCATCTAAAACCTTCTTCCAACCTTGTTCTTCTTCCTCTTCGTCCTCAGATTCTTCACTAGTGGATTTCTCTTATGCCTACCGAGGTGGTGCTGAGCTTGAACTCGCCTAACTTGCCCTGATCTGAACATGTGTCTTTTGGTTGATATCCCTAAGTTCGATGTTTGTGGAATGGATGATCTCCACCTGAAATAAGTGATGATGGTTGAGGAAGTCAGGGAGGTGAACTATTAACCCCTCCATTCCACACCAAACTGCTCTGCAGTGGCAGATACTATTTATCCCATTCCAATTTGGTTGCTCCACTTGCGCGGAGTTGTAGTAATGGCATTCAACACATGCGTAGATGTGCAGACTGGAATATTGTGGTCCATGCACCACAACATAAAGAGTTCCTTGGTGGAACACTTATTGGTTTTGGTTTTATCGAAAACTAGCTGACACATAAATTTGTGTAGTAACAAGTGTTCATGGGACCGTATGATGTTGTTGTGCGCATTCTTTGCATAGAATTGCTCAATTCCAGTAAGCTTATGCCAATATTGGGAAGGAAGAAAGTCTTCATGATAGTCGATGATGGAGGATTCGGGGAATCCTCACATCTCGCACATAATTTCGACATTCAATTTATATGCTCGTCCTCCCAATCTAAACCACAATTCTTTTGTATTCTTAGGGTCAAAAGTCAAGGACGTGAAAAATTCCAGTGTAAGCTTCTCATAAACAGGGAATTGAAATCGAATAAATTAGCCCACTAGATCCTTTCAGCTAGGTTTTCTACATGCTCATGCAATTCTAGCCTATCTAGTGTGTCAAAGTCAAAATACTTAGGAACTACAATTTGTCTAGAACAGCGAGAACGAAAACGAGTACCTTCCTCCCTCGGTGTAAATTGGAAGAGTGCTTCGAAATCAATTTCTCGGTCGCTTCATCCCTATCCCGTAACTTGTTATCATCCATATAGTTCCCGTCAAGCCGATTGTTTAATGTGTGGCATGATTGGGTAGAAATTAGGAAGAATTTAGAGATTGAAAAATTCTAGAGAGATGTAAGCGTGTTTGGATGCTTAATTTCTAAAGAGATAAACTGAAAATGAAAGTGAAAGTAAAGTTAAACTGAATATATAAGTGAAAAAAGGGTAAAATGGTAAAGTTGTTTTTACGAAATGCGTCCTCCCCCTTTTCTTCCTAGTCACAGGCCACGATAGTGGCCTGCTATGCCGACAGGCCACGATCATGACCCACAAGGCCATGGTCATAGATGGCGGCTATACACTCACTCCAAATTCCTTCTTTTGTTCTTTTTCCAATTTGTTTCAATTTCACTTCCTATTCCTTGTCCGCCTCTTTTTTCATGCTTGAACATCTTCCACGTAATTTCCAAAGTCTGATTCCTTTTCTGATTTTTATTCAAACAAAAAATGAACCCAACTATAAAATTTCGAACATTATAACAAAATTAACAAAGAACTACTTTTCCATGGGTTGCCTCCCATGTAGCGCTTCTTTTAACATCAGAAGCTCAACGCTCCTTTAAGCTCACGGTGAATGGAATGAATGATTTGATGATAGCGTTTTCCTTAGTCTCAAAGTTTGAAATTTAGCTACTATACTGCAGTTACCACCGTCCTTACAATTTTTCTTTTCCTCGCCTTCTCCTTTGCGAGCGCTTCTTCCTCAAAGCATTACTAGGATCTTCTATGTCATCCCATTCACCTCGAGGTTCAAGTTCTTTGAGATCCATTGGAGGTGAAGGAGCTCCATAATTTCTAGTGGACACCTTGAAGGTCAAAGTTGCCTTTCCTATTCGTAGAGTTAATTCACCCCTAGTAACATCAATAATTGACCGTGTAGTGGCCAAGAAAAGTCGTCCAAGAATTATCGGGGTGTCCTCATCTTCGCTGATGTCCAAAATGTAAAAGTTTGTGGGAAAGATAAATTTACCAACCTTTACAGGCATATCTTATATAATTCCTATCAGTCTATGTGATGTTCTATCGGCTGTCTTAACCAAAAACTTTGTGGGTACTGAAGGTGTAGGGCATCATATTTATGCTCGCACCTAAATTCGCGAATGCCTTATCTATGATGATGCTGTTGATACTATAAGGGATGAAAAAGTATCCTTGGTCCTTTTTCTTCGTAGTTATGTTGGGGCCATTTTCCAGTGGTTGCTCCTTAACCTTCTTCTTGACGGACTCCTATAATTTGAGCTTTGTCTGTATTTGTTCCATTACTACCTTAACCTTATTTTTCTCAACCTCCTGTAATTTTTCTGCTTTCCTCTTTGCATATAACTCTCACCGCTGCGCAATAAGGAACAGAAATACACATTGAGTTGCGTTAAGTGACTCAATCATAGGTTCACTCGAGGGAACTTCTTTAATCATTTGACCTTCTTCTTCATCCTTCACCTTCTCCGGCTCCTTATCTTAGGTCTTACTGATAACCATGATACGTTCTTTCGGGTTGTTCTTAGTGTTGCTTGGAAGAGTTCCAGCATTTTGAGTTGACATTGCCTTTACTAACTGCCCCATATAGACTTCTAGATTATGTATAGATGAGGCATGGTTCTTCATTACTTGCTCGAATTTGCTCTTAAGCCTCCTATGTGCTTCCTCTATGCCTCCGATCATTTCCAAAATTCTGTCCAACTTTGACTCCATCGAGCTTGATTTATCTTATTAGAAGCTCGATTGGCCCTGAGACTTGAACTGTCTTATATTGTTATTTAACTAGGAGAAGTTCAGGTGATTCTTCTACCCGGGATTGTAAGTGTTAGAGTAGGAATTGTTTCCCCCTCCTAGTCCAAATTGTGCCCCCATATAGTTCACTTAATCTTGATTATCCTCTCTCATCAAGTAGCAGTCTACAGTATCATGGTTTGTCTGACCATAAACCTCACACTTCACTTATACAACCTTCACCTGGGCTGATGACGATGTCTTCATGTTGCTTAGTTGTCGCGTCAAATTGTTGTCCTTTACTTGCATCTTTGTCATTTGATTGATCGCAACGATTCCCTTTTGCTATCAAAAAGTATTAGGCTACCTACCTCTCTCGCTCGTTCATAAGCAGCTGTTGATGATCATCTCCTCAATCAACTCCTCTGCTTTATCGATTGTCTTCTGCATCAAAGATCCTCCTGACACTGCATCGATCATGCCTCTAGTAGGTGGTTTCACTCTATTGTAGAAAGACTGCAAAAGGAACTCCTTTGGTAGGTTGTGGTGTGGGCACTTCCTTTGCAGATCCTGGTATCTCTCCCACGCTTCATAAATTGAATCCTCGTCACCTTGTTAGAGATTGGTTATTTCCTTTATTATCTTTGTGGTCTTTGTCAGCACAAAGTACTTGTCTAAAAAGACACGCACAAGCTACTCCTATGTCGTGATGTTGGCAGGGCTTAGTGAATGATACCAAGACTTTGCTCTATCTCTACGTGTGAAAGGGAACAACCTAATCCTAATAACGTCCTCCAAAATCTAGGGATATCGGAAAGTATCATAGATCTCGAGTAAGTTCACAATATTCACGTTAGGATCCTTATTCGCTAATCCATAAAATTGCACGTTTTACTAAAACATGTTTAGAAGGGCTGGCTTAATCTCGAATAAGGCTGCATGAGCAGGTGACCTAGCCACTCCTTGGCTCAATGGGATGAACCCTGACCTCATAAAGTCTATGAGGGTCCTCTGCTGCCGTCCTTGATTAGCTTCTTGATCAATATTTCTCTAAAATTCCTCGGCCATTTCTGATTTTCCTAACTCTTTGTCTTCCTCTCGCCGAGCTTTCCTAAGAGTTTGTTCTAATCGTGTGATATCTAAATCTACTGTCTTCGCTGCACAACTTGAACCTCTCGTGACTCTTATGTTTATGAAAGAGCATGCTTCCTAAAATGAACGAAAGAAATGAAAACAAAAATTAAAATCTACTCTAATGCCTTAAACTATAAAATTAAAATGCTTCCCTGATAACATTGCCGAAAACTTGTTCGCAAGGTTACACACGTTAGGTTTTAATATTTATTAACCTTGGTAAATTCTTCAAGCACACGGGTTGTTCACGTAGTACCTAAGGTATTGATACCACGAGGAGGGAAGTCTAGTCCTAAAATCTAAGGTAGTATTAAATTACAATAATTCAAAATAAATAACCAATGTAGAAAATAAACCAATCAAATAATTAATTTCAAGAATTGAATTACAGAAATCTAAACAAGAAAACAAATCACACAACCTAATCCTAAAACCAACCTGGAAACCATCAAGTGAGAGAAAGGGGTTTTAAACCGAAATTAGTGAAAACCTAATCAATTGTGCAATTATCGAATTAATAGGTCTAAACGGTCCTAGGATGAATTACTCTCTCTCGAGTTATAATTCTTAACCCTAATTGATAATCCCTAATTTAAATTATGGAATTGTGATCTCTCGATTAGTAATTGATCCAAAACCTAAATTAGTTCTAAATTGTCTAGTAACCTACCGGGAACCTATGCTTGATCTCTCGTTACACGATTCTAACGGTTTGATTCAATTCTTTACCTATCAAATCACTTAACTCTTATTAGCCCAATTTTATTATTTTCACTCTGCTCATCCTCTCAGTCTATTGCCAAGTTATTAAGAGCAAAATCAAATCACAATTAAATTAATAAAAAACATAATCAATGAAACTTTATTAATCTTAAAAATCAAAATACCAAAGGTGAGTATAAACAACAACTCAACATTCAACACAACCTATTCTCAACACCTATTTCAATTCTATACATGAATAAAATCGATAACTAAAAAATACGTCAGGAATGGAATTGCGAAGGTAGCGACAATGAGAAACCACTTATTCTGGGAAGTAGTTCACGTCAGGTTTCTTCTTCATATTTCTCTTCCTTTGTCTCCTTTCTTAATCTCTCGATTTCTATCTAGTTTTCTTTCAGAATTGGCTGACGTAAAGGCTCTCTTTTCAAACTCTCCAAGACTGCTACGTCTGTCTTATAATGATGTATTTATACTTTGGACACTCTAAGTTAAATTCGTAACAGAAAATCTTACGAAATTCAAGTTTTTGCTTCAGCTTGACATAGGCCACAATCATGATCCTGCCTGCCACGATCGTGGCCAGCGCCTAAACCTTTCTATCATGATCATCACGACCGTGCCCCAAAGTGCGATATCATGGCCTGGCTGCTCTGGCTCGTCCCTTTCTGTCACAATCATCGTGGCCATTGTTTTTGGCTCGAAACTCTTTATAACTTCTCCGTTCTTCGCCATTTAGCTTGAAATACTAACAAACACATCAAGGTACCTAAAAAATATAACAATTAAGCTCAATGACTCATACAACATATAAAAACATTTAAACACCTAACTAACACAATTAAACCATAAATACACACTCAACACTCAAATTCACACTAAATGCCTAACAAATTAAACCCTAAAATACAATGCAAATCACAACTATCAAAAAAATTCAAATACTCAAAACCGATTTGTTTAATACGAATATGTTTAAAACACTTCCCAAAATGTTTCCCAAGGATTATTTGAAAGATCAAGAGGATTTGTATTAAAATTAAGAACTTTAATGTCTCTTGATGAATATAAAAACTCATTCAATGAAGTAAGATAAAATTTTTGGATCATCAAATTAACAAAGTGAGCTTACAAATATTAATACAAAAAGTGAAATGACTGAGCCTTGATCTTCTTTTGTTCTTGATCTTCTTTTGTTCTTTCTTTGATCTTCATTTCATCGGTTACAAACTTCAACTTGTCTTTATCATCTTCATATACTATCTTTTTGAGTTTATGTCTTCATTTTATTCTAATATTGCTTTTCATCAAAATGATAATTACATTAGCAGCAATTATGTTTTTTTATCATCAAAAAATAATTAGAACACCCTTTGTTCAACATTATTGAATAATGTTTATAATATTATCTTTTAAGTAATTAAAAAGTTATTATTATTAATTATATTTTGTTATCACTAAAATATAGATTGAAACTTGTTTTGGTTCAATATAGACAATTTAGAACCTTTTGGAAATATCAAAATTTTAAAGTCAAATGAGTTTATGCATTAACTTTAATAGAAAAAATTTCTAGATTTGTAAGAAAAATAAATGCTTAAGCTGACATAGGTATTGCATTCTATAATCATTCACCACATCTAAAGTCTTAACTAACATTTAGTTTGATGCCATTCAATAGCCTTGCCTTTGATTGCTAGTTTTCTAGGCTAGTCTTAGACTCTAGTATTTCCATCCACAACAAACTCCCAATCATCTCCAAAAGTGATTCATAACCATCTTACTAGTCAATAAATAGCATTTTACTTGATGATTAGTGAAATTAATGTATAGTATTTAGAAAATGAACTTTCTAACTTATATATAACATTAAATAGTATCTATTTATAAACTAAATCAGTCAAACATACTTTTTCAATCTTGTAAGTTCTTTAAAAGATTAAAACTATTTTCCTTGAGAAAAAATTGATTGAAAAATATTTTGAAAGTTTCCCAAAATTTTTAATTTAAAAGATTAAGAGAATTTTCTTTACACCCTTTCTAAATTTTCTCTTGATTAATTCAAAGTATATGCAATATATATAAATGATCATGTAATGGTTGAACGACTAATTCATTGAAATGACTAAGAAAAGGTGATAAGAAAGATTGCAATATTTGTTACAAATTGAGTTGTTTGATTCCTTGTTTTTCTTAATTCTTATCAAGTATACACATTACACTTGAATTTCTTTTAAACTCTTTTGAATTGCACATATGATCCATTTTATTCATTTGTTTTATCCTTTGTTTTATCAATTAATTTAATTGACTCCCCTGTTTACTATCTTTCTATTGAACTTATAGGGTATTTAGTTAACTGGAATCACCATTTCATTCCTAATCTATTCTTAATAATATATTATTCCCTTATTTGGTTGAAGAAAATATATAATCCAAATGTTTACTTATTCCTTAAGTTTGGGGTATAAGTAAACCCATCCCCACCCATATCTTTATCTATTCTAAATGAGTTAGGAATAAAAATGAGGACATGTTGGACAAAAATATCCTTAAGGAATCCATATAATTACTTTAGCTATAAAAATATTATAACAACAATAATAATAAGAAGAAGAAGAAGAAGAAGAAGAAGAAGAATAATAATAATAATAATTAACAATAATATATTTATTTCTTTGTTATTCTAAATTTATGTTTTTAAATAAAACATTGGTACTACATCATCATTAGAAATCCTTTGGAATAAACCAAACTAAATAATATATATTCTATTCTATTCCTCATCTATTCTATTCCTAAATAATCACTATTTTATTCTTTATCTATTATTATCGGTGAACCAAACTCCATGTTAGTCTTTTACATATTACTTAATTCTATTATATTAAAACTAATATTATTATTAAAAGCAAATTCATAAATAATAATATATTTTTCAATCATCAAAATCATAGGCTAAAAATTTACTTTGTCCAATAATTATAAAACCTTATAAATAATAAAAACTAAGATCTATTTACACCAAACATTTTGAAGCTGTATTGATTTTCATTTTTTTTAACTATATTACCTTACATGTTGGTAATGTTTGATTTCCTTCTTCTTTGGTTTTTATGGATTGTAAGCTTCACTCTACTTGCTTCCTTAGCAAGCATTTCTACAATACATTATTATTTTAATTCAAACGAATGCTTTATATATTAAAAAATGTGTAATTATAATCTTGAAAAATAATTACTACTTTTATAGTTTTATGACATGCTTACTATGTTACATCCTTGGCTTAACGAACCTTAATCAAGATAGCTGTAAACTTTTTTTTGACATTCTTTCCTTTTATATGAAAGAATCAAATTATAGGCAATAAGATAATATTTTTGCATTATTCAAAATTTTAAGATTGGAATTTTCATTAGTTTAATAGATATAATAATTGTTATATAAAATCACTAATAATGATTTTATTTAAGTGAAAAAGAAGTCCTTTGGCTTTTCTAAATAACCATTTTATTTCACTAGGTATTTCATATCCAGTATTTAAAACAAACAAAGGAAAAAACAAGGGATGTTGGGGACTCAACATTCCCATGTGGGTAACCTTTTTAAATGTAATAATTGACTAATTTAAGTTGGAGAAATCGCAAAAGGATGATGCGTAAGATTATATTAAACTTACGGTACACGTCTAGCAGAAACGTCCACAGTTGCGCTAAAATTTATCACTATTATTGTAATTTACGCACAAAAATTAAAATATATAAGACCTAAGATGTAACGACGCTAAAAGAAATAACATCTACGTACTTTCTTAACTTCAACCAAAAAACTTTATAAATTAAAACACACTCTTGGCTCTCCAATACTCGTACCAACCTCCCCGATCACCCTGTTTCTACTTTCTGAAAAATTATGAGTCAGAGATCTAAAAATGTCATTGCGGCCATTACGCTGTTAATATGCATGAGTTTGAACTTTTGGCCGCTGGCAATGGCTGAAGGCAATTCCGGGTTGGCCTCCTTCTATACGACTCCATATGTTCGTAAGTATTCTGAATATACAAACTATAGATATCTACAAAAATAAACCAGTGAGCTCCAAGTCACATCACATGGTTTTTGTTATCTGTTCTTAACAGCTTCTGCGTGTTATGGATATGCCGATGCTGGTGTGTGGATAGCAGCAGCAAATGAAGACCTATTCAATGGGGGTGCAGCTTGTGGGAGAGATTACTGGGTAACTTGCACTGGAGGAACCAATATGGGAAATCCACATCCTTGTAAAAATAAGTGGATTAAAGTGAAGATTGTAGAACTTTGCCCAAGTTGCAAGGGGAGAAACCTTGCTCTTGATTTGTCAAAAGAGGCTTTTGAATACATTGCCGACCCTATTTCTGGTCTAATTCAAGTTTATTACCAACCGTAAGTAGTTTTATTGGCCTTACGCTCTTTTCAACGTCTGTGCCCCATTACTAAGAATACGTACTATTTTGTAGAGCTTGAAGAATAATTAGCTTGATGCAAATCGGAGAAGTTGACGAGCCAATCTCCACCTATGTAACAGCACTTCTTATTTGTTCTTGCTGACATCGATATATATTACTATGCTCAATAAAATAAAAAGTTTAAATAGACATCAGAATTACTTTTACTGATATTTTAACAATTCTATCTACCAAAATTAATGTTTATTCACCTCATTAAATTTTTAAAAGAGGGATGCATGGAAGGAAAGGAGAGAAAGCCAAATTATTGAGATACATAAATACTCTTAAAAGTCATATCATTATCAAATCTCTAGTGCCTTAGAAAGTGACAATTCTTTTTGAGAGAGATCTTTGAAGCTCATATGGAGCAAATTACTTCATTTGTTAAGAACTTATAGAGGCTAGCAAAATACTACTAGTTTAGAAGGTTGGAGAATCTTAAAAAATATGTACTCGTTGGAAGGTTGGAGAATTTTGAAAAATATGTACTTGTGAGCTTGCAGAGACTCGTCAAATTACTACTTAGTTTTATAGTGAAACACTCAAGTTGGATACTTTAAGACTGGACGTAAGCTTAGGCTATATGGTGAACCAGTATAAATCGACTACGTCCTTCTCTCGCTTGTCTTAATTTTTATATTTCTGCATTATATTGTGTGTATATTCATTTCAGCAAGAGGCTCCTTCATGGTTATAGTAGGCTCCTTCTATTTTCAACTAACTAAAGATTCCTTTCATTTTAAAAGGCTCCTTTTGTTTTATCTTAACTGGATTATCCTTTAGTAGACTCTTGTCGCATAATAGGATTCTATTACTTAACAAGTTCCTATTGCTTAAACAGAGTTCTATCGCATAACAGGCTCCTCTTGCTTTGCAAGCTTCTATTGTTATTTTAAACTTTGACAAGCCCCTGTCATTTTATTCAAATTAAAAGTATCTCTTGTGTGTGTTTGCTTTATCAACTGAGATGTCATAAAATTTTAGAACATATTGAAATTTTAAAAATTTTAAAACATGTTAGTTTATGTTAAGAATTGATACTCATACGAGTTCATCCCATAAATATGATGAATATTAGCAATTACTGTTATTCTATTATCTAGACTACAGATTATATTTGTATTTTTATTTAAAGAAAGTAAAATTAAAGCAAATAAAATAAAATATGCAGTAATAAAGAACAAAGAAATAATTAATTACTTAGAAAATTGTCGATATCAGAAATTAGTGTCTAGGTTACAATTCTCACTAAAACCATTTAAATAGGTGATCTTTGATTATGCAATTGTTTTATTGACTATTAAACCATGGAAACTCTTATGGTATACTAATAACTCTCTCGAGTCTAACAAAACCTAATTCTAACATTTTCAATCAAATTACTCAAGTTAAAATTTATAAGATTGCTTTACCGATTTGTGAATTTCGCTATTAGGTTTGACCCTAATCTAGAGGATTTATGTCATCATATCTCTAAGGTTGCAATTAACTCCGTTCAATTACAGTAGATCTATTTATGAAATGATTTCTCAATCTCTATGTTATGAAATTAGGTTAAGATCTAATATTTCAAATTTATTAGAACATAAATTAAACTCGTGATCAAATTGCAATAGATTAATCAAAACAATTGCTTTAAATAAAAGAATGAAAACATGTTAAAGCATAAACATAAAATTCAACTAACCTAGACATTAAAGAAATTTATGTACATATGATAAAATACAAAATCAAATAATAACAAAAAGAAAAACAAATAGAAAATAACACGTTCATAATTCTAAATCTCCTTTTTTATCTCCTATTGAATGTTCTTTGCAAGGTAAAGGTTGATCTTGCATTCTATTCGATCTTTCAGTAATTCCTTCGTGCTTTCCACTTCTATATTCCATTTAATTGCCTTTTAAAGTCTCTGAATGTCTATGCGTAGTTGCCTCCTTACTTTGCCTCTAAAACATGTCAATTTATAGTAATTTTTAGGGTTCTAGGTGATGCACGATCAGATACATGGCTGTGTATTAGACCGTGTATAACTTAAAATGACCAGGATTCATGATTCTACACAGCCTGAGAGAAGTACACGGGCTGATGCACGACCTTATCCCTTCTTTGCTTCAAATGTTTGTTTTATGTCATGTTTTCATCCAAATTCTTCTCATTTATGTCCATAAAATCAATTTTAACCTATAAACACACTTGGAGCAAATTAAGCACCAAATTTATGATAAAAGTATAAAATATCAAGAAAAAATATATCAAATATAGGTATAAATATGGTTAATTATACATCTACCAGTTTGTCACTAAGTGTAAATATGAAATTTGAAGAAAATATGAAGAACTTGAAGAATAAGAAGATGCAAGATTGTACAAAAATGCATGATTATGACAGAGAGCATGGATAGGATGCATGATTATGAACAAGTTTTCTAGTATGTGAAAATTTTGTATTCTTAACATTTTAGGGCTATTTTGGAACCAAATTAAGTGGATAAACCATAGAAAGAACCTTAGAATCCTCAAGAAGTATTTAAGGCAATGAAAAACACGTAAATTTATATCTAATGCATCCTACTATGTTCTAGTTAATGGATAAGCAACAAACTACTTCAAAGTGGCCAAAGACATCAAACAAGGTGATCCTATCTCTCTATATCTTTTTGCTATAGCAATTGAAGTTCTCATAAGGTTGATAAACTATAAAATAGTTTAGAAAAGATTCTTAAAATATCACCATAAGTGTAAAAAGATCTAACTTATCGATCTATCATTTTTGGATGATCTTTTGTTACTTAGTAAAGCTGATGACAAATCTATCTAACTACTACTTGATGGATTAGATAAATTTGTAGGTGTTTCTAGACTTGTTATAATTATCTCTAAAATATCTATCTACATTATTTAGTCTCTTTCCTAAATTTCAAGCCAACAATTATATGTAGCTCCCTTCAGATACTTGGGATTATCTTTCCCATCCTCTAGACTCTCATGCCAAGATTGCAAACCACTCTTTGACTTAGTTACAAGTAGAAAATCAAGTTAGATCTTTAAAAAGCTTTCATATGTAGACAAAATTCAACTGATACAATCTATTCTCAGTGAAGTGAATGTATACTATAGTTCTCATGTTCCTATCCCTATCAGAATCATAAAAGACATAGAGAGGGTATTTAAGAACTAACTATGGAGTGGATTAGGTAAATTAAAGGGTTTTGTTAAGGTCAAATTGATTGAAGTCTATTATCTTATAAGGAACAGAAGGTTAGGACTAAAATGAATAAGAGCAATAAATAAGGTACTAATAGAAAAAAAAAGGATATAGGGTCTATATAATGAAAAGGACACCTTGGGGGTAAAGTGGATGAATGAAGAATATATAAAAGATGCAAACTTCTAGACAATGAAGTCTTTATCTAACTCCTCCTCAACTAAAAAATATATTTTGAACCTTAGAGAAGAAGTTAGGAAAGAAATCAAATACATAATAGGTAATAGGGAACAATCCAACCATTTTTTATATATAATTAGGATAAACAAAGAATCATTCATCTCTTACTAAATTATCACACTTTTCAAAATGCTCTACCTAAGGATTCTAAGGTCAGTTCAGTTATCCTAAATAACTAATGGATATGCCCAATAAGTAGTTTAAGCCATATCTCTTATCTCTTCCCCACTTGTACCCACAACTAAACTAGGTTATTGTTTATCGAACTTGGCTAGAGTGTCATTATAGCTTTTTAACATAATGACAAACATTATGTTAAATTTAACAATGTTTCTTTATAAGGTAAAAAAATATCCATCAAATATATTATTATCATTTAATTTTTTATAGTTTACTACCATTTTTGCTTTATTTCTAAGTATCTCTGTATGGTTTCTAACCATAAAGGCTAGAGAGGAATGTGGAGACTTACTAGGACTAGGTCTAATAATCTTAGGATATTCTAATTCTATAAGTTATTTTCGAAATTTTTCCTGATCTTTCAGATTACAACTCATGGTAATAACTTTATTAATTTTTTATATATCTATCATTTATAAATTTTCTCCCTATTTATTTTTCTCCAAAAATTGTCAAAGATTATTAGAATAATTTTTTTCCTATTTTTTGTTTAACTATTTCTAGTCCATCTTGATAGTTTTATCTTTATATTTTTTCTATAATATTTTCTACTTTTAACAAAGGGTGGACATTTAACTAAAAATGATCCTATGAGAATTTGAGGTTGTTGTATTCCTATAGATAAATGTATCTGATGGTTAGAAATATCTAAATATATGTTAGTTTTTAAAAATTCGTGATATTAAGAAGGGAAACAAGTCGATTTGCATAAGCAAGAACCTGCTTGGCTATCTATATAAGCTATAAAATATTCAGCTTTATATTCTTTGTAGGTGATTCCAATAGGAATATATAAACTAGTGGGACTAGTCGTTATCGAGGAATATATATGATGTTATTGTTGTAAGATAATTGTATCTCATGTTAGCTTATCTTATATGGTCGAACTTGCTCAAGAAAACTACTTCCCAGCATTATCACCAGATTAAATCCTTCATTTTCTACTAATAATCTTATAGGTATTTTTGTATCTCCAATCTTCATAGTTGTTTTTATAGTAGTATCTATTGGTATAACTCATCATTGAAATTTATATATTGATAGGGTTCTATTAACAAAAATTTTATCAAATTTTTTATTAAATTACCCTTTATATAGCTTCCATTTGCACCAGTATCAATTAAAATATGACAAGGGATATAAGTAGTTCCATCAAAATATTCCCCTTTTATTTTATAATTTGAACTTATCTTTTTATCTGCACATATTGTATTAGCATTATATCTTGTACTTAAGACATTAGTATCAGAATAAGATATTTTACGTAATAATCTATTATAAGAAGTTAGCAAAGGCTTTTGATGCAAATATAATGAAAAATCATTTTCAAGATCTTCTATAATTGCTATATAAGGAGGATAAATCCTTTCTACCTCAGAAAATAATTTTAAAAGTCAATGGTATCTTTACCTGCAAAGCATTTGGTATGATGAGTATTTGACAAATCATAAGATATCATGTATGTAATAGAATATGGTCTATTTCCTTCTTTGATTAAATCTTTTCTTTTAAAATCTTAAATTAGCAAAAGTGTTTTTTCAAAATCTTTTTCTTATATATTATATGATATCTTAGGGTAAATATTAGACAAAAGTTTTTGATATCTAAGATTGCCCCTAAGAATTCCAAGACTGACTTCTCTTCTATTATGTATTCTATCATTTATAATAGTAAGATTGATAGGGCTATCAATTGCTTCTCTAAAGTTAGTTCTAATTATCATTTGAATTGAACCAATATCTACCCATCCTATTTTATCATTAATTTCTTTAGGAAATTGATCATGTTATCTAGAAATATTTCTTGATAATATGGGAATCATTACTTTACTAGAAGTAAGACTAATATCTAAGGGTTTTTCTTTTAGATTAATTCTATAAAACATATTATGTTTTTTGACTTGTAATCCCATTTTATTTAATAAATCCATATTAAATCCACTATAAGAATTTATAGAAAACATAGTGTTCTGAATCTTTTTAAATATTCTCCTATCAATCAAAGCTTTTTTACTATATTCTCCATGTTTCTTAGATGTCTCTATTATATTATCTGTAATGAGATTATCATTTTGGGTATTAAAAGAATTCTCTTATTTCACTCATTTATGTCACAATGAGAGGTTTCTTCATATTCAGTATAAGTGATTATAAAAATACTTTCTTCAAAAGAACAATCTTAAAAAGTATTGACTCGAATGAAGTCTTCATTTTCTATCATCATTTCTATCTTATCATCTATTTCGATTTTCCTTTTATGAAATCATTTAGGGCATTTGTTCGCATAATGTCCTTTCTCCTTACAATAGTAGCACTGACATTCCTTTATCTTCCTATTTTTTCTTCTATTTATCATAAACATAGATTTTTTACGTTTATAACCTTCTTTTGTTTTGTAATATTTAGCCTTTCATCTTTTAAAGTATCTTTTCTGCATGTAGTTTCTCTTCTTATAGTTCTTTTTATCTTTTTATAGTAATAAGGACTATCACATCAAATCATAGTAGGCATTTTTAAATCATAGCAACATAAAGAAGATTTCTTTTATATCCCTTTGCTTTTCTTAAGTAATATCACTTCATCACACCATTCACTTAATTTATCTTTCAAGAAAGAAATTATTTTTCCTAATGTATTTACAAGTCCTGGGTTATAAGTTGCTTCTAATTTATTTCCCCAAGGGTCAGATGTTATGCCAAACTAATTTCTAAAAATCTAGGCTATCCTACTCGTAGGCATACAAGGTAATTATTATTGAATACCCAGGGTTGTCTTCTCAAGGAGGTGAAATTGGTTCACTTAAATTAAATTTGAATAAAACTAAAAGCCAATGCAATTCTAAACACTCTAACCAGATTTGTTTCGTAAAAGGTTTCAAAGAAAATTAAGCAATCAAAGTAAAATGTAAACTAATTTAACTAGAAGCAAAGAATGATTTGATCAATCAGTGTGGGAAACTCTTGAGATATTAACTTCACTAATTTAATCTCCTATGCGTGACTAAAGGGAATAAATTGGACAATAGTCTTGATAAAATTACCAACTGGGTCTGAAAATTAATTCAAACAATAAACTAAATCTAACTTTCATATTTAATAAGCTTATCATCCAAATCAATAATATAAACCCAACTAATAATTGCCCACTAAGTTAATGTATTTCTAATTCAAAACTTAAGTGTCTATAGTTTCTTGTTCTAATGTTAAATTCTTCTATTGATTCTTCATTTAACATCAAAATGATGTAAAAGTTGGCTATACTATTACATCTAATAAGCTCAAAAACTATAGCAAATAATAAAATAATAAAAGCAGTCCCTTCATTATGTATAATCGACTAAATTAGCTACATTAATTCTCAAGAACAAGAAATCAACCCATCATAGAATAAGCACAGTTCATCATCCTCACATGCTTCAATCTCATATTTGAAAGTAATAGAGAAGT
This sequence comes from Erythroxylum baracoense, assembly GCA_025629805.1. NCBI lineage: Eukaryota > Viridiplantae > Streptophyta > Magnoliopsida > Malpighiales > Erythroxylaceae > Erythroxylum > Erythroxylum baracoense. Next base: position 27,733,646 of record JAOTAY010000002.1, read on the forward strand.
ATTAAAGCAATAAACAGATTGAGTAAACCGAAATGAACTATCAAAGAAATAACATAGTAATAAGTTCAACAAACAGATTTAATAATGCAGCAGATATGAAACAGAATGGGCAAAAAAATGACTACTCAGATGAGGGCGTTAACAATAGGTATCCTGCAAATCCCAAACTCTCTGCATTGGCACTTGCCTTCTACCTTTGCTCACTCTCGCCCAGAAGAATATATACTCCCTGGCTTCAGCTGTAACATCCTGTTTCTATACTAAGGATTAGGACATAGGATCCTAAACCCAGATACGTGAGAAATAGCATAGAGAATACGTGAGGTGCATTACATTTACATACATATCATTAGTACAAGCATATGCACATGTGATTATTGATATTTACACACATTATTGTTAGTAGTGTGCCCTAGGCCAATGTTCATATGTGACTTTTGTATTGACATTCTGACTTATTAATAATATATTATGAGGTATTCTTTTAAATATGCATGTATATTGTTTATGTAATGTGATT
>JAOTAY010000002.1:27734265-27760968 GCA_025629805.1 Erythroxylum baracoense
CCCGTCTTGATGAAACTACGACTAGGAACATTTTAGGAATAATATAACAAATGCAATTCAAATCTCATAATTATAATTGCATTATAATTTCTAATTGCATAACAATTATTCCATGGATTTTATCCTTATGATTGATAATTAAATAATTAACAAATACACAAAGATAAAGAATGCCTTTTATTGAATAAAATATTGTCATCCAAATAAACTTACAACCAACATAAATTGGCTACAAGGGTATACACCAACACCATATCTCTTTCATGTCTTCCCATGAGCAATCTATACGCAATCGTTCTATTCAACCTTGGATTGCTTCTTTGGATTGAAACAACATTTTTTCACATCATTGGAATTTGGGAGGTTGGCTTGTTGCTGGCTCTTTAGCTTTTCCCTTAGGAACTGATTTTCTTGCCTTGGAATTCAACTAACCGAAGGCCTATAAACAAGCTTCTCTTTCGAATATATGCTTAGATACATACAGAGGACTCCTCTTATGGTGAATTTACCAGCTCTGACTGTTCCTGTAATGAAGATATTCTGACACCCTTTTGGACAGACTTTTAGAAACACGTGGCGACTTCTCATTTCTTGTAAATGGATTACCTATTTTAACATTCATCATAATAAACTAGTTGATTCTAACATTGAAAAACCTCGCTACCCTACAAGTAAATCCAGGACTGAGTGTGAATTCTGCTAAACAGGATTTTAACGACAAATTGAAAAGTTCTATGTCTGCTTGGAGAACTAATTCATTGTCTATAAATTCACTTTAGGTGGCGAATTAAAAGGAGTAATATAACATGTAAGCGTTGGCTCTGTTTAGATAATGTTGGTAGTTTAAACTATTTGATCTAAAAGTCAAAAGGTGCAAATGATGGAAGCTCTAAAAGACATTTTAGCCAGAGAATTAGTGGGAATTAATGGGTATGTGAACTACTAAAAAGTACAGAACGTGGGAGAAACGCAATGCAAGCAACAAATGTGGAAAGTGAAAGTTAAAAGGGAAATGCTCGAGGTAAAAAGTTGGAGAACAATATGTATTAGGCAGTTAACTAGAAGGAGACCATGATGAGAAGGGGGATGGAAGTTGAGAAGACTACTTGAAGTAGTTGAAGTTGAAAGGATTATATAAATTCACATCAAAAGGGACATAATGACATGCATAAAATACACACAAAAGACAATTTAACTACTTTAACAAAAAATGCCTTATTATTATTTAAATTTTCATTTGCGATGCATATTCATCCATATTGTTATCTCAAATTTCCTTTGTATCTTCTACTTATGTTTCGCCTAAATTCAAAATATCTCTTTAATTCAAAGCTTATTTTACCGTTAACAACTTAGAATTTTATTTTTAAAATTTTTCAAAGCCCAGATATATCGTTGATAAGAAGTCAAATACAAATGTTAGGAGAATTTCTCCCTAACACACTTGAATTTTAGTTGGATTGTATAAGCAACCAATAGATAGGAAGCTGGTGACATAGGTTGAGAATGTAGAGAGATCTCATTAGTGTTATTGCTTTCGGTGTTTCCCAAATTTCTTATCAATTCTTTGATCATAAATCTCCCACTGGACATGTTAGAATTGGAGCCTATTGGTGATGATACCACTCAAAAATGTTTTATTCCCCAAGTTTGTGTTTAAAGTCTATAAAAAGAGTTTAAAAAAATCCTAATTTAGGAGAAGCTGGAGATTGGAAAAATGCTTTGGCTTTATGTAACTCTATTACTTATTTTTCTTTTTTTAGAAAAGGGTAATGTATTTTTTATTTAGAGAAAAAAATGTCTAATAGACTTAGGACTTAATCATCCCAGGCAACTCCTTTATACAAAAGAGGGGTACTTTCCTGAGGTCACTTGTATTTAAGTCGCATCAAGGATTTTAGTAGTATAATCTCTTTTCTTAACATGAGTTTACAAGATTGTATAAATGAAATAAAGCATTCAACTATATGTTGTTCTCAAGTTAACAACTCAACATCTTCTTTTCTATTTCACATCTAGTTGTTTCACATATTGCAACCTTATATTATTCCTTTATGTGTATCAAACAAGAAAGTAACCTTTTTTATGTGAATCCTAAAAATTACAAACGATATCTCTATGTAATCCCTTACAATTCCTCCAATTCCTATACTACAACTCAATGTGGAGTCATCATATTTAACTTTATTAAATCATTAAATGCTGGCTCCTAATTGGCGAGTGATTGTCCTCTATGTTGTTTTGATGGATTATGGAAAACTTTTGTACCCTATTACGAATGTAAATGGTAGAGAGTTACAAGTTAGGCCAAATAAAAATTGGATTAATAGGTTAGCTTATTTCTCTAACCTCATATAGTAATATTTGCTTCATTGAATATAGTGCTTCAAGAAGTGACAGTAGTTGGTTTAGATGAGGGTCTTTTGTTGATTTCTAGCCAATCATTATTGTTAACAGAGAAGAAGGCAACATGTGAATGTCTTTCTGATAGGTGTAAATTATACTATGTTTTTATAGATGTTTAAGTGTGTTTTTGAGTATTTCTTAGATGACTATCATGTTTATAGGCTTAGAATCATGTCATTATTAGTGTTTGTATAGTTTTGAGCATGATTTGGATCTTAATTTTATGTTTCAAGAGGTGTTTGAGTGTATGGAAATAGGAAATTGAAGAAAAGAGAAGAATTGAAAGTATGGAAGCAGGCCACGATCATGACTTGTCTTGCCACGATTGGGACAGAGAACGTAGATAGCTATTCTAGTGAATTTCAGCTTTTCCAACACATGACTCTTTTTGTAATTTTAACATTTAGGGTTATTTTTGGAACCAAATTAAGTGGGTAAACCCTAGAAAGAACCCTACAAGCCTCAAGAACTATTTAAGAACATAAAACATTCAAACAGAGCAGCCATTATCTTCCAAAATGAGAGAGAAAAAAGGAGGAGCATGAAAAGCAATCCAGAAATTCTAGTTTTCAAGTTTGAGTTCAAATCAAGTTCTTCCCTTCTTTCCTTTGTTTATTTCGTTAAACTTGATGCGTAACTTGGATTTGAATATGTTATTCACGTTTGGAATTCTCTAATTATCATATTTGGATTTGTTCTTGAGTTGTTTTGTGATTTGATTGTTGTTGATTTCAATTCAATTTTCTAGTGTTGTGATGTTTGGGTATGCTAATACTTCGATAATAAATCGAGATAGTGAATTGAAAGTAATCTGATTAGGTTGAGTAATGAGATTTAGTGACCTAATAAGTCTTCCAAATATGAAATTGGTAATTATACTAAGAAAGACCTCATGTAAGGACTTGATTATTCGATAGATCACTTAAGAACTAGTTGAAAACGTTAGGTAGACTTTGTGAATCGAAAGGTTGCAAAATCTGGAATTTCGTAATCAATTAGTATTAATTGATTAGGTCTTGAGAAAGAGTAGTCAATCCCTTAGAAGATCTGGAATCAACATATAATTGAATCAATAGTGGTTAGGAAGCAAAATAACGATAAAATAAATCCTAAGCTTTATCCTTGATTCTCCGCATATATTTGTGATAGCTCATTTATTATTTGATTATTTTCTTGATTTTAATGTTTTAATTTTCTTATATTATTTTATTTTAATCATCTATTATCTCCTTAGACAAAGTTAGATTCATTTAGTTTTAACCATTTCCTCCTAGAATTGACACCTTTAATACTACAAGTTACGATTCGTATACTTGCAGATATTGGGGGTTTTACATTGGATAAAACTTGCTCAAAACTCTCTATAATTGAATAGTAGCGCATCGTAACACTTCATAAAATAACTAAACTTAAAACTATAGCTAGTAATGAGTTTAGGTTGATCCCAAAGAGATTAAATCAAATTACTTTCTTAAATTGTATTTATATGTATAAAGGGGGGTTTGGTTTAATGCAATTAAGAAAACAAATTAAAATTGAACTTATGAAAGCAAATCAAAGCAAGCATTGAAAAATGATAAAAATGATAAATGTGATAGAATTTGGTTTTTGAATCAATCTCAACCCAAAAACAAACAAACATATGTCAATACATTATTGTTTTCCCTCCTCTCTTAGAACTATTGACTTTAAGTTAACAACAAGCTTTGTTAACCTTGGTTTTTCCTTAGATCGAGTTTAGTAAAAACAAGCTCTTTAATTAAATATAACTATCATACAACCTAGAACAAGTTCTTTAGGTATAGTCTAACAGCTGCATTACACATAAGAAAAATAGATTAATTTAAGCAATCACCACACAAGCTTTAGTTATTTAGCCTATGTTACGTTATCTCTAATGATTCAATGTCATTAGTCGCCACAAATGAATCCAAACATAGCGATTACGTATATTATTCAAGATTATAGCAATGGGTTTATGTAAAAACATTCAAATAGAGCACTCAATCATTCTTACACAATACCCAATTTAATAAGCACAGAATAATGTAAACAATCTTTAAAAAAGGGGAAGAACAACAATGCATAAATACGATATGCTTAAATGTGCTCCTTGGTGTTGATTTCAACTCCGTGCTGGAATGGGGAAGCTTAGCCCTCCATGGGTGTCTTGAAAGAGTAAATTTATGCCCTTCACAAAGTCCCAAGTTGATTCTCCTCTCATTTGTCGTCAAAATGTTCTACTCATATGAAAAATTAGGTTTATGGGCATATACACGGTTTAAAAGAGCTAATACAGTTTTGTACTACTCCACAAGAAGCTGAATTGTTGATTAAAACCATAACCACTCAGGAGATTGAAGATACACTGAAGTCTTTAAATCCTTATAGGGCTCTTGGTCTTGGTTGTTTCAACTATCACTTTTTCAACAAATCTTGGCACCTAATCAAGCATATTATATTTGATTTTAATACAAAATTTTTTAATAAAGGGTAATTATTGACTAAAATTATAACACTCATTCCAAAAGGTGGTGAACAAACTACTTTCTTTGACTTTAGACCAATTTCATGTTGCAATATAGTGTATAAAATCATTTACAAGTTGCTAGCTTAGAGATTAAAAAGTATGCTTCATAACTACATTGATTTCACTCAAGGGGCTTTTATACTAGGTAGAATCATAAGGCACAATATCTTGGTTCTCCAAGAACTTGTTAGATCTTGTACCAATATAAGAGGAAGTAATAATTGTATTTTTAAAATTGATCCAAAAATAGCTTTTGATATTGTTGAATGGGAGTTCATCTTAAGTACTCTACATCCCTTGGAATTTCCATAAATGTTCATTTAGTGGATCTCATAATGCATTACAATTCCATCTTTCAAAATTTTGGAGAATGGACAGCCTAGCAAACATTTTACAAGCTCTAAAGAGATTAAGCAAAGGGATCCCATCTCCCTATATATCTTTGTACTTGTTTTGGAAGTATGTAACAGAACTCTTAAGAGAGTTGCGGGGAGGAATTTTTTTTAAAATTTCACTCCTAATGCAAAAATTAGATGATCACTAACCTTTGTTTTCTAGATGACCTAATACTCATCTCTAATGCAAACCAAAATTTAGTGTCTACTCTTATGAAAGCCCTGAGAATCTTTAGTATACTCTCTGTTTTAGAAGTTAATTATGCAAAAAGTGGATTTGTCTTTTCTAAATCTGCTTTGGAAAATAAATCAACCATTAACACCATCATTGGTTTTAGGTTCCAATCCTTCCTAATGGTTTATCTTTATATCCCCATTTCAACCTTTAATCCTCTTTAGCTAAGTTTACTTTATTAATTGAAAGAATCAAAAGTAGAATATCCTCTTGGAGTTTAGAAACTCTGTCCATTATAGGGAGGACCTAGCTTATATCATTAGTTCTAAACTTTGTTAATGTTTTTTGGGTTGTACACTTAGCGATCCCCAGAAAAATCATCAAGATTATAAGCAGGATTTGCAACAATTTTCTATGGAATAGGCATGACGAAACTGTCAAGAGGGCAAAAGAGGGCTAAGATGCAATGAAAAAAGGTCTGTATACTTAAGGATAGGATTATGTCACTCAAAATGATGAATTTTCTAATGTTGGCTAAAAGACTTTAGAGGTTAATGATAAACAAAAATCCCTTTAGTGTAAATAGGTTCATGGCATCTACATAAGACAAGAAGCAGTTGGAGTATTAAAATTAGATCTTCCCTAACCTCAACTTGAAAAGATACATTAAAATAAGAGACCTACTAAGGAATGAGTTTGTCACTCTATTTGATAATGGTGAACAAACTAGCTTTTGGTTTGATAATTGGCTATCATGTGGTCCACTAATCAACTTGCAAGAGATGGAAAACCTCAAAACTTTACTTGTTTAAAGGGTGACAAGTAAATGCTTTAAGGAATAGGAAAACTTTCAGACAAAATGTAATTACTGATTCCCTTCAAGAAGAAATTTCCCAAATTAATTTACTTGGAGGGGACAAAAGTATTATATGGAAACACACTAGAAGTGGAAAATTCACCAATCAATCATGTAAAATGTTCCTACATAATTACTATGCCAGAATTCCTTGGAAAAAGGTGGTATAGATCAAACATCTGCAACCTAGAGCATCATTTTCTTTATGGCTAGCTATAAAAGATAGGCTATCAACCATCAATAAGCATAAGAGATTTCTTTACATTCCCAACTGGTGCATTCTTTGCCAAAGGGTTGAGGAAAATATGAATCACTTGTTTTTTCAATGTGACTTTGTCACCATTAGTTGGAAATCCTTATATATGGAATACTACCAAAGTATAGTGTGGATATATTATACATTCAAATGAAACAATCAGGTGCTGCTTTTGCATAGCTTTATCTTTTATTGTCAAAGCCATTTGGGATGAAAGAAATGCCCGTATTTTTCAAAATAAAGGTCTAACCAAGAAGCAGTTAAACAATAGTATATTCCTATAAATTAGAAGCTATCTCAGTCTACATAAAACTAGTCTTCAAAAACATTACTATTGTACCTGAATGTGGAATATCTAATCTTTAAACATTACAATGCCTAGGAAGGTTGCTTATATTTTGCAAATATCTTTTAACTGCTACTATAACTATGTACAACTCTTTATAGATTTTTGTAACTCTTGATTGCCTTGAATGGCCTAATTCATTATTCTTTCTCAAAAATAAAAATTGGCACCATTGTCAGGGATCAAAACTGGATCGCTCGTGTGATAGGTGAAAATCCTCACCATTATTCTAGAAAACACTTCCATTTTAACCATATTTTCTAAGAATAGATCGTCATAAGAAAAGAGGATTTACTTTGAAAGCCTATAGTAAGAATTGAACATTAAATATTCTTACTTATGATCAATCAACAAAAATTACCTTAAAAAAATAAGCAATCTAGGGGTTTCATAAGTTGTGTTTAAATAGAGAGCAATCTATAAGTACACTAAAAAACCTTCCATAATCAAGACATTCCTTGACTTTATATTTCTTTTCAATTCTCCACCATTAAAGATTCACATATATAATACAAATCAAAGGACTTTTCAAGGTTACAATAGGGCCAAAAATTAAGGTGAGAAATATTTAGTTCATATATTTCAAAATCCATCCAAAGTAGTGAAGCAGAAGAACATTCAACCAAGTATCGAGTGTAAAAATTAACATGAAATCAAATCTAGGTATCATTAGCTATGATGAATGGAAAAAGTGTAAAAACTCTATTCCACAATTTAGATCTAGGCCTTCAAACTATAAATCATATGAACCATAAAGAATTAGAAGAAATCACCCTTAAAAAGAATGATGAACAATCTATTATAACCATAAGGGATGAACCTTAACTTCTCCCTTATTTACCTCACATTTAAGTCACCCATTCCTTACAACTTTAGGAGAAAGATTAGCATGAATTACTTTGAAAAAAAATCATTTTCCTCCTTGATAGCTTCTTTTCTATTATATTTTTATTTCTTTTTTATTCAAAGAAAAAGGTAAAAGAACTGCATTAGCAATGGAGGTCATTGATAGGAAATAAAGATCACATTCCACTAACTATAACCAAACTATATGTATGAGCACCCCTATACTTATTCTCTTGTGTATCTACAAACAATAATAATCACAAATGCTCCACTAGCTTTAAGGCCTGGATAAGAAATTTTATTAAGTTAAAGGCTTTTAATATGTTTAAAACAAAAAGAAAAGACTAATAAAGCTCAAAACAGTTTAACAATAGGAAAAATCAAGTCATTAGGTAGCTTATTCGACTAATTTATCCTGCAAAACAAAGAATGCCTATATCATTTTCATATTAATGCATGTGATAAAAATATGGCCTCAAATAAAAAATCAAGGCAAATTCTAGAAGTACTTGTAGGAATGGCAATGGGTTATATCGGGTTTGAATCAAGATCTTACCAGGCCTGAGGCACCCTAACTGAGCCTAAGTCAAAGCCCAATTAAGCCCTGGTAGCCCAAAGCCTAGCCCAACCTAACTTGACACAAAAAAATTTAATTGCTTAAAATTGAAAATGGAAAATGACATCATTTTACCTATACATTTTAGGCTTCTAGCTAGAATATGCTTGAACATCCTGATTTAAAAACATCTAAAGCCCAATTTCCTGTTGACTTTGACTAAGGCCAAGTCGAGCTCAGGCTAAATTGCCAAGTCTAAGTACATGTTATAAAGGCCACGCATAAAAGAAAAACAATGAGACTGATATGGATATGTCAGTCTAAAAGGCTCAAAATCTCACTAGCTTATGTCTACCTACTAGTTCCTACTCTTTTAAAGGAAATATACATCGACCAAACATAAGAACAAACATTCATGCTTAAGTTGCCATAAATTTTCTAGTTAATTTAACTTTCTAATTATAAATGCATAATCCTATAAGCAATATAAAAAGAGAGAACATTTTTTAATATGCAAAAGGAACTTGAAAACACATATAAGAACCAAATTCTCCTCCCTCACACTTAAACTTATATTGTCCCTAATGTGACATTAAACGTAAGAGATGGAGCATTCAATAAAAACGAAAAATGTAAAAATATAAAAGAAAAGGAACATACTTCTCTTGGGTTGTCTCCTAAGTAGTGCCTTTGTTTACCGTCATTAGCTTGACTTCATGCCTTCTTCATCATGTGATATAATATGGCAACAAACACCACTTCCACATTCCCACTTGAAATCCTTTATAGTAAGGCTTTATGTGATTACCATTCACTTTAATTTTCTTTCCTATTTTCATAATCTATTATCTTTATTGCATCATATGGAAAAACATTAAAAACCACAAAAGATCAATATAACAAGAATACAAATTACTTGGAAATAGTTTAAATCTAGTATGATAAAGAAGCACTTTTTAAATAATAATAAACCTCAGCTCGGCCATTTGTTTGGGGATTGTAGGAATTAGAAACCTTGTGTATGATATGGTACTTCTTAAATAAATTTTCCATCACCCTATTGCAAATTTGCATTCCTCTATCATTTATGATGAATCTCTACATCTTAATCCTAGAAAAGATATTGGATTTGATAAAAACTATAACAACTTTAGCATTATTATTCTTGGTGGCTTTAGCTTCCTCCCACTTGGAAACATAATCAACTGTAAGTAAAATATAATGAAAACCAAAAGATGGAAGAAATAGTCCTCTGAAATCAATGCCACAAATATCAAAGATTTTATAAACAAGAATGGGGTTTGTGGCATTTGATTTCTATGGGATAAGTTACCTATCTATTGGCACCTGTTGTATGACTTGCAAAAGATATATGCATCTTTAAACAATAAGGGTCAATAAAAAACACTCTCTAAAACCCTATCGGGAATGCTTTTTTCTCCAAAGTGCCCTCTATAAGCATAAGAGCGACAGAAGGTCAAAATAGAGAGAGTCTCACTTTTGGGAACACACATTCTTATCACTTAGTCCACACAATGCCTCCAAATATAGGGGTCATCCCAAGCATATTATTTAACTTCACTCTTTAACTTGTCCCTTTAAGCCTCGACAAACTTACAACTAACTTATTAGCAACTAAAAAATTCATAATATCTGTGTACAATGAGGTGTCAAATTGCTATAAAATAGTTGTTCATTTGGAAATGTTTCTCTCAAAAGGACATCATCTTACACTTAGACCAAACAACTAAGATGGTCAGCAACCATATTCTCTGCCCCCTTCTATTTCTAAATCAAACTCCTGAAGGAGGATAATCAATTTTATTAACCTTGGCTTTTCTTTTTTTTCTTTGTGAGCAATTACTTTAAAGTTGTATGATCAGAAAGCACCTAAAAAATATTACCAAATTTTTTCTAAAGAAAATACACCAATCTCTTTTTCAGTTATATAATAATTCAATTGGGCTAAATTTAATGTTTTGTAAGCATAATAGATGGAATTGTGCAGCCTTTCCCAAACTCTATCCTACAACTGCCCTTATTTTATTATCACTAACATCACACATAATCTCAAGGAAAGGCTCTAGTTTGGAGGTTGAACCACTGGTGGGGATTTTAGGAGCTTCGTAAGCTTATCAAACACCTCCTTACACTTATCATCAAACTTAAAAGGGACATCTTAAGAGTTTGTATAAAGGAAAGGCTATCGTTGAGAAATCCGTATGAAACTGCGGTAGAAACTTGTATGACCAAGAAAAGAAAGAACTTCTTACATATTCAAGGAGTAAGGTAAGTAAAAATGAGATCAATCTTAGATTTGTGAATCTCTATTCCTCTATAAAACATAACATGCCAGAAAAATATACCTTTATCAACCATAAAATGTATTTTTTCCTATTAAGCACAAGGTTAGTTTTAATCATCTTTCCAAAATAAGTGTAAGATTTTCTAAGCAATTATTATAAGAAGAACCATAGAAATTAAAATCGTCCATAAATACCTCTATGACCTTCTCAACATACTTTGAAAATATGCTCACTATACACCTTTGAAAAGTGACAAGTTCATTGCACAAACTAAATGGCATCCTTTGGTAAGAAAATGTATATATGAAGGTATGACACCCTAATACCCCCCAAGGAGGATATATGGACACACATAAAACAAAACTGGACAATCCAACAATTACAATAGATAAGGCAAACATATATCATATTTCTTATTTCAAGGTAGTTTGTACAAGTCACAAATTACACATATCATATTCATACATTAAAAACAAATCTCATCATAAGTTACGGTTATTATAGGCCATTCATATATATTATAAAACTTCTTCTTAATATTTATGAATACAACTCAATGTTTTGATAAAAAATCTTCCAAAAGGTTACTCGTCCTTCTTTGGCCATTGCGATTGTCTCAACCTTAACCATGTTTATCAAGACCTACACGGAGGAAAAACCACCGTGCTAAACATATAGCTTAGTGGGAAATAATGATGCAAGATGATGACTACTCATAATAGTCTCCTAACATCCACATGTAAATGATTCATGACATTTAAGTAATGACAAATACATTATAAAATAAAAGTCATGGAATATCTTAATACACATAACAATATTTGAAATGAAATTTAGAGATTATTCAAAATATAACTTTGCATCAGAATAACATAAAAATCAACCTATATATAGAATTGCCTACTAATTTCTTCAGATGTGGGTAACAGGAACATAAAAAAAGATGCTTATAATTGGTATCTACAGAAGAGGCAATAGCCTCTTAAACAGAAGAGGTAAGTCTCTAAAACAGAAGATATGGTAGTGTCTCATAGTAGAAGTAACTGCAGACCCTTCTAGGCATGCCTATTTACCCACAACTAAGACTTGGCAGGTTAAAGTTAATCGTCAGAACATTATAATTACATTTCAGAGTCACATTAAAAAACAACAATTCATAATATACAAGCTCATTCCTGTTCAACAATAAATCAATGAAAGCATTAAAGTATATACACATTACATGCATGATGAGTCTCATATTACCTTTATAACTAGGTTTGCTAAGTTTCAGTGACATCCAAAAAGGTTCAGATGAGATGCGGTAAACATCAGAAATGGAAGCAATGTCCTTGTTGTGATAGAAGATGATAAATGTGAATTGCATCATGTTTAGGGCTTAGTTTGATATGGATTTAATTGTTAATTCAATCGTTTAGTATATGTTTAGGTTAGAATTGTGTTAGTTAGTTAATTATTTGTGTTTAAGTGTGTTTATTGTTCTTGGAGCTTAATTATTATATTTTTTAGGTACCTTGATATGTTTATTAGTGTTTTAGGGTCAACACCGAAGAAAGGAGAAGTTTCGGAGACACTCGGGCTGGAAAAATGACCCACGATCATGGCACAATAGCCACAATTGTGACAGAAGCACTAGAGTCAACCCACGATCGTGGCCCATATGCCACGATCATGACAGAAGCCCAGGACACAACCCACGATCGTGGCCTGCGTCAGATAGACACATAGACACTCAAAAATATGAAGTTTCAAGGGAGTTTTTGGACTTTTCGGATCCTGAAAAATGTAGGGTTGACCAGAACACAAAAGGTATATAAAAAATAAGACAAAGAAGATTAATGAGCTTTTGCATCAGCCACTTTTAGTGAAACCCTAGAGAAAATTGTCGAGAGATAGAGGAAGGGAAGAAGGAAGAGAGAAGTGGAGAAGAAGTTGAGTCAATGTACTTCCTAGATTAGGAGTTTCCCAATATTGTTGCCTCCTGTCTCCATTCAGGATTGTATTTCCTTTTATTTTCCATCTTTATTATTGTATAGAATTGGGAATAGTAGTTGGACGATAGGATTTGTGAATGTTGAGATGTTCTAAACTCACCTTCCAGTTTTTTAATCTTTGATTTAATGAAATCTGATTGTTTTTATGTTTATTAGAATTATTGTGATTGATTTCTGTGATTGAATAATTCAGTAATAAACTAAGAGGGTGAATCGAATGAAAAATTATTAAATTGGGTTAACGAGAGTTAGGCGATTTAATAAGAACGAGAAGTTAATCAAACCGGTAATTGTGTGAATAGAGATATCGCATAGGTTCCCGATAGTTTATTGGACAACTTCGGATCTAATTAGGGTTTTGGATAGGTTTTTAATTGTGAAATTGCAATTTTCCATAATCTGATTAGGGTTTATAATTTAGGGTTAATGGTTATAACTCACGAGAGAGTAATCAAGGATCATTTAGAACCAATAATTCGATAAGTCATAATTGATTACGTTAGCATTAAAGATAGGTGAAATTCTGCTTCTCTCAATTGATAATTCCTCTAGGTTAATTCTTGAGTTTGTTGCAATAGCTAAATTATTAATATTTTTGTAATTGATGTTTGGATTGATTTGCATGATTGAATTGAATTATTGTTTTAGTTTTGCTATTTTTTGAATTTCTGCGAATTGTTTTGGCCTTAGATTTTAGGACTAGATTATCCCTCCTCGTGGGATCAACACCTTAGGTACTACACGAAAGACCCATGCATTTATAGATTATCGAGGTTAATTAATTAAAACTTACACAAATCAAAAACCACGATTAGAAGATAGAAGTTTTTTATGACGTGTCACGATCGTGACACCGCTATTAAGGTCATAATAGACACTCACCATTCATACCTCTACTTGTTATGTCATATGCATATATCAAACGTTCAAGATAGGTTTTAAGATCTTCTAGAAATTTGTTCCCCTATGTCTTAATTTTCTAATGGAATAAATTTCATTCAATTTGGTTAAGTATTTAGGGAGTTATACCCAAAACACTATAGGCTGTTCAAAAACAAACATAACAGCTAGAACTCAACTTCAAGCCAGAATTCAAAAATCTTAAAGACAGAATCAAAATTCAGTTCCTTCATGAAAGTTTTATACCTATGTCTCTAGTTTAATCTAAAATTGGAATTATCAAATTTTGAGTCTATAAAAAAGGATATGGCCAAATTAAAGAAGTATATTTAGTGAAACCTATCCATTCAGTGAGGTACACATCCCAAATCAACTAACTTCGATCTTATCATGCAAAAGCAATGCAAAAACACATCTAATTTAACCAATAACATATCATTTGCTTATGGAATACTTATTTTACTAATTCACCTCACATCAAGCTCATAAATCTAAGAAAACATATCAAAAATTCCTATACCTCTTGAAGGAGTGATCAAAACCCTTTTTCTTCACTCCATTTGCTTCCCTTTGGTCTTCTCCTCCTCTACACACAACACCCATTCAAAACTCATCTTAAACAATTAAATACACACAATAAAACCCTAGATGAAGAGAAAACCGCTAACTTTTATCTTGATTTCTACCTAAGATTAGTTTGATTCCTTACATGCAAAATGGGGTGATGAAGAAGATGAAATGGGGAGAAAATGAGAAGAAGCAAATTTAGCATTCAAAGCCTAAATGCACACCCGTCTCTCCTCTCTTACATGCCCATTTCATATGACACATCCCTCAATCCTATTTGACACACATGCTTTAATCATATTGGTCATACATGCTTTAATTATATTGGTCACACATACTTTAATCCAATTGGTCTATGTGTTAACTTTAGGAAAATTACACATTTAGTCCTTCTTCCTTTAATTCCCACATTGGCAATAATCTCATCAATTAATTTCATTCTCATCCATATTTCACGTTTAGGTATGTATGTCCATGCCAAAATGAACAAATTACCCATTTACCTAACTCTTTTACATTTAATACCATTATGTCTCTTACTATGCTTAAATGCACTTAATTCTTTATTTTCACTACTTAATACACTCTAGACATGCTATAATACTTCTAGGGTATATGTTGGGGCCTTATAGAAGGTCATTTTTTTTCTTGATCCTCTAGTGCCATAAAATTTAAAAATAATCTGAAAAGATATCTAGAAAATAGTAATAATCGTGTCCTACAAATCTCTCAAACATTTGATCAATAAATGGATAAGGAAAGTGGTCTATACGACTTGAAAATTTTTACTTCCTATAATTAATACAAAATTTCCACCTAGTTTTGCACACAAGTGGGAACTAACTCGCCATCTTGATTCATTACCATTATGATTCTAGATTTCTTTGGAGCCACTTACATCGAACTTTCCCACTTATTGTCCAAAATAGGATAAATTACTTAAATATCAAGAAGCTTTAGGACTTTCTTTTTCAGAACTTCCATCATTTGAGGATTACGTTGTGCTTGACTAGTTAACTTAGCACCCTCCTTAAGAAAAATGTGATACATGCATATAAAAGGTTTATTCCTCTAATATCCACAATTGTCCACAGAATGGACTTCTTGTGCTCCCTTAACATACAAACTAATTTATCTTTCTAATCAGGAGTCAACTCTACTGAAATAATCACTAGAGGAGTTTGATTCTAACCCAAGTAGGCATATTTCAAGTGAGAGGGTAATGGTTTTAACTCCATATAAGGTATTTGAACATAAGAATGTAATAGCCTCTAGTCAGATTCAAGTAATTGTATGTAACCAAGTCCATTCTTCTTAGAAGTTGGTTTCAAGGAATGCAAGGTGACTACCATCTCATCAATTAGCTCCTTTCTTAAGTCAACATCACTGATGCCATCCAACTCCAAATGCTTGGTTAAAACTATTTCCAATTTTTCTCTATAATTCAACTTAAAAACTTCCTGTACAAAAGGATCAATCACATCAATAGGAAAGTAGAATGATCATCTTAATGATTCTTCACGGCATAAAATATATTAAAATAAATCAAGTCCCCCATAAAATTCTATAGTGAGGGTACCCACATGAACATCTATCTTAGTTTAGGAAGTGTTAAGGAATGACCTCTTTAATAAGATAGGTATGGCATTAGTGGATATATCATAATCCATATCTACCACATAAAAATCTACAAGAAACATAAATTCATTCACTGGCATTAAACATCCTCAACCACCCCTTTTGGATAAGTATTAGTGTGATTAGCCAATTGTATTAGAACACTAGTTTCTTTCAAAGGTCCCAATTTTAAAGAAAATAAATAAAATGGGCATAATATTGAGCAATTCTCCTAAGTCTAACATGACTCTCTTAATTATAGTGTTACAAATCTTACAGGGAATAGTGAACATATCTGGATCTTTACACTTAGGAGGTAATTTCTTTTGGAAGACTGAAAAAACATTCTCACCTATAATTATCTTCTCATTACCTCTTAAATTCCTTAAGGATTTTATCATACCTTGACTCTTGTTTGATTATTTCTAACAAAGGTATATTTACTTCCCTAATTTGAAAGCTTTACAAGATCTCCTTATCTTTTTCCTCCTTATTTGACTTTGCTAGCCTACTAGGAAAAGGTAGAGGGTTAGTTTTAACCATATTTGGATATTAAGAATTTACCTTTGAACTAGATGAGTCATCTCATTCTTTTTCTAACTCCTTCTCAAGTTCCTTGTCATTGGCCATCCTATATGGGGTCCTATCGGGATCCTCAAGCTTCCTACATCTTTTTAAAGTTATCAAATCAACATTCTTTGGATTTACTTCACATTGAGATGACAATTTTCCTCCACGTTGGGTTTTTAAATGATTGATAGCAACTACCATTTAACTTAACTAATTCTCTAAATTTTAAATGCTAGACCTTGCCTCTTGAATTTGAGATCTTATCTCCTGTTGAAATGGTTTTACATCCTATTGTAAAACTATTACTAGCAAGAAACTTAACCATATCCTCCAATGATATAATTAAGAGGAGGAAGCTTACAGTTCAGGTTATAATTACTGTGTACCCTACGATCTATTTAGTAAGTACTTATATTGCCTATACCCTTCATAACTCAAGTTCAGGTGGTCTCTCCAGCCTAGGTTATAGTTCTGGGAATATGGATAGTACTGTTGGGAAAAGTTTCCAACTACAACATTAATATGCTCCATATTCCCCTTTTGTAGAGCTGGGCACCCATTTTCTAGATGGTTCACATTGGTACATATCCTATAATCTTTCGTTTGTGTCTTTCCTACAATAATCTGTCTAACAAAAGATGTTAATTCATCTAAAAGAAGTTCATTGGGATGAAAATAACAAAATATGTTAGTTCATCTAAACGATGTTCAATGGATAAACTATTTATCTCATTTATTCTATGAACATCATTGTGAACATCAAATCGTTATAAGTTTACTGCTATATGCTAGATTTAAGTTCTTGCCTCCTTGGGAGACTTTTCACCCATTGCTTTACCACTTACTACAGTAACTAAATTCCCATCTATAGGCATTAATCCTTTATTAAATTATTGGATAAGGAGGTGCTCTATGATATTATGATGGGAGTAGTTTGCACACAACTTTTTAAATTGCTCCTAATACTCGTAGAGAGATTCTCCATGGTATTCTTTTATTCTACAAATTTCTTTCCTTATGTTTGTTGTCTTCAATGATGGAAAATACTTCTCTGGAAAAAAACCTTTTCATCTTAATCCACGTGGTAACACTCCTTACAGGAAAAAAAAGACAATCTTTTGTTGCATCTTTTAGTGAAAATGGTAAATTTCTCCACATGATTTGCTCTTCCGTTACCCTTGGAGTTTACATACTAAGATACACCACATCAAGCTATTTAATACGTCTATGACCATTCTCACCTGCAAGACCATAAAAATTAGGCAAAAGATTTATCAAACAAGACTTATGCTCAAAAGTAATATGCTCAACAAAATTTGAGAAAGTAATGCATAAAGGTTTTTTGGTTCAAGTATAGGGCAACCAACTATCTTAGAGTTCTCAGATTGGCTATAGTTTCTTCCAAATCAAACCCTTGCTCTATGCCTTAAGATGTTTTGTTCCCCCTACGTAATCTTTGCAATGTTTTTTCGATCTCTGGATCAAATTGTAAAAGATATTAATAAGGATACTTAGTCATTATCATGCACGAATACTAACAAACATAAAAGATTAAGAAACAAATATAGAAACAATTATAAATAAATATACAAAATACCAATTAATATAAAAAATCAAATCAACATCATGGTATTTGGATTTGATTGGATGTTAATTTTTGTACTCGATACTCGATTAAGTGTTCTTCTACTTCACTAGTTATGACGACTTTTGAACATGTCCTAAATACTTCTCAACTTAACCTTTGGCCCTATTACAACCATAAAAAGTCATTTGATTCATGTCATGCATGTGAATTTTTAGTGATAAACAATTAGAAAGATATGCAAAACAATGGAATGTCTTGATCGTGGCAGGTGTTTGATTATAACTATAGATTGCTATCTTTTTAAACACAACTTATGAAATTCTACCCCTATATTTCTCAGTTTTAAAGGGAATGTTTGTTGATTAATCACGAGTAAAAACATTGAATGTTCAATTCTTGCTATGAATTTTGAAAGTTATATCTCTATTCTTATAATTTGCTATTCTTAGGAAATATAGTTAAAGAGGGAGTATTTTTTTATTTTGATCTTTAGTTTTACCTGAGGACAACCAAAAGCTAATTATTGGGAACTTGATAAATGCTTGATTGATTTTCTATTTATTCCCTGATACTTAGTGATTGATGTTTATATTACATCGAAGATATTTACTTTAGTTCATATTTTTGGTTTAGGTACAAGTTGGAGGGAAAAAAAACTAGGTCAATTCATTATAAAGCTATACATTTGTGTGGAAATGTACACATATGTATGGAAATATGCATGTGTGGAAATGTACACTCGAAGACATTATTTCAACCGTATGGAATCATACATATGGATGAAATAATGTCTTTGCACAACTATGTCACTTTCACATGTATCTAACTATAAACATGTATCTTTGCATCTTTTGGAAAATTATTATGCACTGTCGTCTACACAGCTATGTAGCTGACTGTGTCTAATCATGAAATCTTAATTGTGAAGTATAAAAGGGAAATAAAGATGTCATTTAACATGTTTGTACAGTGGTCAATCCTAGTGATGTTGTTCCTATTTTTATTTTGAAATTGATCATGTTATTCCATTTTTAAAGTTTATGATTTGTGTATGAACGATTTAGATGGGGCATGCTAGATAATTCATATATGGATTTATTACCAGAATTATGATTACAATTTTTATTTATTGTTAATCTAATTAATTTATGGTAAATTAATGATTAGGCATCATTAGGGATAATATTTCATAAGTTAATTAATCTGAGCTTGTGTGATTATTGCTTAGATTACCTATTTTCCTAGCCTGCAATGCGATTGTCACACTAAATCTAGAGAATTTGTTTTAGGAGGTCTGACAATAAGACCTAATTAATTTGTGTGTCTTAATTAGTTACTATTTAAAGGAAAACTATGATAAACGAAGGATGTTATTAATTTACAGTTAACAACTTAGAAAACAGGCACAAGAACAATGTTAAGATTGATTATACACATTCATATGAAGGTTGAGATTGAACTGAGAACTAGACTAAAATCTATTAAGTAATCGTTACAATTTTGCATTGTTTGATTTAATCTATCTTTTGTAATTTAATTTAATTTAATTACATTAATTGAATTCATCAATTCCCTTCCCTTAGTTCTTTACAAAAATTAGTCACACGCTCTCTATGGATATGATTCTCTCTCACTATACTTCAAGTTTAATTGTGTAGAGTTGGGTTTAAATTTTTGTTTTGTTCGGCGCAAACCAAATTCCCATCTTATTGTTCCAAAGAGTCTAGTTTAAGAAATTGAGAGGATTCAAAAACTTCTTATATTCA
This sequence comes from Erythroxylum baracoense, assembly GCA_025629805.1. Classification (NCBI taxonomy): domain Eukaryota; kingdom Viridiplantae; phylum Streptophyta; class Magnoliopsida; order Malpighiales; family Erythroxylaceae; genus Erythroxylum; species Erythroxylum baracoense. The sequence goes on from JAOTAY010000002.1 coordinate 27,753,940, forward strand.
AGGGATACAAGCAAATGATCTTCTACAAAAGTGAAATGATTAGACATTTGTGTTTCGCAAGATGGAAGGGGGCTTATAATTTCTAGAATTCAAGATATAAAAAAATGCTAACCATATAAAGAATATATAAGTTATTTACTGATAAGCAATTGATTTAGATTAAATGGATACATTATCATTACTTAAAAAGACACAAGCTTTTAGAACATGAAAATCATAAATGAAAACTCTATTAGACCCTCACCCAAATTATCTCTATTTCATAAGGTCTCATACTATGGCTCCTTTGAGGGATTTTAAATTGAATTTTAATTTTCAAAAACTAGAAAAAGGTTTGGATCAATTACAGCGATTTCTAGATATCTTTTAACTAACTCAAAAGATATAGCTCTAAAAACTCATGTTTATTTTTGTTATAACCATATCATATATGTTGTAGAACATATTATTACCTTTCCATAAAAAGCATCTTATAACTTTGTCTGAAAAATGAAACTTCTACAAGTTAATTTTCAATAAATTAATATCTTTGTTATATAATAACTTATTGTTCAACTAATAAATTAAAATAATAAATTCAATGAATCAGTAAGATAATACTTTTATAAAAACAAGTATATAATTCTACAATGCCATATTAATTCGCTGAAATTTTAAATATATTTTTAATGGCTATTGTAACATATTTTTAAAAAATAAATATAGTTGAATCTCATCTCTAATTTTTCTTATTACATCTAAAAGTTATGAGCTCCAATAGCAACAAATATAAGGATTATTCCAATTTAATCATTCACAATCAATTAATTAGTTAGTAGAATACAATGAGTTTAACTATTTGTTTATTGAATTGTTAATAATCTTTATAGTTAATAAAATTTATACAGTATTAACATTGTTAAGTTATAGAAGTTTTACAATAATGATAGTAATCAGTGTTTTCAAATAATTTGCTAATGTGCTTGATATGCATTTAATTCAATTTCGTGATTTGCACATTATTGACGACGTGAAAAATCAAACCATATCATTTCATATTTGTGAAATAATTAAGTTACAACCATTTTATTCCAAATTCAAAACAAAATTCCTCTTTGTACATGAAATTTGAATTCTTCTATATCTAAGGTGATTAAATTAACTTGGTTTTAGCTAATTCATCCTAATGTGATGCTCAAAACATCTAAACATAATGAAGAGGTAATCTGATTTTGTTTCCTTTTTAGTCTATATTTCATATTTTTCTATAGTGCAGTCTCTTTAATATATAATTTATAAGTAGCAAGAAAAATTTCTCCTTTGGTAATGGATGTAACGAACCAGAACATTAGGAAATAAGTCGACACACTTCTTCCAAATATAAACACTAACATAACATAATTTGGTAAAATTGTACTAATAATCGACACACAATTAGGTATTGGCATTTGATGCATGTTTTAAAGCGTAATCTGACAAATTTTAATGCACATTAGAGTTGCCAATCCATATATAAAGGACTAACAAAACACAAAAGCAAAATGCACCATACAACATAAAAGAAACAACAAAATCAATCAAACAAATTCAGTGTATCCTACCTATGGCTGATCACAAAACCCTTCACATAGCCATGTATCCTTGGTTTGCCATGGGACATTTCATTCCATTTCTCCACATCTCCAATAAACTAGCAAAGAGAGGCCATAGAATCTCCTTCTTATTGCCATCCAAAGTTGTAACTAAATTCGAGCCACAAAATCTCCATCCCCATCTTATTTCATTCATTCCTATTACTGTTCCTCAAGTTGACGGCCTTCCTTCAGGAGCTGAAATAACTGCTGATGTTCCTTCATCTTTGTTTCCTTCAATAATGACTGCAATGGATCTTACCCAACCAATTGTTGAAATTCATCTTCGTGAACTCAAGCCCCACTTTGTATTCTTCGATTTCACTCACTGGATGCCTGCTTTGTGTCGAAAGCTCGACATTAGATCAGTGTTCTACGTTACGAGCGGAGCTGTAAATGTTGCTTTTCTTCTAACACCTGAAAGAAAAATCATGGAAAAAGATGATTTAGGACTTGATGTAATGGAGCCTCCAGAGTCATATCCTCCTTGCTCAATCAGGTTACATGCTCATGAAGCTCGAATAATCTCTGACAACACTAGACCCTTTGGCGGGAACATTTCAATTCCCCGACGTCTAGTAACCTCTTTAACTGAGTGTGATGTTATTGGCATCAAGACATGCACAGAGTTAGAAGGGCCTCATTGTCAATACCTCAAGACACAGTACAAAAAAGAAGTGATTCTAGCTGGTCCAACTGTGACAGAACCACCAAACCCGGTTCTTGAAGAGCCATTTGCTAGTTTTGTAGCTTCATTTAAACCTGGAACGCTCATACTTTGCGTCCTGGGTTCTGAATGCGTTCTCAAAAAGGATCAATATCAAGAGCTAGTTCTTGGTCTCGAGCTTACAGGCTTACCTTTCCTCGCTGCTCTTAAACCACCAACAGATGCTGAAACAACTGAGTCGGCATTACCAGAAGGGTTTCAAATGAGAGTAAAAGGAAAAGGGTTGGTATTTGGAGGTTGGGTTCCACAAGAATTAATCTTGAAACACCCTTCTGTTGGGTGTTTCATAACTCACTGTGGATGGGGATCATTGTCACAATCCATAATCAGTACGTGTCAGTTGGTGTTTCTGCCAAATGCAGTAGATCAAGCAGTTAATGCTAGGATGTTCGAATCAGATTTAAAGATAGGAGTCGAGATCAAGAAACGTGATAATGGTTTCTTATCAAGAGATGAAGTGTGCAAAGCAGTAAGAGCCGTTATGGATGTTGACAGTCAGATAGGGAAAGAGGTGAGAGCAAACCATGCAAAATACAGGGAGCTTTTACTGAGGGAAGGTCTTGAGGATTCTTATATCGATAAGTTTGTGCAAAAGTTGCATGCCATTCTTGGATAGTACGTAGCCTCTCACATTTACAAGATCTATTCTGAATTTGGCAATAATGTATTAGTTTCTACGTGATCTTAATAAATATACATAGTATACATATTATCCATTATATTGTCATTAGGTTACCTACCATATGAAAATAAAAGAAAAAAGAATTCTTAATTTCATTAATCTGTCCACTAACTCAAAGCCATTGGTATACTGAGAGTTCGAAAAGTGTTTGCGCCCTCACGAACCTTACTATATAAACCGTTTTAGAGTATGTGTAAGTGTTTCACAATCACATTATATGAAATTGCCATACCTATAATCATGCATGGCAAAGCTATTTATCATCTGATTAATAGCCACGCAAGTTGAAGCTGTTTGCCACGTCAATTGTTCACATAAGGTTTTGCACCTTAAATTAAAATATTGTCAGTTATTCTAAAGATGAACGTAATATATACTTCGATTTTTATAAATAAGATGGTCCTAACACTTGCACTTTTACAAATATAATTTTAACTCATGCTCATTTTGAGAGGTGGTATGAAGAATATCTTATCATAACAATCACATCTACCTTGATTTTGCCTTAATTTGTGTGTGTTAACTTTCGTTTAAGTTGTGAATATCCAATTGCTAGTTTTGAGTAGAACTTTTCCTATAAATAGGAGCTCTTTATATATATTTATATATAAAGCACACACAAACCTAACGAAGGATGTGAGTTTTATATTGAGAGGACGATTGGTTCGCACGGAGAATGCTAATAGGAACGAGAATGAATATAGTGAAGAATGAAAATTGATATTATCATTATAATTATGATGGTTGGTTAAGAGGAAGGAATGATTACCATTATCATTACCATTGACAGTGACTGGTTTGTAAAAAATATTGAGAAATAAAATTTTATTATATTTTAATTAATTAATGAATTATATTTTAATTAATTAATTATATTGTAATTAATTAATTGGTTATATTGTAATTAATTAATTAATTATATTTTATAATTATAATATAATTAATTATTTCAATTAATTATATTGTAATTAATAAATGAATTATATTTTGATTAATTATATTGTAATTAATTATAATGTAATTAATTGATTAGTTTTAAAAATATTTTTTAAAAAAGAGTCACTAATAAGGAATGAGTTTCATTTCTCTATTAAATGAAAGGTATGGAGGATTCTCCAAAAATGGGATATCAAACTATTGCTCCTATAATGATAATCAACAATCAACCACTCACTTTTTATTCCTTACTCATTAACTCCTTTCCAAACTCATCAACCAAACACCTCCGGAGTTTATGAAATAGGCCTTTAAGGATGAATCTATGTAAATCTCTTGTCTTTCTTACTCATTCCTAGTCTTTTTCTTATTTATTTATTTAATATTTTAACTTTTAATATATATTCAATACTACTTTTGGTTGTATATCCTTTATAAATAACAAAAGTCAACTAATCTTTATTTCACTAAATTGCTACTTTATATTCCACTTTGGTTTTAAATGCTAACATATTAAATTATTTCTTTTCAACTAAAATTTGTTCTTATTCTAAAATTAATGATTTATCATATAATTAATTTATATTCTATTGTGATTTCCAATATTGTTGGAGTTGGATAATGTTAATTATTCAATATTTATGGTTTTTGTGATTGATTAAAAAGTTAAAATTCTCTTTGACCACCCTATAGCTCTTTTCGACCATCTTGTCTTTCTTTTGTTGCTTGTATCTTTGTTTTTCTCTTAACCTATTCTCACTGCATCTCCTATTGTTAGCACTTTTCACCCTTACTTCCCTAATTACTTGCTTCTTATTTTGCACACTACTATCTTCATCTCCTATAAACTTCTAATCTCATTATTTTAGTGCATGCCTTCCATGCAACATCATTATTTGCTTCATCACTCATCCCTCCAACTTTTTCAATTTAATTGTTTTTCCTTTTCTATCATTTTTTATCCACTAGTTATTACCCTCCCTCTATGGCATTGGAAATTTTCCCACCCCTAAACTCCATTTTTACACCCTAGTAACCAAATCCATCTTCCTATAACTATCAAACCACACCTTCATCTAGTTCTTTCTATCAGTTTAATTCCAATGAGAAACCCAGTAGAAAGTCCTAGGTATAGGTTGCAAGAGACTTCATACCTGAGCTAAAGTTAAGTTTTTACCCTTTAAATGAGTCTATTGATTGTAGAATTGTCTCTCCACCTTTGGATCTCCTTAAGGTAGGTGTTGAGAAATTGAATTCCACTCTACTCAGATTCTTATTAGACAAAAGAGCTACATTTCCTGTCATACAATAATATGCTCTAAACAACTAGAAACAACATGGTTTATTGGTAGTACTAGTCAACAATGAAGATGTTTTTCTCTTCAAGTTCTCCTGCCCTGAAGCTGCTAAGAAGATATTACAAGGTGGTCAACAAACAATTCTTGCTCAAAGCCTGGCACCTTGGTTTATATAGAAGTGATTAAATAAGAGAATATAACAATTTAAATTTTCATATATGTAGTACCATTTGAATATTGGATAACATTTGGCCTTAGTCACTTCGAAAGCTTCATTGTTAAGTTAATATGCATGGATCAGGCCACCACAGAAATCAAAAGAATCAACTTTATAGAATATGTATCTTGGTAACTTCAATGGCCAATCTACCTAAGTAAATTTCAATCATCAGACTTAATGAGAGCATTAAACCAATATAAGATCAGCTAAAGATGTCTTATGCTTGGAAGCCTCAAATTGAAAGCAAAAAGTTATGGCAACCTATAGGGGAAGTCTTTAAAGCTATTGAACTTTAGGAACTTATGGAATTGAACACCATAGTTGATACAACAAAAATATCAGCTTCAATTAACCTCGTTGAATGCAATACTCTCACCTAAAATGGAAAATAAAACAAATCTCCATATGTGAATGATCCAAACAGTGACAAGTAAAATATCCTTAAAAGGAAATACAGAGACTCCTGAGGATTATCCCCAAATTGAGGCAATGCAAATTCAGGAGAAGCTCACTAACATAGTTAAGGTTGATAGTTCAATTAAAACTTTAAACAAAGAGATAGAATATATGGAGAGCATTAAACAAGGTTTTGAACCTATCACAAGGAGAAAATCAAATAAGAAAAAGAAACCTCCCTCAATAGAGTCAATTATACAAAGATCTTGGTATGGAATAGAGAAGGAGCCAATGCTCCTCATAAGAAACTTTTAATCAAAAGCATGATTGCTCATAATAAAGTTGAGATTGTTGGAATTTTTGGAATCTTGAATGAAATAAGGGAACTATAACTTAATCAAGTTGTTACCTGATCATTGGAATGAGGTCACAAACTATAGTCATCTCCCTAATGGCAAAATTCTAGTGTACTATGACACTTCCTTAATGCATGTTTCTGTTGGCCCTTGAAATATTTTTGTCGAATTAAGCATGATAGTTATGGAATAAGCATGGAATTTGAAATTTTGCCTTAGAATGAATTATGGGGTCATGATAGAATTATTATTGGAATTTAATTAATTATTTTTTGTGTTAGTAGGATTTTATTACATTGGTTAATTAGATTAAAGTAGTAAGAATGTGTAAGGGCAATTTTGGTATGCCACTTAAGGTTAAAAGGCAAGAAGCATTAAAGGAAGCGTAGGAATGACTTTTAACACTCATTAAGGGAATAATGGGAAAAGGAAAAGAGTGTCTTGCACATTAGAAGGAACAAAAACAAAAATTAAGGAAAGAAAGAAGAGAACACTTGCAAGAAGAGAAAGAAAGGAGAGAGAGAGTCGTGAGAGAAGCTAGGGAAGGAGGAAAATTGTGGGAAACTTGGAAGGAAGAAGAAAAGAAAAGGAAATCAACTTGTTAGAGGTAAGTTTTCATTTCTCTTCTTGTTTGGTTTGACAAAGGAAGTAGAGAAAATTGTTTTATGTTGGAAATGAATGTGGAAGAAGATGGTTTAAGGGGAACCCATTTGATCTTAGGGTTTCTAAGTTAGGTTTTGGGTTTTCTAACCTAGATGGACTATGGGTAGGTTAGGTTTAAATTCAATTTTAGCATTTCTTTGA
>JAOTAY010000002.1:27769120-27789996 GCA_025629805.1 Erythroxylum baracoense
AATATAATTATATTTATTAATAATTATTAAATTAATTTTATAAATTAAATTAAATTGAGATTATTATTTATTATTATAATTTTTGGAGACAGAGTACAACTATATAATATAATAATGGACTATTTTGTAATTTTTTAAAAAAATTCAAGTATTATTTCATAAATTTAAAAAATTACCCGAAACAGTATCCGGTATTAACCGGTACCGGTACAGTACTGTACCAGAACCCAATCCGGTACTAAATTCGGTACGATATTCACAACATTGACTAGAACCTACATAGCGGTACTGATTGTCTAACCCCATAAGGTCAATTCACAACGACTCATAAAAGGGCAAGTTATGGCGCAGTCCTATCATGTTCGCTCCACATCAAACTTTAGCTACCATAAATTGAAAGAACAAAAAACAAACAGCCAACTTCGCCTGGTATATTGGTTTCCCCTACTAGTTATAAATTGTATCAGACACCACAGAAACAAGTAAAAGAAAGGGCATCTTCTCCTTACAGTAATAATCTCATATTTAAGACTTAAAAACTAGGATTAGGCAGCCCTTCCGGATGGGTTGGAAGTGAACCTAATATTTACCGGAGAAAGAGTGGTATCTTTTAACGTTCAGTAACCCAAAGACCCCACAGATGTTATACTTGTACTCAAATTTCTCAACTCCTGCCGGCTTGTGTAGTCATCACAGCTTCCATTTGAAAGCCTCTGAATTGGGACAGAATTCAGAAGTTCTAGGCGTGGTTTTCCCATTTGTTGAACTTCTTGTGGTGAGAGTATTTTGATACACCACACGCTGTTTACAAATTCCCTGGCATCAAAGTATCTAATATATCAGCAGTGACCTAGTCAAGAATAGGGACAAACTTTCTTATATAAAAAGCCTATAGGTTCCAAAATAGTAATTCATGGCCAATAGTAGACACCCTTTATCTTTGCACAAGTAAAATGCCGTACATGCTGTTATATCAAGAAATACTACACATTCAGTTGAAAAAGTCCGTAACGAAACTTGAAGCACTCAGAAAACGTAATCAAGATAATGCGAAAGCTTACAGCCAGGGATCATCACCAAGGAGAAGCACATCATTCTCCCTGTCAACAAATACAAGCTGCCAGCCTGATCTCATAGGGTCCTCCAGCTGGCCTTCAAGACCAAACATCCGTCCGAGTTCACTGCGTAACTCACGGTAGCTGCTGAATTTGGCTATATCCAAAGACCTGCCAAAGGACCCTGACTTATAGACCTGTAAATAGTTTCGACATCGATGGGAACACAAATATAACATAAAAAAATATTGCAAACTCATACTAACAAAACATAAAATAAATGTGCTCACCTTCACAAAGGTCCTATCTAGTGTATTTACTTGGCCTGCATTTTCTGACTGCAAGAAACCGGATTCGTTAATGCAGCTAGAAGGTGTAACTGCTGGGTTAGCAGAAATATCTGTGCTGGTGGTACCCATGTAATTGGATGAAGAAAAGGGTGTCGTCATGGAATTACCGTCACCGCCTACTCTAAGACTTGACATTCCACTCTGAAGTAAAAGAGTTGAAGGCTCTATATTCACACCGAAGGGAAGATGGCATTGTGGATCACTGCCACATTCTTTATCCATAGAATATTCCCTGCCAGGAAACGGTGGCAAAGAAACACTGTTCTGTGAGATATTTGTTTGAGGTGGAACCATCTGTTCTAATGGTGGTAAACTACATTGGGGAGATGCAGAAGAAAATAAAGGTTCAATGGCAGCTCGCTTGGCTGGGCAGCCAGAGGAAGTTATCAATGGATTAGCTCTAGGCATGTTGAGTAGATGCGATGACTCACCCTGTGGACATGTACCTAAGAGACTTTGGAGGGGAGACACAACATGGCCAGTTGCAGGGTTCCCATTTGACTCGGAAAAACTCTGCTGCTGGCAAAATGAAGGAATGGCTTGCAAGGGTGATGATTGGGATTGGGACTGAGAAGCTGGAGGGAATTGGGATATGGCAGATTGATGATCCACCAGTTGCTGTTGAAGTGAGAGTAAATACGGGTGCTGCTGCTGACTACTACTAACAGGCAGCTGATGCTGCAGTTGTTGCTGAATTAGATGCAACTGAGTTTGGGCCTGAGGCTGAGAATGGGACTGATGCTGATTTTCTTGAACAACTGAAAGAAAGGCCTGTTGAGGCTGAGACTGCTGCAACATCTGAGGTTGAAATAAAGTAGCTGTCCTGCTAGGGTGAGTCTGTTGTTGTGAGAAATGCAACATGGAAGTAGCTAAAGACTTCGAGGGATCTACAGCCCTCATGTCTTGAAGTGCAGCAGCTGCCATACCATGGTAGACATCAGGCTGGAAACCAAGCATTGCAACATCAACTCTTGGCTGCATCCATGATGTGACTCCAACTCCCTGAAAACTCATAGATTGAAGACAACAGTCTCCATCTCCTCGAAGCCACATAAGGGGAGAATTCATTCCCAGGTCATCATCCTTGAGACCTGAATAAAAAGAAACATAAAACAAATAGTTAAGAGGAAAATGCTTCAAAATCAAGAATGAAAAGAACCATAAATTCTTTAAATCACTGAGTAACTGGGAACAAATCAGAAATTTGAACAAGTTTTAAAAACAAGTAGCCATCCATGAATGTTCTCACAATGGTCAACAAAAAACTCACCATGGAAAGAGGGTAATCCAGGTGGCCATGGACGTTTAAGCCTCAGAGGAAATGGGGAAGGATACATAGGGAATGTTGTCAGAGGTTCAATTTCCCACAGGGACACTCTTGGCTGCCTCTCCCCAGCCGTGGATTCATCCCAGCCAACCTGCATTTTGTGCTATAATGGGTCAAACAGGAGCTCAAGATATATAGAAAATCAATAATCTAACATGCTTTATGCAGCAAAAGATGACATCACTGAATTCACTCACCTTAACTGAGCGCCAATGGGAGTTTGGCCACCTAGCAGGATCTAAATCGCTTATGCCAGTTATTGTACCCATGTAGCTGGATGTAAACAATTTTCAGAAATCTATATTTGAACAACAAAACAACAATTATCCCCAAAAATATTGAGGGAAATCATTGAAAAAAAGAATAGAAGAGAAGAGAAAAATGTTTTAATTCCCCAAACAGGAATTAGAACAAGCACATGCGAATATAAAGACATGAGACAAAGGAGATAAATAGAAGTAAAAAGTGCCAAAAATAATGAGGGGTAAGAGGGCTCTAAGAAGGGAAATAGAACCAACCGACGAACACTGGATTCTTCTGTTTCAAATAGCATTCTAAAGCGCATCCCAACAGACACCCGAGTATGATACACTGCCTTCACATACTTGGCCAATGGTATTACAAATTCTGATGGACTAGCCCTGAAGAAGAGGTGGTGAAATTTTAAGAGGGCATGACTAGAGAATTCCACTAATCGTAACTTAACAGAAATGAACCTTGGATTGTAAAATATGGTGAAACAGCTATTTGTTGCAGCAGCATGAGCAGCTGCAGCAAGAAGCCCCAAGTGCATGCTATCACTCGACAGCACTGAAGAAGGCGTCACCGTTTGAGGTCGACTGGCACGCCGAATTCCAAGAAGCAATTGATTCTTTTCATTCCTATCATCAATACAACCATACCAGTAAATTTCAAAAAAAAAATACAACCATACCAGTCAGCTTATCTTCAAGATACCATTATTCACAATAAATCAAGTAAAAAGTTGTGATTGCATACTCAAGCACAGATAGGTCAAAGAGTTCATTCACTCAGAACAAAGAAATCAAATATGCAATATGGAGATTCTCTTCAGAAGGTAGAAGAAAAACCTTTTGTATCAATGATACTGAATTGCACATGCACTAAGTTATTCAGGTACACATTTTTGCATTCCTCCAAAATAACTTATGGGTATATAGAACACAAACCACAAAAACAATTCTATAGAGATACAATGAAGAAAAGTTGAAAAGAGAAAAATCTAGGTTAAGCAATTTATCAACAACCCACCAGATAAAAAGCACTGAATCCCCAGCAACAAGTCTTTTTGCACTCACAAAAACACTCCATCCTGTTGTAAGGAGATGTCTCTTTGGCTGCCCTGGATGAAGAAAATTCATCGAGTCTATTACATGATGGATAAACACTTTATTTTCTAGTCTATATGGATGAGTATATCGTGAAAGTGATAATTAACCCCCGCTGGTCTAAGCAGCATACTCAAATTCAGTTTTCAATGATACTTTACTTTTGGAACTTGCCAACTTAATTTCTACCATTTAAGTCAGTTATGTGAATCATGAACCCCTAAGCTAGGAATTAAGTGCATGCCGCTAATAAATCCTACATACAAGATACTCATTACGTATAAATTCAACAATTACATATTTACTTGTTCAGCACTTATCCTGAAATTCATTTTATAAGCCAAAATTCCTTGGACACACTAATGCCTACTTAATTTTGAAATGGAAGTACAACTCACCCCGAAAAATGTGTCTAAATTTCCATTCATTATCATGCAAATCCCTAGCAATTAATTCTTGAGCAGGAGGTTGCTGGGAGAAGTCCTGAAATGTCACAAAAGTCATGAGGTTTTCTTCCCGGAAGGATTAAAGCAAAGAGAACTAATCAAGGGTGAAGTTTGACTGGATATGTAGAACATTTACCAATGGAGGAAACACTTTTTCAGCTGCACGACGAGGGACAGAAAATCCTCCATGAGTACTAGTGTCACTTGCTGTCAAAGTTTTACAGAAGTAATTCGTTGGCTGTTTGCTAGGGTTGCCCAATTCTGCTGGAAGATAGACATCCTTTTTCTCTTGCTGCAGCAATTGGAGTCATTTTAATATGTGATAAAATGCAGACAGGTTTATGTGAACAGAATCCAAACGGCCCAATAAAGATATACATACCGGACTCAATGGCTGCAACATCATTTGTGCATATACTTCGTCGGTTTCAACATCTGCCTGAAATTGAGATTAATAATGAGCCTTAAACTAGGAACCATCTTAAAAATGTAGCCCGGAAGCTAACAAAACGTTTCTTACATGCATAGTTACATTGTGAAGATGACAGAAAAGCTGCAGAGGTAAACTAGGATAGTTGGGAATATGGGCATCCACTTCCTTATTCGTTGATGCAGCAACCTACATTCAGCGGGCACGGAGTCATGGTTGGAATAACAGTAAATTAGACATTGACAAAGAAGAACAATGGGCATGAATAGGAAAAGCAGTGACAAGCAATAGACTGAAGTTAAAAAAAAAGCATAAGACCAAAACTTACAAAAAGACAAGAACAGTCACTTCAAAGTGCATGTTACTATGAGTAAGTGGTATATACATGGAAACAAAATCATGGACGACAATGACTACGTCCACTTCAGAATCATGAGCGATCTTCATTATATAGCAAACCAGGGTATGGTCGGAACACAATGCTTACCTGCTCACTGTGACCCTGTGGGAAGTAAACAACGCGGCTCCCAACGGCAGGTAGAGAAACAAGTGGACCCGCACATGCATGCCAGAGCTCAGAATTCAGAACCCTCTTCTCCCCTGGAAAATTCATTAAAAGCACAGTGAAAATCATATGAAGAAAAGATTCCGGGGAACTTGATAATTGATGTTAATTAAGTCACAGCTGCCATTTAAAAACTAAAAAGCATACTACAAAACTCCGGTTCTTATCAACATGTTAACAGTAATATTAGGATAATAATTATCCGTATGCACCACGGTTGGCCTCTTCCTAGTTATTAAGAAGGCCGATAAAAAGTAAACTGATCCCAAGGAACGAACTTGTCAATTAATTAAGCTCCAGATCAGCTATGAAAGTGTAAAAGCCAACAAAAGAAAAATCACAGAATAAAATGCTTAATTTATATATAAACAATCTGCCAGCTATGTTTCTCCAGATCTCTATTTTTATTTTCCACTTTTGTACAATCATTACAACCAATTCACGCAAAACTCAGTCCAATTCCTGAAGAAATAGATGATTAATCTTTGTCCGTGTGCAAATGTTGGCTTCAGAGCGTGTGAACGTGTATGAGAATGATATCAGAACTAATATAACTCCACAAAATTTGCAAGCAAGTACTCACCTTCCTGGGTTTGTGGACTAAAACCAGCAGAAGAAAGCCTCATTTAAACACCAAACTAACAAAACCTTCAAATCCCAACTTCACACCCACCAACAGAAGATCCAAAGCCACTCGCAACTGGACCAATTAAATACCAGACTACACCAACCAAATGGCTCAACAAATTTTCTACTCACTCTCTGCTCTCTGCGTACTAATATCATTCCTTCTATCTTTGCCCTTCAAGTTCGAAACCCAACCGAAAGACAAAAATTTCTAGTATTCACCCATCACAGAAGGGAGAAAAGTCAAATCGCATTCAATGTGAAGGGTCGCCAGAAAGCTAAAACCGAACAGATAGAATCCCACAAGAAACCCACTTCTTGATTTCTCAACCGAAGCCGGTTTTGCTACAAAACGCGACTGATTTCAGCTTCATTCAGTTACTATCCTCTTCACACACAAACCGCCAAGTTCGTCAATCATCAGCCTCAGAGTCAGAATCCTCGTGCCAAAGTTCACAAAATGAAACCCCAAGTACTAGCTTCCAAAGTTTCAACCTTCCTCAACTTGTAGTTTTCACGAGAGTAAACCAGAGACTTAATAAGATTATTTCAAACAACAAGCTGCTTAAAACCCAAAATCTCAAGCAAGTAAACTCAGAAACTGAACACGCAAGCCACCACTAGATCTCGCTCGAAAGTCACCAAATAGTTCCACTTCCAATTTCATTTTTAAAAAAAGATCTTATTACACGAGAAAACTTGATAATTAGCACACTGAAGCTACACGGAACCATTCTCATAGCACACTAAAGCTACACGGACATGCAAAGTCAACAACTTGAAGCATATGTATTAAGTGATGACATACGTAATCATAGCTACGAAAAGACCACAATATGTTTGTACAATGGGGACCGTTGTTTCCTGTAATGGAAGTAGGTTTTTTGGTGGTGGTGATAGACTCTGCAACTATAGTATTACACACACCTACTACTTTTAACTCTCCACTCAGTCAAATCTTTCTTCTCTTTTGCTTAGCTCTATTTTGGCTCAATCAATGAACAACAAACCGCCATTATTTTTGGGTGTCTTTTGTATGTATGCTCACGAGAAAAGGCAAAGCGAAGACGGTGGACGAAGAAAATAAAACAATGCTTGCAAGTGTTTCTACGTACAGAGTAGCGAGAGAGGGAGATGTGTCAGGTTTATATCAGAGAGAGGCAACAGTGAATAATTGCTTATATTTTCACGTTACTGTGACCTTTTCGTGTTCATTTCAGACAGTTCAGGCCTCGGGGCCATATAATATTACCCTCAGGGTTAGGAAGATTTACTCAGATATCCTCTTACAGAGAATGTCTCCTCCCCATCCTTTGGTTCTAACATTCGTTCTCGTATTTGGGCTTTTTTTTAATAATAAATACAAGGTATTTTTCTTTTTCTTTTTTTAACCATTTGCATGAAATGATTAGAAGGGACTGTGTATATGAAGCCGAGAGGGGTCCGATCGGATAGCTTGGTAGCAAATGAAAGCCATTTTCCTACTCTAACTTTGTGCTATTTGATCTCTATCATTTATTTACGTAGGAATAAATGATTGAGGTCAAATGGTACAGAGTTGGAGTAAGGAAAGTGGCGTCAAGTCCTGTTTGGTAAGAGTTTGACTGTTATGTACTTTTGTTAATTTTTATCCTAACATAAATAGATGGTTTGGATTGTTTGAGATATGATTGAGACAGGATTAAGGGGCCAGAGGATCAGATCTCCCTTCAACCCTCAAAATCTTCTAGCCCCTTAACCCTGTCTTCAACTCCCAAAATCTTCTGACCCTTCATCTTGTCTCAATCTTGTCCCAAACAATCCAAGTCATCTATTTATGTGAGACCTACATAAATAAATGGCTTGAATTATTTGGAATAAGATTAGGACAGAATTAAGAGGCTTGAGGATCAAATCTCATCCTTCATAGTCCCACTACTACACGTACCAATCTATAGGAATAGTCGCAGCTCACCTGCTCCTGTTTACAGCGGTCTTTCAGCAAGTGTGCACGACTCCCTGGACTTTTGAGTTTTTTGCAATAATTCAATTACTTTATGTTGTTAGATGTTAGGTATATGGTAATTCAGAGACATTAATATCCCCTTTTTTAAGGCTGCTAGGGGTTTATAAAATATTAAAATTGGAGATAAGTGAAAAAAAAATATGCCAAAACATGCAGGGTGAGCATAATTGGGAGGGAGTTCAGTGAATAAGGGTCCAAGATTTTTGCAATTAAATGTTAGGTCGATACCATCAGCAACAACAAAAATAAGAGATATGATCCCCATGCCACCTACTCTAATCCCTATCCATTGCAATTTGAGAACACCCCACCTGAAAAATAGTACAAGTCCTAATCAAAAGCCAGCTGGTTCCATCTCATTCAAACCGGTGCAGGATCACATCCTTCTATGGTGTCATCTACAAGAGCATTTCATATGCTCTTTTGATAAGAACCGTACTTCTATTCCATAGTATAATGAATTTGGTCGTGGATACAAGTTGAAGAGAATGCGAGCAGGGTTGTGCCTATTATACACATTCTCCAAAGACATTGACGCATCTGTGATTTTCTTTTTTTTAGTAAAATTTTTTATGATTTAAATATCAAAATTTCTGTCAGTTGCAGGTATCTGAAAATTATCCACATAGATAACTCTTTTGATTAATTTGTACTAAAATTAATAAACAAAGTTGTTAGACATACGTTCAATAAATGTCCAGTTTATACCTTAGTTTGTCTGATTATGCAAAATCTGCTACATGTGTTTTTTGTCAACACTTTTAGCAGAAACTTTAAATAAAAGTAAGTTGAAAATTTGTGGGTTTAATATTTATATATATATTTATATTGATGTCTTTTTACCTTTCAAGCTCTTATACTTAGAATATTCATATTATTTGTGAAAATTATTTTTAAAATACATATTTTTAAAATAAATATATAAAAATTGATGTCTTTTTATCCTTTAGTTTCATATATTTAGATAACATATGTTTATTAATATATAAAGTTTATTAGTACAAATAACATATGTTATTAATTTTTTTAAGTAAATATCAATCAAACTTAAGCTCAATGTATTTCAATAGTTCAAACCACTAAATTCTGAAAACAAAAAGAAGTTACAATTTATATGAATTTGAAATATGTTAATTTCACTCCCAACATGTTGTTATTAGAAATTTAAATGCTTTAACTATAAGAATTAACCAATACAATAGTAATTAATATTGACATCCTTTGTCATGCGCCACACATTTTGCTTATTACTTATGTAATTATCATGGAATTCGCTTTGTAATTAGTTGTAACACCCCATATTCGATAATAGAATCAGAATATCAAGTGTTACCATATTCTTAAATGCCTGATACTTCAAACTATAACATTTTCTATTTAAAACTTCATTATTCTAGCAATTACTATTCACTTTATAAAAAATTAGAAAGAGTTTCCTCTATATTTACTTAAAACATCCTGTAAGAAACTTCAATACACTTCTCATGCATGTTACTCAACTATCCATCTCTATGTCACACTCCGTGACAAAATAACTTACTCATCCTTCAATACATTTCAACACATCTAAATCAGATTTGATACATAACTTTCATTTATTCATATATAATTCACAATAACATCATATAAGATCCTTCGTTGCTTTATATGTACATGTCATATCCAAAAACAAAATAAAAATTTGTAGTACATCCACCTCCAAATCTTTCAAGATACTTTATGTGACTCTTGTCTTGTAGTAAATCTATCACAACTTTCTTCTAATTCTCTTCAAAACCTACGCGTGGAAAGAAAATCCACACGCTAAGCTATAGGCTTAGTGATGTTCAAGCAATTCCATTTCTCATTCAATTCAATTCATTCAACCATAACATGCATAATATATATTTTCACATATAAATATCTTCATTTATTTCTAAGCATAAATAGGCATTTAAAATCAAGTTATGAAATATATGCATGTATTTATTTTAGTAATTCATATCTAATTACACAATGATGAATAAATTTTATATATATATATATATACATATATATATACATATATGTTATAATTGCTCCAAAGTAAATCCAACGGAATTGTATTGTTGAGTCGGATAAATGAGATTTTAAAATACTGGATCAGGTTCTCGAAACCACACAGTCTTTTTTTTATAATATTTACATATCAAGACTGAGCTCTCGTTCATAACACAAATCAGATATCTTACACTGGAACTGAGCTCTCAAAGCCATACAGTCCAGTAAAATATATCGTGACTCAGTACTGCTAACTTCCTAATTAGCATGCCAACTTTATCATATTTCTCCAATTTCTATCTATTTTACTAGGGGCAAATCTAATGAAATTCCATTGAAATTTCATGATAAAAGCTCATGTAACCAATTCAAGCTATTCCATATTCGACCAAAGTAGATGTCATTTTTTTTTGTTATTGATTTAATTTAATTCATACAACATTCAAGACATGTTCATCTCACCAATTAGTCAAAAATAACATGCATATGAAGTTTCTCAATTCAAACATAATATATGCCAATTGGGGAAAATACAAATTATAAGTACAACATCTCAATTAATCACATATACTACTTCATTTAATATTCAATTAAATATTTTTAACAACAATTTTATAAACCCCTTATTTTACTCAAGAACCGTAAATTTCCTAATACATAATTTTTAGGAAAAAGTAGAATAGCAAAAAACACATACCAAATTGATGTCTAAATCTTCAAATTAAACTTCCATAAATAATTGCATCATCAATTCCTTATTCCTTCTCTTTCTCTTTCTCTCTCTCCTTCAATTCATCTTCTTTATCTTCGTAATATTGCATAACAAATTCAATTTCATGCATTTTATTCATCAATGCATGCAACTACACCAAAATCATATACTAAAAAAATCAAAACTCTATTAACTTACCTTATAAATTTTCAGGTGCTATTCATCAAACACCCATATACATTTTCTTCATCTTTTCCCAAACTTTTTGTTGATGGTGAGTTTAGAGATCCTAGGTTGATGATTTAGTATTTAATAGGTGATTTGGGGGTTAAAAGTAAAGAAAGTTGGCTTGAAAATGAAAGAAATGAAAGAAAAATGGAGAAGAAAGGAGGGAGGTGATTCTCTGCAATGTTTTGGAGAAGAAGAGAATGGGTAATTGACCAAAATGCCATGTGGTCCCTTATTAAAAGTTTTCCAATTCTTTTTTTAAATCTAAAATTAATTTTATCTTTTAATCCATTCTTTCTTTTTCTTAATAAAAATACCCATAAGAAAAATATCAACTTCATATAAAGACCTTAATTAATATCATTTATTTATTATTATTATTTTTAGATTTGACTTTTACCTTTTTCTCGGTTCAAACTTTGACCATTGGTCAACTCTGGGTCAAATCCTCAAAACGAACTTGTTTGGAGCTTTAATTTGATCCTCAGGCTATCCTTGAACAATATTATCTGATGCCAAATAAAATAAAATGCAGTTTGAGTCCCAAGTGTCACTTTTCACCTCGAGATACACTATTTACTATCCAAAAACTATTATTTATGAAATCGAGATCTTTGGGGCATTACATATGTAACTCATACGTTAGACACCCCATCATTTGCACTTGAGATATTGCCTATATCTAGAAGAGAGGATGGAGATAGCGAAGGTGAGGAGGGAAGTTGTGGAGCTAGTGAAGGAGTTAGTGAAAGAGTTGACGAAGGAGTTAATGAAGAGTTAGATGATCATGATCATGACCATGACCACTAACTAGTTGAAATTGAGTCAACTAATTTTGTTAATTTTATTGATAGTGATGAATATCTAAGCGTAGAAGAGCCCAGTGAAACACTACAAAGACCTAGTAATAGTATTAGGCATAATCCACCGATGTGGAAGCATATTGGAGATTGGGGATGGAGTTTGGATCAGTAAAAGAATTTAGAGATTCTGTTATGGAATACAATATAAAGTTTTAAAAAAGTGAAAGTCATTGGATCAATTTTATATGTATCGAGGGATGCCCACAGGAGTAGTATGTTGGTTTGTGAGAAGAATGAACGATGCTTCAAGGTGAAGACATACAATCCTGAGCATAGTTATTTTATGGCCAATAAACCTAAATTGGTTTTAGCTAAATTCCTTATGAGACATTTTAGGGAAAGACTACTTAAGAAACCTAGTATCTTGGTGAAGATGGCTGAAGAATGTAAAGAAAAGCTCAATATATTTGTCAACTCAAGTATGTGTAGAGGAGTAGAGAGGAGATTGGGAAAAGAGAGGGCGAGTGATTATATGAATGAATATGCCAAGCTACAAAGATACGTACATGAGTTGAGGATAAGTAATCCAGAATCAGCAATTGAGTTAAAGCTAGCCAGGAATGAAGAAACTTATTTGTTACAGGTAAGCAAATTAAGTTTTTACATATTATCAACAACAATATTTATGACATTTATTCATTTATTCATACATCTTTATCTCTTTTAAGTAGTTCAAAAGATTGTACATTTGCTTTGATGCCATGGAAAGAGGATGGAGACATTTGAGGCCAATTTTTGGTATTGATGGTTGCTTTTTAAAGTCAGAATTCCAAGGCCAGCTATTGAGTGCAGTTGGGAGGGATGGTGATGGAGGTATGTATCCATTGGCTTGGGTATTATCGGGGTAGAGAACACTGATCCTTGGACATGGTTTATGAGTTTGTTGGATTTGAACTTTGAATTAGATAGTGGTGAAAGACTTAAAATTATATCAAATATGTAAAAGGTATTTTATTCTTCATTAATTAATGGTTTATTATTGTATAACTTTTATATTAACTAAATCTTTTCTATTTTTATAGGGATTGATTAGGGTATTTGAAGAGACATCAATATATGTCACTCATCGGAAGTGTTCTAGGCACATGTATCACAATTGACATATGAATTGGAAGCGAAAGGATTTGCTGAAGCAGTTTTGGACTTAGCATGGTCAACTTATGTTGAAGATTTTAACAAGTAGTTTAAAGGATTAGATAAAATCAAACATAGATGTGCATCATTATTGCTTGAATATCCTAAGGAGAAATGGGTAAGATGTTGCCAATCCTTTAAAATCAAAATGCTCAATTGTCAACAACAATATGAGTGAAACTTTTAATGGATTAATCTTATTGACAAGAGATTGTGCATTTATCAGCATGCTTGAAACCATTAGAGTCATGGTAATGAAGAGGCATGCAGATAGGAGAGAGTTTATGCATGGTTAGAAGTCAGATGTTTCACCTAAGATTATAAAGAAATTAGAGAAGAATAAGAAAGATGCAATGCAGTGGAGAATATTTTGGAATGGTGATGGAGCATATGAAGTTTCCAAGGGTGCTGGCAAGTATATTGTAAAGATTGGTAGACACCAATCATGTAGTTGTCAGGCATGAGAGCTTTATGGATATCCTTGCAATCATGCTATAAGTGTTATTCACCATTCCTAAGCAACTGCCAGAGGCTTTTATAGATGATTGCTACAAGAAGTCCAAATTCCTAGCATTGTATGACCATACGTTGCAACCTACTAGAGATCCAATTTTCTAGCCTACTGTTGATGTAGAAGTAATAAACCCCCACTTAAAAGAGTTATGCCAGGAAGACCTAAAACAACTAGAAGGATAGGAGTAAACGAGCTTATTAAGTTGAAAATTACACATAAATTAACGAAAATGTGGCAATTATAGCTACAATACTAGAAATTGTAAGAATGAAGGCTCAACTCAACCTACTCAGCAATCTCTATAGGTATAAAACATTCTTTCATTACTATGTATTGCGTCATATATCTAATGATCATTTATGACATTCTTTGATTCATATCTAATGGTCATCTTCGAGGTCTCTTCACAAGTTAAACATATTGTTGTAGCAAGACAATAAAGCAATATTGTGAGTATATGACCATTTATGACATTATTGATTACTTTCATAAATGAATACTATTAACGATATGTTTTTTTGTAGGTTGGTAGCTCTTTACATAGTATTAAAGGGAAGTTTGGAAAAGTTAAACCACATTCATTTAAGTTGGCTTTCGAACCAAAAGGTCTAAGGTTCAAAAGACAACCTAAAATAACTTCTCAACAGTTACAAACTAAAGAAATAAGGAGGAGATCATCATTGAATCAACCAGTACATAATCAACCTTCTTAGTCAAGTGTAAACGAGGGAAGCATTATGGTTGATTCACAAACTTTACATTAATATTGTCTATGTTTTGTTGGAACTTTAGTTAATACATTTAACGTATAGACAAATAGATCCAATCACTTTTGTATATAGATGGATTGTGATATAATAACTTTAGTAATATAATCACTTTTGTATGCACTAGTCCAATTATTTATTGTTATATAATCACTTTTGTATATACTGCTCCAATTATTTATTTTTATATAATCACTTTTGTATATACTGCTCCAATTGTTTATTGTCACATAATCACTTTTGTATATACTTGTCGGTGATTTTTGAAACTATTAATTAGGCATCATTAAGGCAACTTCGTGAAAACAAAACAATAAAGATAAAACACAATGCACAATATATTACAACTTAGTTGAAATGAGAATTTTTCATTATTCATAATTCAAGTTTTAAACAAAATACTACAATTTAGTTCCACTTACCTATAACAAATCATATTATAAAACTCTCCATAAGTACAAAAATCCATATTATGATAATTACTAAAGTGAATTTAAACTTATTTGTCTCTTTTGTAAACAAAGCGTTGTCTTCTTTCATTAACTTTATTTGCTCCTCAATTTTCAATGTTGTACGTGATTCAATTGTGGTTCATTAAGCCTCTTTCTTCAATATACCTACTTCTTTCTTCAATTATGAATTAATTCAGCAGCTCTCTTGCTAAATTTTTCATCGTATCACTTTAAAAAAATCACATCTTCCAACCTGAAAGAAAATTAATAATTAACAAGTCAAACATTAAATATATATATAAACAATTTTACCTTATCGAAACATAAACTTACAGAATATTTGGGGCATCCATAAAATCTTCTTCCTAGGTTATTATCACTTCATGAAGTTATTAATGGGGCTTTTAAAACATAATAACACACTAGATAATCATTATTTGAATTTAATATAGTGTTAGTTGACGACATCACGTCCATATCTTTGGGTATTCACTACAAAATTATATTAATTCTCTTATTTCTCCTAATTAACTAATCTTGAAACATAATCTCACAAGACAGAAAAGAGCTATTCACCCATTCACTTCATTTCTTTATATCATATGCCATACATCAATTGTATCATTATAAATGGGAAAAGTTTTTGATTTTAGTTTGAAATGTGACATCCACAAGACCCCTTATTTAAGTTTCCCAATTCAATAACACTCGTAGCTAGTCTTTCCAAACGACCAAAAGTAGAAAGAGTGGTTAGAGGAAACAATTGGAATCCTATCCTAATTATAATATGTAACTTTCTAGGGTATTTCCCTAACTTAGCAGTTAAGGTTGGGATCATATAGATAAAACATGTGCAATCACAACAAAACTTAGCTAGAAATTCTTAAATACAACACCTCAATAATTTCATGGCACAAACTAATATACTTTACCTTAAGGCTACATTTCTTCTGTTGCTAGTAATAAAGTAGAGACTCAAAAGCAAGGATAGAATCACATTTACCCCACAATCAACTCCATATGTGTGCTATGCAATTTAAAAGTAGAGACTAACAATCATTTGTTTTTTAACTACACCTTCAACTCACATTTTTAATAACTGATGTTAGTCCTTTATAACTCACATTACAATGAAACACAACGGTCTAATATAGTGGAATGGATACAAAAGGTACATCATCAATCAAAAGGAGATAAAATCATGTTCAGGATAGAACTTAATTGCTTTACTTATGGCAAAAAGGTGTTGGAAACTCATCTAGCACAAGGCTTAACATTGGGGGTTTATTTCTCCTTAGGGTTTTATAATTGCTTTCATCATTTGATCGATAATAGAGGTGTGGTTGACATTTATAAAGGAACCTAATTAGCATTTGTTTTAAAGAGGTAAAAAAAATGGCCCCTTTTTAGAGGAGAGGTTTATAAATATTGGACGCCATAGTATCTTGCTTATCTTTACTAAGGAGATTGATGTTTACTTACGTTAGGAATATACATCGCATGCATTCACTTATGCATCACATGATGATAAGGTCACTCAATAAAATGTCCACGTTATATATTATCTCTTTCTTTATAATAAATTAATTCTCTCCTTCTTGGCATTGCTTTCTTAATTATTACTACTCATCAGAAAAATGGGAAAAGTTGTGTTATTATAAATTGATCATGTTGACTCACACAACCCTCATCTTAATTAGAGACCATTCCTCAACTTACATTGTTTAATTTTCAAAAGCCAAGAACTGAACAACCCTAATTTGCAATATTGATGCAATACCCACAAATAAAAGTCCTACCATTTTCATCGCGACTGTGGCGTTGATCCTCATTTTTTAGGAGGTGGTGGAGGATGTGATTTTAATGGCGGACATGGAGGTAGTGGTGTCATTACATGAATAGCAATTGTCCCATATGGATTGATGATACATGAACAACAATTGTTCCAGGTGGTGGTGGCGATATGGATTAGGGGTGTTTGAATTAAGGATTGTTGTTCGTTTAAGAAGAAGAGGAAGAACGGTGCATATTGTTGTTCATTGCTTCAAAATGGTGTGTATTGAACTAATTCCAGACGATGTGCATTACGAAAGAGCCAAAATAGTGCAGA
Organism: Erythroxylum baracoense; assembly: GCA_025629805.1. NCBI lineage: Eukaryota > Viridiplantae > Streptophyta > Magnoliopsida > Malpighiales > Erythroxylaceae > Erythroxylum > Erythroxylum baracoense. Next base: position 27,786,074 of record JAOTAY010000002.1, read on the forward strand.
GCAAGTTACTCTAGGCTTTCAAACTCTGCATTCAAATGGAAGTGGAAATTGAAGCTTTCATACGCTGCGTTTAAATAGAAGTAGGACCCACTTTCATTTGAATGCTAAATTCCATACACTGTTTAAATGGAAGTAAAATACAAAAATGTCATCAATGTGAGTCCCAACTTTTATAAAATTAAAAAAATTACATGTTGGGAAAAAATTGCCACATGACATTAAATTGACAGAGGCCAAACTACGTTAGTTTTTCCATCCAGTTAGGATCTGATTGGAATATTTTGCAAACGTTAGAAATCAACGTGAACACTTCGAGACGTTAGGTCCAACTTAGATTTTGGTGTAAATGTTAAGGTCTAAATTACTCTTTTGGCCTTAATATCTATCAAAGCCATAACTTTGAAAATTTCAGTAGCTCACACCCCTCCATCAAACATCCAACACCTTACCTACCATATTATCCACTAAAAAGGGAATTTGAGGAGATAATTAGCCGAATGTATACCTCAAATTTGCATCAAAAAGGGAAAAAATTGAATTATAATATTATATCTTAATATTTCAACTTTCCATTCAACTACAGGCATCCGTGAAATACTAACATAGAAATAAAAACATATGTCTTAACTAGTATGACAAATTTATCCAGAAAAAAGTTTTTTGATACTCTTAAAACATTTTTTGGCAATTGTTTATTAAAAGGCTTTAAAATAAAATGAGAAAATTCCAGTTAAATTATGTTGACAAGACTTCTAAATTGATACAAAATTATACTTCGGCTTTGTTAATCTACACTTGATTTAGTTCAAAAACAAGTTTTAGAAGGACTAATCTCCAAGAACTTAAAGTAAGCCAAACAAAATGGACAACGGAAATTCTAAATCACGAAAAGAGACAAAAGTAATAAAATCTTAAAGATCAACAAAGGCTCAAGATCTCATCATAAAAAAGGAGATTGGGCAAGAGTAACTTCAGAAACGGAAGAAGCAACTATTAATTAATAATTATTATTTATTTATTGTATAAGAAGAAAACTCATAATTTCTATTTTTCGTGTACACTAAATAAAATTTTAAAAATATGTAACATTCGGTCATTTTCGTGTTCTAAAAAAGCCACGTAACAGATTAAGTGACAAATTTGATTCAACTAGTCTATAATGAATTTCTGCAACGAGCTTACACATGCCAACTAACACAAGGTCTATAAATGAGTATTTAGAAAATCTCCCCAATAAAATTATGTAAAGGCTTGAATCCATAACTTCTAACACTAGAGCTGCACGAATCCAGGAGCTGCTAAAAAAGAGCCTCTCGCTGGAAGGCAAATCACTGCTCCACGACGGATGAACTTTCTGGGTACTAAAGCCCAACAATACTACTGTGTTTCGAGTTTCCATACTAATTAAATAGAATATATGCAGCCCAAGATAAGTTAGCAAAGGGTTTTGCTAGTAAAAACTGTTATAACATAGTAGATTGCAATCAATTTTAGAAGGCTTGTTGAATCAATCTAATCTATACAGCAGGAAAAAACCCTCTATGGCCTTCCCATTGCAGGGAGTTTCTAATGTTCTTTTCGTTTCATTAGCTTGTACTTGGCTTTTTCACTTCCAGCAGTGGATTTCCTGCTTACCTTAACAAGTCCCGTGGTAACTGTGACAGATCATAAGCCAAACTGCATCTCCTAAAGCTTGACATCATAGATTTAATTGGAACAGGTAGCATTGGAAACTGAGTCGAGTTAATGCCCAAGAAATAAGAAATTTACTATACAATTGGCTGTTTCCGTGATCATCAAGAGCAGGAGACATGAAGAGAGAAACATCAGCAATGCAGCTTGATCACACGTGCTATCCTTTCAAAGAAGATTGGACACATGCTCATGCTGAACATCAAAACCGATCTCATCCACTCCGGTGCTATCCTCTCAAAAGTTCCCAACGTTGAAACACGATATAAAAGCTCTGGTTCCTCTCCAGCTGCCTTCTTTACCCATGTTAGACTGAATGCATAACCTGTTAACAGTCCAAAAGATGAGTGGCATCAGAATTAGAAAGCACAGCACAATTGCTAAAACTAAGCCTAGAAAATATTTTAGGAAATTTGAATTTAAACTTCAGTAGTTGGCCAAAAATTGACCAACGGATAAAAGGTATAGCTTATGCTGAATTCAACCTTAATCAGAAACTAGTAAATGGAAGGTATAATGAACTTCCGTGTCCTTAGTATTGATATACATAAACTCATGACAGCGAAAGAGAAAATCAAGGCCATGCTTGATGCTTTAGCTTTTGAAGCATTTTTTTAAACATTTGTAAATCAAAAAGGAAACAATTGTATGCCCAACAATTACATGAAAAGTTTTCAAATAATTGTGCTTAATATAGTTACACTGCAACCACAAGAAGAAGTTGAATAGCTTGACAAAATTTCCATCTTCTTGCTATAGTTTGACCAATTCAAGTTATGTTTTCAACCTTATGATCTATTTGACCTCGCTTCTGGAAATTCTAATGTTTTTCACGTCATTGCATTTTTCAAAAATTGAGTCTCCACACACAGCGCATGAATAAAATTGAGAAAAAAATGCATATTTCAAATAGTTGAAAGCATCAATCAATCTGATATTAAGAATTAGAAAAGTAACCGGCTATTTACTAAAGAGGAAAATGCAAAACATCTGCAGGTACTCGAGGAATCCATGTATGAATTACCACTTGATTGATGCAGAGCTGAGATGCAAATTCCTTCAGTTTGATTAACAGCAGATAATTTCATGCCTATTAAGTACTCAATTAGAGCTTGAAACTGGCAGTTGGAAGAACAAGTGTCATTTTTAGCATCGCCTACACCTGAAAATCATGAAACTTTTTATATGTACTTGTCATATGAGAAGATGGAGAACATGACAACTTAAACCTACCTGATACATGAACAATTCCCATACAGGATTCTGGCTGCAAAATCATACTTAAGTAGTCAGAGATGAGAAGCAGGAAGCTCAAACTTTTTGATCTAAAACCAACAGATCTTGACACATACTTGCTGATCTTGGCAAAGATCCTCATGGGGACATGTTTCCTTGGATGAGATTTTCGCTGATTCTACAATCAATGTATCATATTGATGATTGCCAGGGGGAGAAACTAAGCCTACACCTGTCCAAGCTTCAGCTTGGCTACGCTTTCTTGTTCTTCCTCTCACTGATCCTGGAGACTCCGCCCCTGTTATATCTTGAGAAGATTCATGCACATTCAACTGTAGGTTTTCACTTCTACTATTCTTCAAATTGTAAGAATGCCCATCCTGTAGGAGCTTTTGGAGCCTCTCAACTTCTTCAGAAAGCTTCTTGTCTGTTACAAATGATACCTCAGTTGACATATCAATGTGATACAACCAATAAAACAATTAAAAAAACATAAATATGAAGAAATATAAAATCAAAAAATATGCACAAGAAATATACTTCTCAACAAAAATCTAGGTATTGAGACAAAGAGACACGGAAAAAATTATAATTAAACAAAATCAGAATAAAAGGAATTGTGATATTAAATTATCTATCAAAGGCCGTACTATGCTTACTCTTTTGGTTCTCTTCAGTTAACAAGTTTTGGTACTCTGCAGATCGTTCATCATTGTTGCATCTGCAAGCAAAGTGAATCACATTAAGTTATGGGCTTCTGCTAATCAGGTGATTTAAAATTAGCGTTAATGAAAAGGTAAATCCATAAAGGAAATCCAGAATGCATGCTTGACTGAAGCAACTTCACTTCTCAGATCATTCAGTTTTCTGCACAACCTGTCATTTTCGTCTCTCAAGTGCTGTATCAGCTCTTCTGCAGCTGCCATTGAATGATATATATACAATTACACTTACAAAGAGACAACTAATTTGGGTTATATCCATACAATCTGTAC
>JAOTAY010000002.1:27799830-27814116 GCA_025629805.1 Erythroxylum baracoense
TAATAGTGCCATTATCGATAGTCAACTACTATTATGATATGAAACTCATCATTCCCTTGAAGTAAACTCTTTTACTTACATGGAGATGAATCACAACACTACAGTCTAAACCATAATCAAGTGACCAACTTGATTATTCAACTGTGAATCAATTATTTTAGATTTTAATAATATATATGTTTCCTATACATCTTTATGTATATGTATATTACTTACAAAAGAGTCTCGGTACTTTATGACTAGTTTTATTACGCTCATACATATAAAACCAAACTTTTTTGTTTTATTAATAATAAAAATTTTCATTACAAAAAGTAACTGGAAGAAAATTAAGTTATAAGTAAATACACTTTCTTTCCAGAGCACTATATTTACATAACTCCAAGATAAGTATCTCCAATTAACGAGCCAACTCTAAAAGGTATGATGGTCGACTTTATTTAAGAATCAATTATGAAGCATTAGGAAATAGAGGCTCAAATATAAAATATGGTGAATCAGATGGACCAATTAGCAGACATATTATATGATGAGATCTAAAGGAGTGTGTCTAGTCTTATTGAAACAGATGCTGAAGAACATAGAATGGCAATCACCCCTAGTAGCGAAAAAGAGTTCCCAATAGAAGAAGAAATTCTTAGAGACAAATTAATGGAATTCATTGCCCAAATGAAAGCTAACCAATGCAAAGACAAGATAAGGGTTGGCTTTATGAGTGGAGTGACATTCCAAAAAGAGCTCCCAGAAGAAGAAGAAGAGGAAGAGAAAGAAAGTATTAGAGAATTAATGAAATATCTGGTTGAACTTAAAGCTAGCCAACGCAAATTCGAGGAAAGAACTTTTTCACCTAAATATCTTGAGCATAATGCAAAATACCATTTAAACCTATTAACAAAGTAGGGTGAAGACAAGGTGAGGGAGAAGACAAGGTAAGGGTTGGCTTCATAAGTGGAGTTATATTCCAAGAAAAGCTTCTGAAAGAAGAAGAAGTCTCCATCCAAGAAGAGAAAGTAGAGGAGTGGTAGAAGATAACCGAAGAAGATGAGCCAGAAATACCTGGTTGAACTTAAAGTTAGCTGATGCAAATTTGAAGAAAGAACTTTTTTCACCTGAATATCTTGAGCATAACGCATAATACTATTTAAGCCTATTAACGAAGCAGAGTGAAGACAAGGCAAGGGTTGGCTTCATAAGTGGAGTTATCCTCTAAGAAAAGCTTCTGGAAGAAGAAGAAGTCTCCATTTAAGAAAAGAAAGTAGAGGAGTGGTAGAAGATAACTGAAGGAGATAAGCCAGAAACCTCTGTCCAGGAAAAAAAAGAAGAAGAGTGGACAAAGATGGTTGAGGAAGAAGTAATGGAGGAACTAAGTAAGGAAACTACTGATGAGGCATTGGTAGTAACCTTAAGTACGGAGGGTTCCCAATTCCCCGAAGACAAACTATTCGAGTTAGTCGACAATTTAAGGAGTCTTATTATTCCCCTTTTTATTAGCAACTTTTTTTTGAAAAGGGCATTATTGCAACTAATTAGTTTTACTATTTTAATACATTACGTCCTTTTGATCATCTTACAACATGTGGCTTGTTTACAGGTTATGAAACCTCTTTGCGGATCAAAAGGTGGAAGTAAGCTACTGATTATTGACCCAACAGGAGGTTAACGTGCAAGTTATGTCGAACTAATGATGTTAAAGAAGCCTGTATGGGAGGCAACCCATAAATCAGGATAATTTTATTTTATGGTATTTTATTTTCATTTTTCTCAGTTATTTTTGTTTTTGTTTTTGTTTTTGTTATTTTTATTTTCTTTTATCTTTTTATCCCTTTTTTGTTTATGTTTTGCAAGGATGTTAGTTTCAAATTGGATGGATCCAAATCAAGAAATTGTCATATTTAGGAAAGTACCAACTCAACCCTCTCACTTATTATACATGTTTATATTGTGTACATTGAGGACAATGTAAGATTTTAAGGATAGGGAAGGGATTAATGACTTTAATGATTTCCTCAAGCTTATTATAATCTTGATTATAATATTTTATAAACTGATATCTTGAATTGGTTGAAATCTATCCATGAATACTATATTTCTTTGTTGAATATTGATTTGAATTGGTGTGCAAAATGATGATGGTTAAAATAAAATTAGTTTTCTAAGTCATATTTTCGTAATCATTGATATATTCAAGTTGAATGAAATTGCATATTATTTACTTACATATATACCCTTTTTTCTTGAGCTTTTGAGCCTAAAAAGCAAATTTAAAATTTTTTTAAAGGTCTTATTATTCTTTCATATGTTTGATATCATGTGTAGTGGGATAATTCTAAAACTTGCTTTTATTACGCATATTGAGACCATATTTTTCAAATTAGAAGCATTAATATGATAAAGGCATTTAGAATCAACAACTTGTTTTAGCCTATTTCTTTGAAAATTATCATACCCAAAAATTTACCTTTCGGAATAACCAAGTTGAGCCTTAGCCTTTTCATTGTTTAAACCCACACATTAACCTTTATCCTATTTTTCTTTTAAGAGTTTTTATTGTTTTGAACCTTGCAGGTTATTTACATTATTTACTTGTTGAGACTTGAAATTTATAAAAGGTCCAATATTTCTTAAATTGGGGTATTGAATTTTTAGTGTGAATAAAAAGAAAAGCATAAAAGAAAAAAAGAAAGAAAAAAGAAAAACATAAAGAAAAAAAGAAAAAGAAAAAAGAAAAAATATATAATACTAATTGATTTATAATGAAAGGACCTATGTATATTCGTAAACAAGTCTAGAAATATATTGTGTAGTATATATATTTCATATAAACCCATTTTATTAAACCAATCATACCTTACCTAAACCCTGTTACAATTATGTAAGATCTTTGGATTGGTGTTTCTAGTTTGTACATAAGTGGTGGAGATATGACTTTATTGCAAGCATATGGTAAGAATTCTACTATGCATTGATTGAGAGTTTTGATACTTTTCACCCGAAACACTTGAGTGCATTAAGTGAAATCTTGGTGAGCATGTAAAGATATATGCTTTTGATTTCAATGTAAATGTTGATGTGATTATTGTTAATATTGCTTAGGGAGTTAATATTAGGACAATTTGACTCTAATTGTATGTTAATTTAATTCAACAAGATATGATAATGTATAGTATGAATGGATAGATTGAGATTGGTGATGGATAGATGTTGTGGAATTTAAAATTTTGATTATAGTTTGCTTGAGAATAAGTAAAAGCTTAAATGTGGAGATGCTTGATAGATGGATATTTGACTATACTTTTACACTCACATTTGATGTATTTTGCTTGATATTTTATACTTTTATTGTATATTTAGTACTTAATTTGCTTTAGGTGTGTTTATATGTTATAATTGCCTTCATAGACTTTAAAGGGAAAAATTCAAATGAAAACATGACAAAGAAGGAGGATTCGACATATAGAAGGGATGCACAGCCGTGCATATACTCGTGCACTTTTCCCAGGCCATACAATTTTGCTATTTTTAGAGATTTTGGTGATGCATGGTCTGATGCAAAATGGTACATTAGCTAAAACCTTATAATTCTATATTTAAAGATGTGAATAGAGACTTGAGATGAGAGCAGACCTTAAGAGGTAATTTCCAAACATGGAGTTCATTCTCCAGGGGCGATTTTGGTCCAAAGAAGCATAAAACACAAAGATTTTATTGAAAGATCCATCGAAATACCTAATTAAGCCTTTACATCGCCATAATATTCAATAGAAGACAATCAGGGAGATTTAGAATTATGACCATTGTTTTCAAATTGTTTTTCTTTCGTTTTATATTTGATTTTATGTTCGATAACATCTAACTAAATGCCCGGTTAGTATTTAGGTTAGATGAACCTTATGTTAATATTTTGATATGATTTGATTCTTTTATTAATGCAATTGTTTTGATTGATTGTTGCGATCTAATTACTTGTTTTATTTATGTTCTAGTAATATATTATTAGTATCTCGTTTTCCTATTCTAAAGGTTAGAACCTTAGAATATTGTACATCAGAGATATTATTGAGAAACTAGGAAAATGCATTTCATACTTATGCATAATATTAGCATACACATATGTGAAATTGATTTTTCTGTACACATTACAATGACTGTTCATGTACTCATTTGACATATTCTGGGATATAAATAATTTTTAAATGATTATGATGTGAATGGTGATTATTTTGTCTTGAAAATTGATTTGGTAAGTAAAATTATTGATTTAGAATTTTATGTGAAAATTAGAAAAAATTTAAGAGATTTTAAGTATTTTTGAACTAGAAAAAATGCCAAGTGGTAAGACAATTGGTAAATGGTAATAGAAATAAGTATCAAATGATAGCAAAAATAATTGGCAAATGGTATTAGGATTTATTGAGAATTGACATCAAAAATTGGAGGAAAAATGGACTAGTTATTAGAAGACCAAGTAGGGATCACAAGAAGAGGACATGTGGTAAGTGACAAGTGTCAAGTCACTTGCTACACACCTCACTCTTGATGTTTACCTAAGTGAAAGTGTCAAGCCACTTGCCACACACCTCATTCTCGATGTTTACCTAAGTGAAAGACCATCTCCTATTCTTTCACCATTATTTTTGTTACATATTCCCTCTTCTTCATCTTCTTCATTTTCTCCATTCACGACACTCTCTTCTCACCCTCTCAACATTGAGCCTTGCTCTCATCTTTCATTTCCTACCTCCATTTTTCGTTGTCTTCTTCGTTTTGTTGATAAAAAGCCCAGTTTATTCTCCTTGAAAGATTGATGATCGTGTAAAGCTTGGAGACTAGGGTTAAGTGGTTTTTTTTTAAGAGCTTAAAGTTAAAACAAGTAAGTATATGATGGTTCTTTATGGATTGCTTAAATAGAAATGTTTTTGATGATAGTAAGAGATAGATTTATGAGTTAATGGAGTTGTATATACATGTTGAAATGTGAATGAAGAAATGAGAATATTGATGTCTTGTTTTTGTGTATATGATGAGTAATAATTCATAAGTTATTGTAGAGATGTTTTTGAGATAGTATGCTCTTTATAATGGTGTAGACAGAGTGCAAAAATTTTGATAGATAAATGGATATTTTCGTGTTCTGTTTTTGATGCATGAAAACGTGGATCATTGGTTGTTTTAGAAATGGATTGGATTAAGTTTTGAAGTTAAAGAAAAGGCAAATGTAGTGTCTTAAAAAGAGAATAACTAGGATGATAATTAAAGATGAAATGAAGGTGATAGTGGAGTTGAATGTGTGCAAAAATTTGATGGATGTATGTATACATTGATGTTTTGTTTTTGTGTTCATGATTAATCATAGATTATGAGTTGTTTCATAAATGATATTGAGCTGAAATGGAGGTTAGAATGAAGAGGAAATGATGAGGAATTAAGCTAGGAATGATGAACTAAGCATAAGATGTTTTGGATGTAATTTATAGGAGTTAAAAATCTGGAAAATTGGAGGAGAATGGCTGCGATTTTCAGATTTGAATAACCCACGATCGTGGGAATGCAAGATAGTGCTGGAAATGTTCTGTTAACATAACCCACGATTGTGGGAAGTCATCCACGATCACAGGAAAAGCCACTTACATGAATTCTTATCTTTTAGGTGATGATTGAAACAACAAATAGTTAGGTACTTTCCTATAATGCATTTAGGCTTGAATGAGGCTTGAAATGAACTTAATTTGATGTTGGATTAAGTGATTAAATGAGTTATATGTTTAGGGTGATAACTGAAGTTATAAATTAAGAATGGATTGTTGAACATCAAGTATTCAAATCTGGAAATTTAGAGATGTTATAGGAATGAAAGTGATCTTATAAATGGTAATAAAATTAAAAGGAGATGAATGCTGTTATTAAGTAAAGATGAATGAGAAATTGGTTATTATGTGATCTTATAAAGCTAGAATAACCTTAGTTAATGATTGAGTGATGAAATTAGAATAATCTTGTATAATTGAGGTGTAAAACTAAGTTCAAATTAGACACGTATGAGTTTTAAAGTATGAATGATCATGAGATGTGAATTAACGAAATATACTCCGAATAGTCAAATTGATTATGCATTATACATAACACATATACATATGTATATGATTGAGTATTAATATGATTGTGCAAATTAGTAATGTGTAAATGTGTATATGTTGCATGATATAGAAGCAAAAATAGAGTGACAACATCTAGACATTATCGGGATATCGAGGCAATAGCTATCAAGAGCATACTGTAAGTAACCTAGACGTTCTCACTAAGATTATCTGTCTTTGCTTAAATGTCAATTAATGAATCATTATTAATGTGAATGTGTTAATTCTGAACATTAATAGTCTAAGGCATTTGACATACAAAAATTTCATTGGAAGTGCTCATTATATATGAATCTGACAGAAATAAGTTTACTCAGCATAATTGTTTAATATCGGACTTAGGTCCGATGAAAATTTGAAAGTGAATGTGTAAATGAATAAAAGTGACTAATTGAATATATGAGATTTGATGCATTTCATACATGATATGCATAATCAAATAAAGGTAGTTATGACTGGAGTAGCCAGTGAAAAAGAGCTTAAAGCTCAGAATGTGGTAAAAGCCTTAGGCTCACTTTACAAAATGAACCTGGTATCTCCAACGGATACGAGATAGTTATTAATGAGACCAATATCTACAACGGATATGGGACAGTTAAAAAGGAACTTGGTCACAACAACGTAATAATTGAATGTGAGTCATATGTGCATTGCATATACATTTGATATGTAGGTTTTAAATGATTTTAAAGAATTTGTTTGAATTGTGCTGAATGAGAAATATGAATTAAGTGAACAAAATGGTATTTGATGCAACATGATGATTAGTGAAGTGATGTGTATTATGTGATTATATGAATTGTCTATGAACTGTTGTGTTGTGTGATATGAGTGAGCACATCAATGATGGCTTGCTCATTGAGTTCGCAAAACTTATCAAAATTGCAATGTGGCTTTTCAGGTATGAGAGAGGAGATGTAACCTCTAAGACTAGTTAGAAGAAGTAGAGTACTGCTTCTGGACTCAAGAAATGGCTCAAAGGTCGGTTAGCTGAGACTAAAGAGTTAGATAGAGTTTTTGTAAAAATTCCTCTTTCATAGAGAATGTGTAAAAAGTAGTAGACTCTTATAGTTTTGATGTTGTATATATAAATGGATTGTGAGCTGTAATACTACAGTGTACATTATGTTTTATGAAATGAAATGAGGAATTGAATCTTAGATATCGTGTTATTCGCGTTTTAAATTATGATGCTATGATATAAGTGAATGTGATTGCTTTAGCGCACTGTTTACATCGGACATGCGCTCAAATGCCTGATGGACGTATGGGCACGTGTCTGGTGGGAGTGGGTACTACAGGTTTTTGTATTAAAGCATAGTTTGGCATCTATAGGGGTAGATATAAGCATATAAACGAGATATATGGTGAGAGATTCATATAGTAATCGTGATTATTGTTTATTATAGGTCATTTGCCATAGGTGATCAAGTTGGACACTCAGCTAACCTAGAATATATACGAGCTAGTGGGGAGTCTTTTGTTCCTCGACCTGAGCGAATGTCTCCGAGAATTCCTGAGAGAAAGGAAAGGAGGAATGATAAACTGCGAAAGCTAGGGGCAGTGGACTTCTACAGAAGTACAGACCCTGCAAGAGCTGAAGGATTGCTTGAGAGAATGGAGAGAGTCTTTAATTAGATGGATTGTGAGTTGGGCGAGAAGTTTGACTATGCAGTTTCACTACTACAAGGTCCAACATACCAATGGTGGAAGACTATTCTAGGTAGTACCACCAGGCCTTTTTGCTTAAAGTGGGAAGACTTTTTGAAGATCTTTATGTAATATCCTATTTTTCGATATATGCTTAGGGTTTAACCCTAGATTAAGCATTGGATATACATGCATAACATTAGCGTTCATACATGAATTGATATTTGTACACATTATAAGTAAGCATATGCACTCTTTTGACATGTCCCAGGGTATGAAAAATGATAAGTGAACATAATGTGAATTGTGATTTGGTATGTCTTGAATTTTGATATGTTTGGATTTCAATTAGTAAATTGGAATTAAATGTTATGGATTGGGAAATTGATGAATTAAAATGTACATTTGGATTAGAAAAAATGACCAAAAGGTAGGATACATTGATACATGAAAAAAAGGGTGATTAAGCCTAAAATTGAGTGATATTTGGCATAGTTAAATGTATCACAATTAGATCAATTAGTATGTGACAAGTGGACCAATCTTGGAGTGACATGTAGCATGGTTAGGAGGAGACAAATGGATACTAAATGTGAGGCTTAATGGTAGCATCTTAATTAGGCAAATGTATTACATGCCTTAAGACATATGGTGAGTTTATAAGTTGACACCCAACATGATGATGGAGTAAATTCTAGTAGCAATGTTTCTGCTGATCCCCTCACCTTTCTCCAACAAAATTGCTCGAAATTTTCTCTATATTTTGGTCTTAACCCTAGCTAAAGTTCTATAGGAAAACCACACCTAAGTTCCACATTAAATAGCCAAGAAATCTGCTCAAAGTTGTCTTCACCTTGTTGTCTAAAAAAACCAGCTCACTTTCACCTTGGAATTGCATTGATTTTTGCTTGCTTGGGAGGATTGGTTAATCTAGAATTTTATGTTAAATTGGAAACCTAATAGGTAAGTAATAATATGAGTTTTATGGAATGTCAAATGATATAAGAATGATGCTTGAATTGGAAAGAAATGCATGTGATATTGGCGAAGAGATATGCTAGAAAATGTTGTATAAACTTGGAAGTTTTTCTGTTTTGCTTTTGGTATATGGAAACTGTGGAGTATAAGGGATTATGTAATAACCCATTTTTCATATTGAGGGCTAGAGCATTAGTTGTCATTGGAATTCATAATTTGCAATTCATTCACATGCATATCATTAGCATATAAACATATGAAATATGAACTAGAATACATTACAAAGATATCATATGCACTTAATTGATTTATTCTGGGGTATGAAAAGTTTAAAATGTTCATTATGTGAATTATAACATGTTTATGCCTTGAATTTTAGTATGATTAATTAAAAGTAGTAAATTTGGAATTAATTGATATAATTGGAAAAATGAGGGACTATAATGTATATTTGGTTTAGGAAAAATACCAAGTGATAAGATAAATTGATACATGAAAATTAGAATGATTAGGCATATAATTGAGTGACATTTGGCATTGATCATTGTGGGACAAATGGAATAGTAAGTTGATGAAAAATGGCATTGATTAATGGACAAATGGCTTCTCTACTTAAATGACATGGGACCTAGCTTTAAAGGTAACATATGGCAGCACCTATACTTGATAAATGTTGAATATACCTTTAGAAATATGGCTATTCCATTAGATGACACCAAACACCTTAGGTGTAACATGAACAAACTTGGTTAAGCTCATTTCTTGTTCTTTCTTCTTTCACTCACATCATCAAAACTCTTTTCTTTCACCTCCCTGAACTTGCTTATGGTCATACCTAATTGTTGCACAAATAATCCATGTTTTAGCCTCACAAAGTTAAGTAAAAGATCAGCTTGAAGTTGCCTTACTACACCTAGCTGAAATCCATCTAAGTTTTACCTTGAATGTGTGATGTTTCTGCTTGCTTGTAGTAATTGATTGGCTTGATCTTTTAATATGGAATATGAGTAAACATGTAAGTAAATGATTAGTGTTTATAGCATATTATGATAGAGAATTGATGATGATGAATTAGGATGAATTACATATGATGTTAATGATTGATTGTGCTGGAAATTTCTGCATGAATTTGGGTAATTTTCTGATCTGTTTTTGCATGTACGAAAACAGTAACTTAAGGATTGTTGTATGGATGATTTAATTTTGGATTTGAGGAATAATTGATGAAGAATTCATGGTAAAGATAGGTGTTATTAAAGTGTTCTTGAATCTGGAAAATTAGAGCTGTAGGTCGAAAATCTGGTTTCAATTTCATCTTCCTCTTTCGATCTATTTTAAATATCTTTAGAGCATGAATTTGAAGAAACTCAAAGAATGAAAGTTTTAGATATAGGTCTTAGCTTGACCTCTGTGAAAGTGGCTTGATAAAATAGTAACTAGATCTTGAGTTATACTTGTTCTCCTAATACTTCCTGTGATAGACCCCTGTGCAGAAACCTTATATTATTTCCTAATATTTGGGGACTTTAAAGCTCAAATTAGTCAAAGTATAAAACATGAAAAATGATTATTTATGTCTTATTAATGCTTCTGTGAAAAAATTTGTCCAGAAGAAATCTTGATTAGTTTATGTAGTTAATTGAAGTCATAACCTAAAGAATGGACTGCTTTGATGAGGTTGAGTTCAAATCTGGAAATTTTGAGTTGTTTAAGGAATAAATGAGTTATTTTAATGCAAACATGATCTTAAGAACATAAGAAATGTGTATAAGGTATGGATGAATGAGCATTGAAGAACATAAGGTATTTATGAATGAGAATTGGGTTAATGTATGAGTATATATTGCTGGAAAAATTTTGGTGAACGTATAGACTTAGCTTGCTAAAATTTCAGATGTTAAGTACCAATTGTGTGTATATTATAAGAAGCTTTTTGATCATGGAAATGTTCAAGGATAAGTATAAAATATGAGTTGATAATGATATAAAGATGTTCTCATGAATGTAATGTGATTCAAAGTATGTAAGTGATGAACTGGGAATGATTGAATGAGAATTAGGAAATTGTGTGAATGTATAAACCTAGGAAAAAGATTGATAAATGTGTGAGTGATTAATTGAAATTGATCAAGTGTATTAAGGCATAAACCTAATTGCAAACTAAATGATGCACAAACCATGATGAATGTATAAGTATGATTTGTGAATAAAATTTCATACCCGGAATAATCAATTGAGCATGCATTAAATATGATACATATACATGTGTAACTTTAAACATTCATTTGGTTGACCAATTAGTAATGTGTATATGTGTGTATTGTTTGATTTAGAGGCACACATCGACCGACACCATCCAGACATTGTCGGTACATTGAGGCAATAGCTAATTGGAGTGTACTGTGAGTTAACCTAGTTGTGTAAGGTCAAATATTTATGCTTTTGTTGGAATTATATGTATAGTGGGTAACCTAGATGTGAGATTTCAATTAGTAATGTGTTATGTTCAAATTGTGTTGATACAATTGTGATATTACTGATTCTGGACAATTGATTGTCTGAGGAGTTCGATATTCGGGACTGTATTGGGAGTGTTTGTGATTTGAATGTGAATAAGGAAATTAAATGCTCAACTATTTATTGAATGTCAGACTTAGATCTGATAAACTGTGAAAATTAAATGTGCTCATTGACTGAAAGTGATTGATGATATATTATGTGAACTGTTATACTCCATTACATAATGCATATTCATACAAAGGAGTTGTGACCAGAGTAGCCAATGTGAAGAGAGCTTTCAACTCAGTTATGCGCATTAGAGCCTTAGGCTCAACGATAAATGATACTGAAAAGAGCTCAGTATCCACAACAGATATGGGACAGTGAAAAAGTCACTCAGTCACAACAAAGTTAAAATGGAATGAGTCTCATTTGCTTTTGCATTTGTATCTTTAAATGTGTTCATGATATTGAATGCAAATGAATGTTGTACTATGTTGTGTTGATATTGAGAAATGTTTATAACTTTGATGGTGATATGAAGAATTGTGGTAAATGATTGTTATGTTATGAAATGATTACATGATATTCTTACATTCAGAATATACTTCTGGAATGACTTAAAAAGTGATTGTATTTTTAAATGCTTCTTATATGTAGAATATGAGTTATAGCTCTGAATGAAGTGTTACTTTGATTGAGCTGAATGTTATTCATTGATATATATGTGTTCTGTTTTGAGTAAACACATCAATGATAGTTTACTCTCTGAGTTCGCAAAACTCATCAAAATTGCAACGTTGATTTTTAGGTACTGAGAGGAGACCTTGCTAGTAGAGCAAGCTAATTGAAGTTTAGTACTGTCCATTTTGGATCAACATATGGCTCAAAGGTCTGGTCAGCTGTTATCTGAGGATTTTAGATAGAGTACTCTGTATAGTTTTAATTTTATGTAGAATCTTTTGTTTAAAATAGTGTGTTCACATATGGTTTCTATAATGTGAATGTATGAATGGTTTGTAATAAAATAACAGTGTAAAACATATTTTCTTAATGAAATGAGATAAGTTGTTTTGTTTTATGATTACTTCTAATATGTATGATGCCATAGTAAGTAAATGTGATTGCTCTAACATGTCATTCTCATAGGGTATGTGCTTGGATATTCTTAAGAATTTCAAGTATATGTCCTATGGTAGTGGTGTGTTACAGTTGATGTCAGGGTACTAGGTACACACATGGGAACGCCCTGAGGGTACTGTACATTTTATAGTCAATGTTGTCTACTGACCTTGTATATAGTCAATTCTATAGTAATTTGGTATTATGTAACCTTACAATACACACCATCTTATACACATTCATACACATTTTTATGATATATCCAAGGGCGTGTTATTATACCAAATGGTTACCCTGTGGTATAATTTCATATAGATAAATGTCATGTCCCTAACTACCCAGGGCATAATCCATGGGTTATACACTGTTTGATTAGTAGTTCAATATCATTAATGTTTTATGATACATGTTAAGAGCACATATATGTCATTTATCTCAAACTGTTGGGTAATTATAATACATCCTATATGTATTTGGTAGACATATGGGTGCGATCATAACTTTTTATCTAATAGTTTATCCTATTAGGTATGACCTTTAACATTAATTACCATCACCTCAAGTACCATGTGTAATACACCTCTAGTATGTGCTCTTAATTACGGTATGTGCTCACCTAGTGTCTTTATTTGGAACACATATTTGAGTTGTGTGTACCCTACTAATTATCATGGGGTACATAACAATGTGTAAATATGTAACATGTTATACATCCATATTACACATGTAATGGCCATATTAATGATACAAGAGTGTAATGATTATGTATATGAGCTGGTCTACATCTAAGAATAGTTAATCATTCTTAGATGTACATGGATGGGTATAACATAATAGAACATGTTATGTTACACATGTACATAGGATACCATCCATATAACTATTGGGTATGTATAGGACTACAAAGTTATCATACACATATCCCATGATAAAGATCAGTACAGTGGTTACTATAATACTATTACATGTATACAACCTATGTATCCATCATGCATGGATTGGGTGTATACATTGATATGGCATGTATGATAATATATGGCCCAAGATATACACATATGAATTGGGTACATAGGCAATTGTCCAACATATAAAGTCTATGGTGGTACATGTATACATATAAGAACCTGGACTATACATTGCACTCTGGCTAGGGTAATGCCATTGGAGTTATCAATCCCAATACATGAGTACACTTTAGCTACCACCTCTAAGTATGATTAGAGGTGTTATTAATGTACACAATGGTTTGTACACATGTATACAAAGAATGATTCCAATTAAAGGATATAATTAAGGTAAGTGCCATAATGTAAGGGTATAATATTAGTTACATGGTATCTAGTATTAGGGTAGGACATATGGACCCAATAGTAAAATCACACCCCACATTGGTGTGATTAATACATGGCATACCTGGGTATTGCATAATGTGGTACTCAAGTACCCTAACCATAATATACAGGAGCCTAATGTATAGGTGCCTAATGTATATTATGGTTAGGGATATATTGTACCTTATGATACACGAGTACCTTAAGCATGTCTTATAATGTATCCACACTAAAATACTAATATATTTAAATGGTGTTATTACCATACGCACATGGGTATGAAACATGGAATGGACCATGTAGGGTGTGATATAATGTACCATCCGCATTGATGGTATGTACTATCTGACTCAATATGTAAGACCTAATTACCCCATGGATGACTATAATCAATACCATTTATAAATTATGTCTGTGGCTATTATAAAATATTTATGTACACTAACTGACATGGATTAGTGCTATATTGATGTAACCTGGCCTACATAATTGTAGTATCTATAACACTCATAATATAGGTTACCATATATTATGAGTGTTATTATATCATGTGATATAACACCCAGTCATTT
>JAOTAY010000002.1:27814216-27826271 GCA_025629805.1 Erythroxylum baracoense
AGAATCAAACATGTTTTTGTCTTCAATCATACTGAACTTGTCTCGGAACAAATGAGATAACTTTCACTAGAGATGTTTGATTAAGATCATATTAGGACGCTTTCAAAGGGGACTTCAAGATCTAGAACTCTCTTCAAGACTTAAAAGACAGATTCTATCTTCTGAAGGGTCGAAAATGAGACAAAAGATAGATGATGAATAGTAACGCAAAAGGAGTTTATGAATAGTAACACAGAAGATATTTTACAATGAGTATAACTTTTCTTGTGGATATCGGATTTAGGTGTTATATATATGGTTGAAAAGAGTACTTCAAGAGCTACAACTTTTATGAAGATCTTAAAGACTAATTTTATCTTCTGGAGGATAAAACATGGGACAGAAGATATATAATAAATAGTAACCCAGAAGAAGTTTAGAAATAGTAACATAGAAGATGTTTTACAATTGCTACAACTCTCTCTAGACATATCGGATCAAGGTGTTCTTTAGATGGTTTCAAAGAGAGTTTCAAGATCTACAACTTTTATGCAGATCTTAAAGGCCAATTCTATCTTCTTAGGGGTCAAAAATGGAACAGAAGATAGGTATAGACAAAAAATAGAGGAAGCAAAACACAGAAGAAGATGGCGTCATCACAGAAGAAACATAGAAGAAGATGACGTCAACACAGAAGGAGTTCGTGAACAGTAACACAGAAGGAGTTCATGAATAGTAACACAGAAGGAGTGCATGAACAATAACACAGAAGGAGTTCATGAACAGTAACACAAAAGGAGTTCATGAACAGTAACACAGACGAAGTTCATGAACAGTAACATAGACGAAGTTCATGAACAGTAACATAAACGAAGTTCATGAACAGTGTTACAGAAGGAGTTTTGGACACTTAGGCAGAAAGCAAACGAAGAAAAAGTTAGACAAAACAAAAGACAGACGGAGCAAAGATAAGCGGAGCAAAAGACAGAGGAAGCCAAAACATAGACGAAGCAATACAGAGGAAGATGACGTCACCCAGAGGAAGATGACATCATGATAGATGATACCTCTATTCTCTACTCATCATTTCCTCTATGTTCTATCTTCTATGTGATGACACACCCTCTGTGTTCTGACGTCATCACAGACGAATACTTCTATTCTCTATTCCTTCTTTCCTCTAAGCTCTATCTTCTATGTGACGACGTGTCCTCTGTGTTCTGACGTCATCACAGACGATACTTCTACTCTTCTAAATTTTTCCCTTGCATCTATCTCATTTATTGAAATCCATCAACCTTCTCAACCGCTCTCATTTACTCAAAACTCATGTCAGAATCACCCAAACATAATCATTAATCATTTCTCACACCTCAAAATTGTGTAATCAACACATGCAACGTGAAACTTAACCGTGATCATAATCAGGCGGAGAATCATACATTTATGCGCATTTTCTTCATCAACTTACTACACAGATTCAACTAATTCTCCTCAGTTCGAAATCTCTTATCCACTAAAAACACCAAAACACAAGTATGAACTTCTCCACATTTCTCATTTATTAGTTCTAGTCTTCTAAGAAAAGTTCGGGGTCCAACACTTCTCTAATCTCTACTTGTGCCTTTTCAATTGTTTTTGGATTCTTAAGCATTTCTATCATCGCCCAATCCATAAATACAGATGATGTAATATCTGATTTTCGGAACATGCCTAGGGTTAAAACCCTAGAATATTGAAAGTGAAAAATAACATTGAGAGCATTTCATTTACATAGCATATTCACACGAATATTGATATTTGTACACATTACAAAGATAGCATATGCACTCAGTTGACATGTCTCGGAAAATGACTATAATGTGAATTGTGAATTGTTATGTCTTAAATTTTGGTATGATTGGATTACAATTGGTAATTTGGAATTAATTGTGATTAATCAGGAGATTGTTGAATTAATATGTACAATTGGATTAGGAAAAATGCCAAGTGGTAGTATAAATTGATATATAAAAAATTAGGGTTACTAAGACTATAATTTAGTGACATTTGGCATAGATTAATGAGTGATAAATGGACTAGTAATTAATTGACAAATGGATCAATCATGGGGTGACAGATGGATCAATTATTAAGAGACATATGGACTAATTAATTGGTGACATATGGAAACTTAATGTGTGGATTAATGGCAACATCTTAATTAGGCAAATGTCTTCCATGCCTTAAGATAAGTGTTGTGATTAAATGGAGACACCTAGCATGTTGGTGAATCAAAGTTTCTATTGTTTCCTTCATTGTTGCTTCACCACCTAAACTTGCATGAAGTTCTTCTCTCTGAATTGTTGATTAACCTTGGCCAAATTGTTACACAAAAATTCACATTTTAATCCTTCACAAAATATCCAAGAAACTAGCAGAATGTTACCTTCATCTTGCCGCTAAAAATCAATGTATTTTCACCTTAGAATTATGTTGAATTTGCTTGCTTGGAGTGATTGTTTATCTTGAAGTTTTAAGCTGAAATTGGGAGCTTTAAAAGTAAGTAACAATATGATCTTTTTGAGATGTTTAATAGTATAAGAATGATGTTTAAATTGGAATGAAATGTTTATGATGTTGATGATCAAGTGTGTTAGAGATTTGTTGGATAAACTTAGAATTTCTATGCTTATTCTTGGTGTGGGAAAAATCATGGATTATATAAGTTGATTCACAGATGAATTATATTTGGATTTGAAGTATAATAAAGGTGAATTTATGCTAAAGGAAGTTATTAGTATAGTGTTCTTGAATTGAGAAAGAATTAGGATTATATGCATGATAATGTATGATAGTTTTAGTTTGATTTTTGATACATGAAGGACCATGATTTGTGAGTTATCAACTGAATAATTTTGAGCTAGAATTGGAGTATAATTCAGGTTTAAATGAGGATGCATAAATGACTATGAATTCTAGAAAATTGGAAGTGTAAATGATGTTTCTAAGAAGGTGAATTCGTGGAGAATTGGAGGGATCTATGCCATCACTAGACAGAAGGCACATAACCCCCCAGATGTGGTATCAGGTGTGTTGAATGTCTTTAATTTTGAAGCATTTGCATTAGTTGATCTAGGATTTACACATTCATTCATCACACCGCATCTAGCATCTAAACTGCATTGTTAGAGAGAAATGTTGAATTGTGATTTAGAGGTGAGTACACTGGTAGGTAGTACTACAGTGATTGGAGAGGTATGTAAAGGGTGTAGCATTCGAATTGATCAGGCAGAGTTAAAAACCGATATGATAATATTGCAGTTAAGGGAAATAGACCTTATCTTAGGTATAGACTGGCTTACTGCATATATGACTATGATGAATTGTTATAATAAGAAAGTTATTCTTAAATCCCCTAATTAGCCGAGAGTAATGTTTCGAGGAGTTAGTCAGGTAGTGCCAGCCAAATTAATTTCATTCATGAGTGCTTTGATATTAATCCAAGGTGGATGTGAGGCTTCTCTGGACCACGTAGTTGATACTCAGAATGAACAAACCATTCATGATATTTTGATTGTTAGGGACTTCCTAGACGTGTTTCCCTCTAAATTACCAGGATTACCCCCAAAAAGGGAACCAGAGTTTATCATTGACCTTGTTCTAGGTACTGCTCCTATATCTATTCCTCTATATAGGATGACACCTGTGGAACTTAAGGAACATAAGACACAGTTACAGGAGTTGTTAGATAAAGGTTTTATCAGGCCCAGTGTGTCTCTTTGGGGATCTTTGGTTTTATTTTTGAAAAAGAAAGATGGGACTCTGAGACTGTGTATTGACTATAAACACTTGAATCAGGTGAAAATTGATAGGTATGAATTGGTATATATTTTTCTAGGTAATTGGCATGTGTTTTCTTGCATAATTGTTGATTATTGTTGTAGTTTAGGATTCATTTTGTATGTTTTTGTTTAATTTGATTTCCATTGTTGTTCTTTTATATTTGCTGTTAATTTAGGGTAAGAATTGACTATTTTTATGTAAGAAGGAAGATGGAGCAACTTGGAGATTAAACTTGGGATCAAAGAGGAGAAGACAAGAGGATTTTATCTGTTGTCAATTCCCACGATCGTGGGAATTACAATCTGAGACAATATGTAAGGCTTCTTTAAACTTAGGATTTTTGGACTATTAAAGCATAATTAAGCCTCCATGAATAAGGGGAGACGAAACCCTTCTATAGAAACACCATTCTTGAGTGAAGAACACATGTTTGGAGCCTTGAGGAAGGATTGAAGTCAAGGATCATCATTAAGATTGGGGAAAATAGCACATCAACATCCAAAATTCCAGATTTTGGCAAAGTAGAGAAGAAGTTCCTTTTATCCAATTTTTTGTGTTTTTCTATATTCATTGGAAAATGGTTTATTTGAATGTTGATGATGTTATGGAGACCATGAGTGGCTGATTTAGTTTTAGGGATTGCTTTTGAGCTATTTTGTCAGAGCTCCTATTTATTGAATTAAATGAAGTTGTCTTTGATGATTGTTGATTTTATTTGTGTTCTTGCAATAAATCGAGCGAGTGAGTAAGATTAATTGTGTAGGATTGTATAACGAGAGTTGGAAGCCTATAGACATACAATCATCACGTTAATTGATTAGTTAGAAGAGGGATCTTGATGATTTCAATTGATCACCCATAGGATAGTTTAATAACTAGTTGAATCGGTAAAGTCATTGGGTAGGTTGAGAGATCATCCAATTGATTCCCTTTAATTCGATTAGGGACAATTAATTACACCTTGAGAGAGAGTAGTTAATACATTCAGAAATCTAGGGTGAGACATAATTCAATCAATAAAATGAGAGGGAGATAAAATAGGGAAAAAAGTAATTTCTAGTCTTTAGATTCTTGAATTCGGATTGTTCTACACGTTGGCATTGTCTACTTTGTGTTAGTCTTTTATTTTTAATCTAATTTTCCAGATTATTTTTATTAAACAATCTTATTTCTTAAATAAAGTTTTATCTAAATTTAATGGTTTCTGAGCATCAATCCTTGTGGGATTTACATCCGCTCTTCTAAGCCACAAGTCATGACCCGTTCACTTACTATTTGTTGAGCATAAAACAAGTAGATAGGTTTTACTGTCAACAAGTTTTGGCATCGTTGCCGTGGATTGATTATTTAGCATCTTCTTTAATTTAGATTACTTTGATTTAAGAGTTTTGATACTTTTTCTTGTGTATTTCAGGTGTTTGAACACAAGGAGTACGCGAAGATCGACAGAAATGAGTGAAGAAGAAGTTTGAGGCGTAAAGTAGAGACACATTCTACATCTTAGAGTGAGAGTGAGAGTGAGACATTTGAAGAGCTAGATGCTAAAAAGAAATGGACAGAACGATGATGGAAGATAGATATTATAGGGAGCAAGGAACTTTTGTGAATTACAATAAGGCACAGTATGGTTGGAGAAGTAACGATTCTTATTGGAACATCTACACTACGGGGTGGCAGAATCACCCAGATTTCTATTGGTCCAACTATGCAAGTACTCATATGGGACATCAAGACCTATCAAAATTTTAACAAGACTGACTTGGATCTTTAGAGAACAAAATGGACAAGTTGATAGATGTTTTGGCGTCCAGAATGGCAAATCAAGAAGAGAACCAGAAGAGGATGTCTCTCATCCAAGAGGAAAGTCAGAAGAGACTGGAAGAGAAGTTTGATTAAGTTCTTGAAAATCATGCCGCTTCTATTTGCAACCTGGAGATTCAAGTAAGACAACTTTTTCGTGAATTTTGTAAAAGAAGTTGGGAAGACTTTATGAGAAATATGGAATTACATCAATGAGAGCAATATAAGGATATCATACTTAAGAATGGAGAAGAGCTAAAAGAACTAGTGGAACACCAAGTTAAACCCCACCTTACTAAAGACCAAGAGACGACGAAAGCGTATGAAGAAAAGAATGTCAACCCTCCCTTTTATTCACTAGTTCTTGATATACCATATATGAGCATCGAAAAATCTTGGGTAGATGTTTATGAAAAGAACCTTATCCTTCCAATTAATGATGACCAAGTGACATTCAATATGAATGATGTATTAAAGAATCCGAAGGATAGTAGCTCATTCAGGATAATTGATGTGTTCAAATCTTCTGAAGAACAAGAGGATGAAGAACAGATGACAACAGACATTGAGTTTGAAGAAGTTATGAAAATCTTTGTTCGGGAAGCGGAAGACGCAGAGGAGACGAAGGTAATTAAGGAAGAAAGAGAGCAACTCACTTTCATATACGATAGACTGTTGGATTCAATGACAGATTCAGGGAGTTTTGTTATTCCTTGTTATATTGACAGTTCACTTAGAAAAAAGACATTATTGAGCTTCATTGATTTTCATAATGTTATCCATATTGTCCTTTTGATTATTTTACAATTTGTAGCTTACTTACAGGTTACAAAACCAATGTTGAACGAAAAAGGTGGAAGCAAGCCGTTTATGATTAATCTTGGCTGAGTTTTCAAGGAAGAGCATCGAACTACTAACGTTAAAAGAAGCGCTGCATGGGAGGCAACCCTTGAAATTCTACTTCCTTTTGATTGTCTTTGTCTATTTTTTTGTTTGGTTTATTCAATTAGGATTGCGCTTAAATTGAGTTTGATTGATGTTAATGTGGTTTTTGTTAGAATTTCAATTTGTTTTCTTTTCAAAATTCTTGTTGATGATATTAATTTAATGTGTTTGTAGGATGTGGGATCATAGAGAAGTAATATTAAGCATGGAAGAAGGTTTGGAATCATGAAAATCACCGATTGATTTCCACGATCGTGAGAAATCTCTCAAAAAAATTTCTAGTGACAAAACCCAAGATCGTGGGAAATGTGGTCATTCCCACGATCATGGGATTTCTCTCTAGAAGGCAATTCTATCCGGAGGGAACTTAAAGTTTCCCTCCCTTTTTCTTTTTCCCTCTACTCCCAAACTTTTCCTTCCTCTCTCTCTAACCCCCAAAATTTTCTCCCCTCACTCTCTAAAACTCTTCACTTTTCCTCTAGATTCTCGGTAGTTTCTTTAACTTTCTTACTATTCCTACAATCCTTTCAAATTTTCATGCATTAATCATTAAAAAACACAAAGATTTGGGTAAGATTTTTCTCTCTCTCTAAAAGTTGAATTTAACTTTTTTCCCCATTTTTGTAGATTTTCCTCTTACAATGGCACTAAGGACGAGGATGGTCCAGAGACCTGTTAAGTCAGGAGGATTTTACAATAATTAGTTTTTATGACAATCAAATAATAATAATGTTAGAAATAAATGAACTAGTTTGATGAGTGTGTTAAGTACACAGAAGAAACAAAACACAGAAGAAGTCGAAACACAGAAGAAACAAAACACAGAAGAAGTAGAAGACAGAAAAAGTCGAAACACAAAAGAAACAAAACACAGAAGAAGTCAAAACACAGAAGAAACAAAAAACAAAAGAAGTAGAAGACAGAAGAAGTGAAAACATAGAAGAAACAAAACACAGAAGAAGTAGAAGACATAAGAAGTCAAAACACAGAAGAAACAAAACACAGGAAGTAGAAGACAGAAGGAGCAGCGTAGATGGCCCCTAACAAATAACAAATGAAATCCCATTTAAATGAGTTCAGTATCCAAATGCGACAAGTCCACAAGGAGCAGCGTAGCTTAAAGAAATGGTTCCTCATCTTCTGTTGGAGGAATAATTTTAAAGCTCCTTCATCAACACCATCGCCACCATCATATGAATAAGCTTTTCTTATCCTTTTAGTTTTTAATTTTTTTATTTCTATTGTTTGATTTCATTTCATTTAATGTTTGTTTGGCTTTATATTATATCTTTTGTTTGGTTTCATGTCCTTTCTTTTGTTTAGCTTGATGTCATTTGTGTGTTTTAATTTCTTTTGTTTAGTTTGATGTCATTTTCTCTTATTTGGTAATTGACTTGTCATATTGAGGACAATGCGAACATTAAGTGTGGGGAGGTAACTTTGGCTTTCTCAATTGTATTATTTGCATTGTGTTAAATAGGATGCATGGTTAGGCATATTGTGTGCTTTGTGTCAACAATGGAGCTGCATTTGAATCATTCTGATGAATATTTCCATGAGATTTTGTCATACTAGTTAGAATTAGATTAAATGCATGCTTGAAGTCGAATTAGACTACTTGAGTAAAAAGTGAACCATATAGAGTGATGAAAAGTAGTGGTTACATAAGCTTAGTCACAGCTTGACACTTGAACAATGAGGTAATGAAGAGATGCATAATGAGTTTTCGTTTGAGCTTATGTGACTCCATCTATAATCATTCTATTTCTTTATTGAGTGATACTTAGGTTATTACCTTCAGAATTTGCTTTGAATCGATTTGATTCTACTAAATGCATGCTTAATAGAGATGATTAAGGCCCTCGTTATATTAACCCTTAGCTTAAATGACCTACCTGTTAATTATGCCTTATTACCCCCGTTGAGCCTTAACCTTTTGTTTCTTGAAAACACCTAAAATTTTAAAACTTTAAACCTTTTTTAACCTACACATTCACAAGCTTAGTAGAGTATTAAGCAATACATTAGTTGGGATTGTTGTGAAAATTTTAAAAAGATGAGTTGCATATATTTCTGCCTGTGGATTACATTGTATTTATCTGCTATTATATTCATAGTTCTTCCATGTATGATGAAAAAAATGAAAAATGAAAAAATGTTGAAAAGAAAAGGTAATAAAAAAAGAAAAGAAAAGGCAAAAACAAGTGAGTAGCATCAATAAGTGCAGAATATCAGTTATATTTGTATACCTTAGAGTTATGTTTTGTTAATCCATTTTTATCAGCTTTTTACTTTACTAATGCTTTTGCTTAACCTTTTTTCCTTTTTACCCACCTTAACCCTGACCATATTACAACCCAAACAAGTCCTTTTGATCTATTTTCACATGTAATCATTATAGAAGAGAATTAGTGTATTAGCAAGCCTGTGGTAAAGTAGTTTCCTATAGGAAGTTTGAGCAAAACACTAATCATTAAACACTTGAGAGAGATGAATGAAAACCGTAAGAAACTTTTATTTTGCATCTTTACTTATCTTTGAGTGATGGTGTCAATTCTTGAGTTTTTTTATGTACACCAATGAAAAAGTATTCATGATATGTTTATTAACTTAATATTTTAGTTAGTCTCAATTTGAGGGATTGTATGCTCTGATCTTTGTGAAGATGAACTGATAGAATTGAGTGGTTGTACTTATTTTGTTTGAAGACAAGCAAGGATTCAAGTGTGGGGATGTTGATAGGTTTGCAATAGGTTATATTTTTCTAGGTAATTAGCATGTGTTTTCTTCCATAATTGTTGATTATTGTTGTAGTTTAGGATTCATTTTGTTTATTTTTGTTTAGTTTGATTTCCATTGTTGTTCTTTTATGTTTTATGTTAATTTAGGGTGAGAATTGACTATTTTTTTGTAGGATGGAAGATAGAGCAACTTAGAGATTAAGCTAGAAATTAAGAGGAAAAGAAAAGAGGAAGTTTTCCGTGGCTAATTGCCACGATTCCCATTGCCACGATCGTGGGAATCATGCCAATTCCCACGATCACTAGAATTACAATCCGAAGGATTATGCGGGGCTTCAGGGATATAAAAGTATCATCAAGACTTCATCTTAAGAGGAGACGAAACCCTTCTATAGAAAGACCATCTTTGGAGTAAAGAACACATGTTTCAAGCCTTGAGGAAGGATTGATGTCAAGAATCATCATCAAGATCGGGGAAAATAACACATCAACACCAAAATTTCTAGATTTTGGCAAAGAAGAGAAGGAGTCTTTTTATTCAATTTTCTGTCAATTTTACTTCTTATATTCTTTGTAAAATGGTTTATTTGAATGTTGGTGATGTTATGGAGACCATGTTAGGCTGATTTAGTTTTAGGGATTGCTTTTGAACTATTTTGTTAGAACTCCTATTTTAATGAATGGAATGAGGTTGTCTTTAATGATTATTGATTTTATTTGTTATCTTGCAACAAATCAAGAGAGTGAGTAAGATAAATTTATGTAGGATTGTACAAAAAAAGTTGGGGACTTATAGACTTACAATTATCACATTAATTGAAAAGTTAGAAGAGATATCTCGGCTAGTCAATTGATCATCCATAATATAGTTTAACAACCAGTTGAATAGGTCGAGTCATTGGGTAGGTTGACAGATTGTCCAATTTATTCCCTTTAATTCAATCAGGGACAATTAATTACACCTTTAGAGAGTGTACTTAATACATTCGGAAATCTAGAGTGAAACACAATTCAATCAATAAAATAGGAGGGAGACAAAATAGGAAAAAAGCAATCTCTAGCCTTTAGATTCTTAAATTCCAATTTTTTTTACAAGTTGGTATTGTCTATTGTTTTGAGTTAACCTTTTAATTTATCCATATTATTTTTATGAAACAATTTATTTTCTTAAACAAAGTTTTATTTACAAATAAATTCAGTCATCATGATCAAGATTATCGTTGGATTCTTCATCACTAATATATTTAAGCAAAGTATCATCATTGTCATTTAAGTCATCCTAAGTATAATCTTCTTCTATTTGTAAGATAAGATAGGCTTGGACTTCATCTAGTTGAACTATATTGGGCTTGAAATCTCTCTTATGGAATGATGACATATCTATATTTTCTACTGAAATGCCTTCATTATTGAACTGCAATCCAATATCTTGATAGACTTCATCTGCATCCTCATCTAATTGACCAATATCCCTTTCACAAAAATCAAAGACATTCCTTTATTTAAACTTTTGAACAACCTTCCAATTGCTATCCATTGCAGTATTGTTGACGTAGAAAACTTGTTTAACTTGACTTGCAAGGACAAAAGGATCATTATCATACCATGTCTTACTAAAATTTATGCTAGTAATATGCCCATTCACTTTCATGTTAGTTAAATCAAACTATTTGCATTTAAGTAGAGCAACTTCTTATCCTTGATGTAGTGCAACTCTATTATTTCAGAGATGACACTGTAGAAGTCAATGATTTTGTCGTCATGACATCTTTCATCAACAACCCCACTATTTTGACTTCTAACTCGACTATTTCAATTTTGTATGTGAAATCTCACCCCATTAACAATGTAATCTATATATTTCTTCCCACAAATATGAGGCTCATATGCCAAACTATATAATGCTATTTTCGCTTCTTGCACTTTACAGTTATGTAACCATATCATCTGTACGAAAAATTGAAAATAAATATGAGGATGAGACATATTCTTATATTTTCATAATATGTAATCAATATGAAACTTACTCAATTTCTAAACCATGATACAAACTTTTGCCTATGTCTTTCTTCAACATTAATAATCCCTTTGCTGCGAATTGTGTCTTTGTGCTCTCTTTTTAAAAAAGACAATGATAGTAAGATCTCAGAGTGAATGAAGAAAATTGTAATATGATTGTTGGAATGAAAAGGAATATACATACTGTATGTATGTATCGACTTTCTCGCAATTGTTCAAACTATACCAATGGATGATTTCGAATTCGTCTTTAGTTAACTCCACATATTTACCGGCCCCAAGTGGCCTAACTTTTTGGGAGAAAATAGACAACCCACCACCGTCATAAAAATCACAGTTACGTTCTCGTCTATTAAATCTTGTCTCCACATCAGTAAAGTACATTGAACAAAAAGTCAAGCAATCATTTACTATATAAGCCTCTGCAATAGACCCTTATGGTCTAGCTCTATTATGTACATAATGCTTAAGAGAGCATGAATACCTGAACATAAACATTATAAACTTAGGAACTGTTACTAACAAATAACATAGAAAAAACTTGTTAAATTTAATATGAATTACCTTTTAATCAAAAACATTCATCGAAATTGAACCGATCCAGAAAGTTTTGCTTCATATGGTAAGTGAATTGTCAAATGAACCATAACCTCAAAAAACGATGGGGGAAATAATAGTTCAAGCTTACATAGAATCAATGCTATGTCTTTTTCCATTTTATCAAGCTCTTCAACTTTAAGTGTCTT
>JAOTAY010000002.1:27832849-27877560 GCA_025629805.1 Erythroxylum baracoense
AGAAATATCTCGAATATTCTTCACCCCTTTCTTCCTCGTTTAATTTCTCCAATTTGCAAGGTAAAGGTGAAGGCATAGTTTTAACAACAATTATGAACTCAGTACTCACCTTTGAGCTGAATGATGTATCCTTTTTTTCTTCGAGCTCCTCCTCAACTTCTTCTTCATGAGGAATTCCTTGAGTAGTTCTCTCAAGATTCTTAAGCTCCTCTTCACTCTATAAGGTCTCTACACTGATGTCCCTTGGGTACACCTCAGGTTGAGATAATTGTGCCTCTTTGCTTTGTGATGCTAGGCGGTTGATAACTTCTACTAGCTAACCCACCTGACTTGTCAAGTTCTAAATTCGAGATATTGTATCTTACTGGAATTGTATCATATCCTGTTGAACTTGCAAAGTATTAACAACACAAACTTAACTAATTCTTCTAGAGATATACCTAAGTTTTGCTATCACTCTAAATTTTGGATGCTAAACCTTGTATTTGCCAAAATTGCCTTTCCTCCCACTGAAATTGCAAAATGTTAGCAGCAACAGCATTAATTAATTCTTCTAGAGATGGACCTGAGTCTTAATAAGAAGCTTCTGGTCTATATGGAAACTGTTGTATGTCAAACTATCAATGAAGTAATTTTGCTGGTTACCTCATCCATAACTGAAGTTCGCATGATCACTCCAAACTTGGTTATAGGATTGAGAATATGAGTTATAGGAAAAATTATTTCCATCCATGTAAAATTTTTTTATACACACAAACACTAAAGAAAAAGTGAGAAGATTAAGAAATAACTAAAAAGAAACTAGTTATAACAAATATGTCAAAACACCAATCAAAATCAAGAAAAAAAACTAAAACACTATACTTCCCAACAACGGTGCCAAAATTTATGTAGTGAGTTATAACACTACTCAAAATAACTAGATCTACAACTATAGCAGTGATGAGTCGAGGTCGATCCCACAAATAGTGTTTGGTTAGCTTTTGTTATGAAAAGAATTGGTGTTTAGGTTAGGGGGGGTGGTTTTGGGGTTATTTGGTTTCAAATAAGAAATAAAACTAAATTAAACCAATGAAAAAAAATTATAGAAAAAATTCAAAAATGATGAAAAGAGATGAATACGTTAGGGACCCACTCATCGGTTTAATCTGGAACTACACACAATTAAACATACCTCATTGAATTGTTATTCTCATACCTCTCCTAATAACTATTAATCATAGGTTAAAAATAAGCTCCGTTGACCCCAGTTTTTCCTTAAGTCATGTTTAATTAAGAAGAACTCGTTAATTAAACCTAGCTATCAAACAATCTAAAACAAACTCTCTAGATTTAATTGCACAGCTGCATTACTAGTTAGGAAAATAGATTAATCAAGGAAACAATCACACAAACTCAGCTCATTTAATCTAGGCTATGTTATCCCTAATGATTAAAAATCATTAGTTGCCACAAACAAATCTCAACATAATAATTACGGATTATATTGAAGATTCTAGCAATGGGTTTGTAATAAAACAATCCAATGAATGCATTAAAAACATCTTTAAACAACACCCAAACAATAAATATAAAATAACATAATCAATTCTTAAGAGAAAAGAACAACAAATAATGAAAGAATGCTTAACCGGGTTCTTCAACATCGATGTCACCTCCGAACTGGCGTCGGGAAGCCTATCTCTTCATGGGTGTCCCAAAGATGTGTTATGTCTCCCTCTTCATTCTCCTAAATGATTCATCAAACCTTTCATAGCTTTTTTCATCACGTAACATGTCTATTTATATTTAAAACTAGGGTTCAGCTGAGCTGGCAAAAACTCACAGGCATGAGTGGTTAGCTCATAACTATGATTAGCTTCCTTGAAGCTCATAGTTGTGAGTTATTGTTGCATTCTCATGTCACACCCATGCAAAATGATTCATGGGTATGAATAATGTGTCATGTCGATGACACCCTTGCCATGGTCGTGAGAGATAACTCATAGCCATGACATGATGCATCGCTATGAGGGATGAATGCCTTACATGTTCTTCATTTTAGGTATTTTCTTGTCTTCTCTCACTTTAATCCTTCTCCTTCTTGCTACATGAAGACAATTGAGTGTGATTCTCAAGAAGACGGCTCAAATATTGTGCTTTCGACTCACTTTAGCTCTTTCACTTCCGAATTGTGCCTAAAACCAAATATGAACTAAAGTGAATGTCTTAAACATTTCATAACATTAATCACTAAGTATTTTGGAATAAATGTATAATTAATTAAGCATATATCATCTATCATGATGCACCTAACAATGTTTCCAAATTAATTAAGGATTTTATATATTAAAATAATCTTTTTTACCTTAGTTTGAGAGGTTAAGTGCATCCCTTTTATAAAATGGTTTTTATAAGAAAAGCTTAGTATCCACACTTTTTAATAGAATCTAGTGGATAAGCATGATTCTCATTAATAGAATTCCCCAAATTTTGGTGCTTAACTGGAAGTTTTAATCCTTGAAAATATTAGCTATTGCTCATCTTAATTACCTTATCTTCTATCTCAAACACTATGTAAGAATAATTAAATGTGCAATTACTTGGTAAAAGATGCATTGCATGAATGTCCCATTCTAAGAATCCATAATTCTATAGTTTTTCATATTTGTGTAATGTAAATGCTTGAGTTGAATTCTGCACTACCAACTTAATAAGGTTACCTAGAGATACTCCTATCTATAAATCAGGGAATTATATAATATGCATATTTAAGGTTGTGGTAGAAAATTTCCTAGGCTTTATGGTGACTTAGGTTGACATTGAAATAAATTTACAGAAGACAGATGTCATCATTAGCATGCCCTCTCTAAAAAGCAATCAAATAGGTACAAAGGCTAACAAGGAAGATAGGATTATTAGTTTTCTTTCCCAAATCTACATACTAATTACCCTTTTTCAAGTCCTGAAGCAACTAAGAGAATTTCTTTAGAGAGAGAAATGGAAGAAGGCCTTTAACCAATTAAAGCACATATGTAGAATCATGTACTATTATCAAACCCATCACTAGCTAAAGGCTTATTACATATATCTTATAATGTTAAATGAGGTTAAAAGTCCTATCTTGATTAATAAGGATTGAATAGTACATCGATTTCTTATTACATATGTCTTGTAGTGATAAATGAGGTTAAAAGTTTTGTCTTCATTAATAAGGATTGAACAAATAAGAAATCAATGTACTATATGAGAAAAATCTTGTTAAAGATAGACATGCACTGTACCAAGGTAGAGAAAGTTCCCATCATCATAGTTACCACTGCACAAAAGCTAGGATGCTATTTTTAAGCCTACATCATTAGCATTGTGATAGAGTTATCGCTTTTATAGACCCTCTACATCCTTGATCTCTCGGTAACATAGACTCAAGAAAAGTGAATTTGACCTAAGCTTTATATCCAGGTCAACACTCAAATGCTAGGTTATTATTAATAATTTGGTCAAATGTGATGTAGTCTCCATTAAAAGCAATGGGGAGGAGGGAATCCCTTGCATTGGATTGTCTACAAAGACGAATCATAAAACGAAGAGGGAAATGGCATTGGCTTATATATGTAAGGATCTTATGGTTTGGAAACTAAGATCAAGTAATAAGCTCGACAAATTACCTAAAGAAGAAGAACCTTCGTTTAGATGAAGACGAAGATGGGTGAACACTAGAGAAAAAGTCGGACGAAGATAGGTGAACAAAAGACGGGTGTGTGGACGAAGACGATGACGGGCCACTGAGGCAGTTGTTGGAATGCGAGGAGGAAGATGAAGACAAAATCAAACGCTGCTTCATAATTAGGTTTTCAATATGACAAAAACAACATCATTTTTAGTGGATAAAATGATGTGGTTTTCATAGTTGAAACTATGGGTTCTTTCCTTTAGTTGCGAAAATTATTTCTTAGCTAGAAACTTTTGACTCCCAAAATATTTTCTAGCCAAAAGAAGATAATAGAAGATACATCCACAGACATTTGACTACTAAAACATATTCATAGCCAATTGAAATTATAGGTTTTATGACTTTTAGCTATGAAAAGTTTTTCATAGCTAAATTCATTTGGCTACGAAAACATATTTGTAGCCAAAAGAACAAGAGTGAAAATATTTCACTATGAATATATTTTTATAGCCAAATGTTTTTAATTGAAACTATATGATTTATGACTTTTAACTATGAAATCTATTTCGTAACTAAAATCATCTTACTACGAAAATATATTTGTAGACAAAAGAAGAATAATGAAAATATTTGTCTATGAATATATTTTTGTAGCCACATATTTTTAAATGAAATTACGTATTCTGTGACTTTAGCTACAAACAGAATATGTTATTTCATTTAAAAATATGTGGCTAGCTAAAAGCTTTTAGCTACGAGAATATATATTTTCATAGCTAAAACATTTAATTGGAATTATAGGACGTGATTTTTAGTTACGAAATAAAAAGAATGAAAACATTGCCAATATATTTTCATTTCCAATTAGCCTATTGTACTAAAAATGCTAATGTGCGAGTACTAAAAATGCTAATGCCCGAGTTTTTTATTCTCTTTTATTATAAAGTTCACGTTTTAGCTACAATTTTGAAAAAACGTAGTTAAAAGTGTAACTTTTAATTATGATTTTCATGTCGTCGCTAAAAGAAAAATAGTCAAAAGGCTATTTTATTGTAGTGTTTAGTTACAATTTTCAAAATCGGACCGTTAGTTACAATTTTTAAATCGTAACAAAAAAAAATGTAACCAAAAGGTTACTTTGTTGACTAAACTAAGATTTTCTTTGCATTAACAAAAAATGGAAGCTAGACAAGCTTAGGGCATCATGACACTCAGTAGATGATTAATATGGGGCCCATTTGTTAATCATGTGAGGATCTAGAGCGAGCACGATTAATTTACGACAAAGAAAGTAAGTTGGAAGGGGTCATTACTTATGATTAACGATAATGAAAAGGGTAAGGGTTAAAGACAAGACATTAGGATCAGAGAAAGTTGACGGTGTCCTTTCTTTGGGTTATCTGGCTAGTGGGGGCAACGCAAGAAAACAAGCTAACAACCTCTTTGATATATTCTTGATCATGTTTTAGGCGACAGAGAGAGTACTCCAACACGAACCTTATAATCATTAGAAACATTCTAACTGTGCTGTTTTCTGCAATCATTTCTATATCATCTGTAGTAAGTAAAAAGAATGGGATCAATTTGTCTCCCTTATTCATCTCAGTTCAAGTAGTCATCTCAGTTCCTGCAAGTTGTTATTTACGATTTTAAGTATTGCTTAGTCAATTCACTCTTAACCAAATAACGTTCATTTATAAGATGTAGACTGTCACTATCAATTTAACGCCCACATTTTCTATAACATACGTTCCATCATAGATTGATTGTATTTGACAATTTCTATGTTTTTCTGTGTATGAAGACACTACTGAAAATTGGAATTCTGCTCTTCTTAAAAGAGTGGCTCTTTTATTTTATTTCCCTCTACTACAGTTCTGGTGGTAGAATTGGAGTGCACCACCATACTTCCTATATCATTTTATTGGTTTGTTTGTTAGTGTTATTTAAGTTCATGATGGTAACAAGAATGACAAGCGATCTAATATCTCTTAAAACTGATTTATCTGCCAACTTTTGAATGATTAGGCAATTTTGAACCACCAAACGTGGGTGTGTCTTATTATCTTAATCTCCGTCCTTCATTTCTTAGGCACTTGACGTGATTAGGAAACTGGCTTAGTTAAGTGAAGTTTAAGAAAGATTCTTAACTGAGGCATTAGAATATATCTAAAGGTCCATTCAAGAATCGTTACACTCAGAAGGTTACCACTTTCCAGGAAAATACTCAATTCAGGTGCACAGAACCTGAAGTATGGATCAATTGGTATTACCTGAAGTTAGAAATTACATTTTATTGACATTACCTATTTTAATATCAGATAAAGGGTTATTGATATCATATCACAGTACAGAATACAAAAAAGCTACTGAGATGGGAAGAGAGAGAAAGAGAAGGAAAAATAAACAAACAATAATAGAGCACTTTTGAGATCTTGGAAAGTTATGAGATTGATAGTGTAGGGCACAGAAGAAAAGATGGGTAGAGGGGACAATTCTTGGTCATGCACTGTGTCAAATGTGTGTGTTCTGGAAGGCACTAGGGCATAATTTTCTAATGCTGATTACATAACAAAAAGTAAATTGAAAATTAAATAAGTAAGATAAGAAATTTAATGTTTAAAAGGTTCAATCGATATTAGACTGTCATAAAATTGAAAAGTAAAGATTGACTAAAATTAAAAATTTTAAAATAGGGTTAAAAAAGGAAATTATTTTTATCTATCAAAGAAATTAAAGTTTAATTCAATAATGAGATTATTAAATAAAAATTAACTAGTTTATAAAAATAAGTTAACTTATAAAATTGACGGATTAATTAATTAACTAATCGATTTTTAATAACAAAGATTATTACGATATATTCAAAAAAAATTAACTGAGTTTAAGATTTTTAGAATTGAAGAGATTACTTAAAACAAATATAGAGAATAAATGGGTGCCATCTAGTTGTGCAAGTATTTTCACGATCATTTACCAAATGTCTAGAAGTCCAGAATTCTGGCAGAGCTTCGGCCAACTTTTGCCTTAAAGCCATATCTATTATCTAATACCAAATTCCACTTTGAAGAAAGACCTCTCGACTGCATTTGATCAAAACAACAACTGACTTGGAAAGCATAACAACTTGACAAACAAAAAGTTTGGTCCAGCCCACAGCACAAGTCTAGATAGATGACACCCATGATTGCCCTTATTATACATGTGCACGATCACAGGTGCCATTCTCATCGCCTAAGTGTTAAACGTGCGAAAACATGTCGAGAAAATTGATCAAGCCTTCTTTTTACAAGAAAAGTTTGCACTGAGCATAATCAGAGTTGAAGTTTACTAAAGGTGCTGATGACTCTTTATATTATGTACTATCGGTTTTCTTTATTCCTTTCTCGCTATTTATGTAAGGATCCAATCATAATTGAGAATGGCAATCCATGTGCATTGTTATCTCAACTATGAAGGTGGCACCTTCTTAAATGCATGTTACAACTCCTTCAACTGCTAGAACTAATGTCCATCCATGTTTATTTCTTTAGGCAACTATCCGAGTACCAACATGCCCCCAACCTTTCAATACTTTCCATTCATTTGTGATTTCACAGTACATTTCCTTGGTTCAATTACTTCTGAAGGGATTTTACAAATACTTGGTGCTGAGTCAATGTACAGAAGCAGTCAAGCGTCACTCTCATCTCCAAAATCCATCAGAAAATCAGTCAAGTTCTCAGAGTCGTCTATTGCCTCTTCAAGATTCATGGGACCTGGCTTCTTCCGTTTAGCCTGCAAATATTATTAGTGGCTTAATATGTGAAAAGAATTGGTTTGGAAGGCACAGGATGAATATGACACAAATAAATAAGTTGCGTAACATTTCAATTTCTCAGTCCTCATAATGAGGTCACCACCCTTATAGATTACGGTCTTAAGTAGGTCTTAATGCTTCAGAAGGGTGGAAAAGGGCTGAAAGGACTTTCTCTAAAATGAGCAAAAGGACTGCAAATGCAATGCGTTACTATCTTAAGCCTTCTGTTGTTGATATTGTTTGCAGGTTTCTTAGTAGCCACCGTCTACATTGCCAAAATTTATATCCAACAAACAATATTCTGCCAACATCAGATTAAAAGTAGGCTATGTAAATAATGTCTATGTGAAACAATTGAAAAATAATGTGCAGTAATGCTTTGGAAAAAGAAAAAAAAAAGTTTGTGTGAGAGCTGGCGGCAATGCAGACATAAGGGACATCAGCCTAATGTGCGCGTTAATGTGTTTATGATGATTAAGCCTGAATCAAATAATAATGTAATAGAAAATGCAATCACCTTTGTCTTGCGTGGTTGAGGAGTAGTTTTTAGAACGCTCCAATTGCGAGTAATTTTCTCTTTTTCCCCTTCATCTTCCTCTTCCTTTTCTTCTTCATCACCATCTTCTTCTCCCTCCTCTTCTCCATCAACCTCACTATCCTCTGCATCATCCTATAGTGAAAATAATAAGTGCTACTTAACTACTTTGACAATTACTACAAGATGCATCCAAATAATCTTGACATATAAAGATTCTATATTAATAAAAGGCAAGAGATTTACATCATTTTCACCAATGTCAACAGCTTGTGCCATAGCCTCATCCATGTCTGTCACCTGATTTTTAATTGACAGAGAAGATAGATTAAAAATGGAAAACAAACTGTGTACCTCTTCTCCCAGCTAAAAATTAGATTGGCAACTACAAAATCAGGAATATTTACTGATATAGCATTTTTAAGTGTAAGATATAAAGCACAGAGAAATTAACTCTAATTCATTTATGGGTAATTACTTCCACGGTTAGAAAAGAAGCCTTAAATCAAATGTCACATAAGCAGGACGCTATCAATCACAAAACATGTCACAGAAAAAGTATTTGTTAAATTTTGTGCAAGGTTTAAGAGTTCAAGTAGTTCTTAGGAACTCGGTGTAAAGACTTTGTAAGCTGAATATTGTAGCTTGATTCAGAAGATTCTTACAGGATAAAACCGCTTCTGATGATTTTGCAAAATGTGCTTTAAGAGCTTTTAATGTATCAGTATTTCCAGAATGATTTATATGCAATTGAGTTAGAAGTAAGCCTATTAAATAAAAAAGTTAATGCAATTTCCCATTTACTTTTATGTCAGCTGAAGAATGAGACAAAAACAATTAGCCATTCACTTTCCTCAAGTTGAATAAGATGATTTATCAAACCCACAAACATCTATATCAAAAGTTCGTTCTTATCTCTCGAATTACCTCTAGTTGCTCCATCTTTTCTTTTCCCAGAATCTTCTCAAGCTCCTCTCTAGAGATAATCTTTCCATGCTGCACAAAGTAAAAGCAAGAAGGTCAACCAATGACATCAAAATACTTAAAATTCTCATGCACATCAGCATATTATTTTATTATTCGATAGAAACTTCTGATTTCCAAAGCAAGAGAATATGTCAAAATCTTTAGATTTAAGGACAAGCTCCCAAGCAAGAATTACAAGCATGAGCATAAATTCAGTATTCCACATTTGAAGTACAAAACTAGATCTTGCTTTCACATCTGCTTGAAAGATTCCACATTTAATTTAAATTCTTGACAAAATGAAAACAGGGTTTATATAGCTTCCTATTCACTTACATGAGGATTTAGAAGGATGTGGAAAGAATCAAGATTTCAAAAGATTGAAGGTCGGATCTCAGTTAGATTCTCCTGTTGCTAATGCAAATGACCCAATTTCCTAAGATTACTGAAGATTCCAACTAGAGAATATGATACGAAAGATATAAATTCTTAGGGAAGAAATATAAAAGGACAGCAGTTTGGAGCTGATGATAGCAGCTGATTAGAAAGTTATCTAATGATAGCAGCTAATTAGAAAGTTATCTTATGTTTTTACGGTATTTACCTCATGTTTATGTAATAATTATCTCATTTTAAGTGCAGTCATCATATTTATAGAAAATCTATTATTATAAAAAACCTATTTTTAGCAGGAGAATAAGTTAGTATATTCTTATTTGATTTTAATTCCTCAAACCTTTATGTCTTTGACTTATTTAAAGGACATTACGATTAATAAAAACAATTGACAGAAAACTTGTGAAATGAGTTTTCTAAGCAGTAACCACATGGCCTAGGAAGGGGAAGAACTTCAATAAGGAAAAAAGAGGATTTCACTATGATTCATCCCATGATTAGATCCTACACAAAAATCCATATCAATTTGGTATCAAAGTTTGGTGTTACGGACGACTCTATAGACTTGCTAAGCCAAATGGGTGTGTTCATGAGCACCACAGAAAAAGGCTATCTATTGTGGGAGACCATCAATAGTCCAGTGAAAAGTCATTGAACTCACAACTAGAGGAGATTCTGCAAAAGCTGAAGGGCATGGTAAGAATAATGAGCTGGGAAGGAGCAACAAATGCACTTATAGGGAATGAAGTGTTGGGCCAATAAGAGGAACTATTGTTCCTAATTATTATAAATTAGAATTTCCTTCATATGATGGTGCTAATGATCTGTTGATTTGGATCCATATGTGTGAGCAGTTCCTTGAAAATTAGCAAAAGCCTGAAGAAGATAAGGTAGCATTGGCAGCATTCCATCTTCATGGGGAGGTAAAACTGGGGCCTTATGAGGTGAAGCAGTAGGAGTCAAGAATGGATTGGGGGGCATTCATGGAGCAAATCTACATGAGGATTGGTCCTCCTATGAACCTCAATCCCCTAGGCAAATTGACCAACTTAAAGCAAAAAGGAACATTTAAGGATTATCATCAGGAGTTCCTTTTTTTTTTTTTGGACCCAAACCACATAGCTCACTACAAAGCAACAGATTAACCTATTTTTTGTTGGTCTTATGGAAGGGATGCGATTGAAGTAGAGTTGCAATAATCGAGCAATTTAGAAGCTGTTATGAATCCGGTCCGCACCTATGAAACGGAGCAAAGGAGCAGCTAGACTGTCTTGTGAGAAATCATAGGGCAACACCTACTAGGAACAATTCAAAGATAACCACTGAAGGGACATCTATAGCGAAGGGAATTTTGGAGCAACATCTAGTACCAGGAGCATAAATATGCCTTTTTTTTTTAAGAAGTTAGCCAAGGCAGAGTTTGAGAAATGAAGGAAAAGGGGGCTTTGATTCAACTGTGATGAAACACTCTCTCGTGGAGATAGATGCAAGAAGTTGTTTTGGGTAGAATTGGCAAAATTTGAAGAAAGAGAATGATGGAGGCATTTTGGGAGTTTTGTTAGGTGGCAACTAAGTTTGAGCTAGGCTCAATTAAAAAAAAAAAATTTAGCCTTCAAGCTGAGTTCAAGTTTGAGCATTTTGGGTTCGACCTGGTCTAAAACCCAAATGACTTATATTGTAGAAGATGGATTATATTGTTTACATTCACTGAACTACATCTATAAGAGAAA
Source organism: Erythroxylum baracoense (assembly GCA_025629805.1). Lineage (NCBI taxonomy): Eukaryota > Viridiplantae > Streptophyta > Magnoliopsida > Malpighiales > Erythroxylaceae > Erythroxylum > Erythroxylum baracoense. Next base: position 27,843,928 of record JAOTAY010000002.1, read on the forward strand.
CTTACCAAAACATTGCGAGGCTTGAAAGAGAAGAAGCTTAATGGATTCTATTTCTTCAATGTCTTGATCATTTAGTATCTTCTCTTATTTGTCTGTGACGATTTCTAGAAACCCAAATCTCTTTTCTTTCTCAACTTCCTCCTAATAGTGTAGATCTATCTGATTAGATTCCTTTAAGACCTCTCTGATCGTAAGAATTGATCAAAGTTTTAATATTTTTATGTTGTGTGTTGGTAACTACAACTCTTGAATTTTTTACTACCACAAAGACAACAATTAGCATTTGGGATTGTGAATATCTTCTTGCCTTTGTTCGACAAATCCGCTCTCACAACTAATTTTCACTCATTTCTCCCATACATGAAGTAGTCTACTGAGTAATTTGTCTAAAAAAACTCATGTTCCATAGAGGTCATTGGAGATGAGGAAGTGGGTTTTGCGTGAGTGTTTATTGCTACTATTAGGGTCATTGAAGCTGAAGGTTTGCTAGGTCAAAGTTCAAGTTTCTCTAATAATACCAGAGCTTTAAGAACCATGTTTTTCCTCTCTCTCATAAACCATTTTTTTCTTTCTTTAGTCCCAATTTTGGTTTTCTTTGTACTGGAGCTTGAAGCCCAACTTCAACTGGTGATGGCATTCAATCTCGGTTTTGAGCCACCAAAAGCCCATCAGGGCCTGGGCTTAAACCAAACAAGAGCCAAAAAAATAATTTAGGTCGGGTTCAAGGCATAGAAAGCCTATTCGGCCCGATCTGACTTGTTGCCATCCTTAAGTCTTGTGAAGATTTTGAGAACACCTATCTAGAGTTAGAGCTTAAGGGGAATAATGCGATGCAAGAGCATCCTCGAGGAAAAAAAATATACAAGGAGAGTATTTAGGAGCTAATGGTAACAGCTAGACTTGGCAAGGTTTGCCTCACCTAGTCCGGCTCAAAGTCAACAGTGCTTGAGCTTTTTTTATTGAAATTTTTGGCCCAAAAACCAAAATTTACAACAAAATAGTGTCATTTTTAATTTCTTTTAAAAATATTTAATCAGGCTTGGTTTGGGTCCAATCAGGCTATCCAAGCTCAACCAGGCTTGGGCTCAAGTTGGGAGCCTCAAGTCCAATCGAGCTTCGGGTCAAGCCTAAATTTTGGGCAGGGCTCAAGCCTGGGTAAGCTCGAGCCTAACCCGGCCTATTGCCAATCTTAATAACAGCTAATTAGGAAGTTATTTTATGTTTCTACAATAGTTATCTTAAGTTTCCGTAATAATAAGAGAAATTATATTAGTTACGAAGTTAAGAAGACTATTTTTAGTAGGAAAATAAGTTAGCATATTCATATTATATTGTAGTTCCTAAAACCTCTATGTTTCAACCTATTTAAAGGGTATACGATGAATAAGAAAGCATCCAAAATTCTCTTAAGAAAACAGTTAACGGAAAGCTTGTCAGATATAATTTTCTAAGCAACAACCATAGGTCCTAGAAATGGGAAGAACTTTAAAAAATGACCCATGCTCGCCCCATAGGTAGATCCTACACAAAAACCCATATCAGAATATTTGTTCAATGCTAGAAATTTTATACTAATCTCTAAGGCATATTAATTTCTTGTTATGATTCATGAATAGATGCATAAAAATCATTTCAAAGTTAGATAATTAACTTTAGACTCCTTAAAATAAAAAGGAACAGAAAGTAGAAAAAGAGTATAAACAAAGTAGGAACTTCACTGCTGAAGGATTGCTATGCAGCATGCCAAGTTCACCAATCTTCAAAGATCACTAAATTGTCTTGTAACATGTTCATGACCTAAAGCGTCCTACATGACATAAGAATTAATAATATCTCACGAAAAAGCAATTTCCACTTCCATAACATGACAATAAAGACCAACTATGAAGAGTTTGATTATAATTGTCTTCAAAAAGTTTGTGCTAGGTTCATTTGAGATAAAGCAGTAACCTCTTTCAGATAAGCCAGCATATTAGGTGTTGGTTCATGAAAGTTTGGACCCCTGTAATCAATTATTTCATTTGGATCTTGAATGTAATTGATGGTTGGATAAACTGGATCTCCACCCCAAACTGCAAAGTCCCAATAGAATGGCATCATCAAAATAAGCACGTGAAAAATAAAACAAGATAAGGATACTCGCATATGTTCCTTCACAATTTCTATATTTAACCAATGAAAATAAGTGACCGTGCAAGCATAAGGATATAAGCATCGAATTGCATGTCCATAAGAGGTTTAGAAAAGGGCAACTGTCTGAGCTAGAAGCTAGAATTGTTTATAAGGACAACAGATGGTTGTTACAAGGTCAAGTACTACAAGAAAGTATAATCAACTTAAAAGGGAACCAGACAAGAGGCAAATAGATGAAATAAGCATGTCCTGTGCATAAAATATTCGGAAAGTTTTAACTTAGCTTGAAATAAGAAAACTGCATGCGGTAACAGATTTAAAAATCTTAAGTTCTTGTCAATGGCATACAAAGTACTTTTGCATGCTTGAATACATATCAAAGAAAATGCTCACAGAGATTGAAGTTTAAAAAGTTAAAAAATGCAAGTTACATGGTTCGTTTCCACAAGGGAAATATTGAATCCTATCAACATGGAAGCTGCACTTTCATTAATCTTGACTAATAAAATCCTAAAAACTTCACATGGAAGGAAATTTCCAGCAATATCCACGCCAAGATTGAGCCGGTAAAATTAGTGGTAACAAATAGAAGAAATTGGAGAATGCACATAGTTTTTTTTTAAATATGTATCAAATCAAAAGACTCTCTACAAGGAATGAGAATGCATATAGTTTGCAGTACTGAATTAGATACTTTGTTTGATTTGATCCTCCCGCATCCGCATGGCTAAGGGATCCCTACGAATGCGAACATCAGTTCCCATCATTATCCGAAATTCTCGATCGTTTTGGTGGCAGAACATCTCTATCAATTGTGTATTTTCATCTTCACCTGTCTCTTCAAAATGTCTCTGAATAGCTTCACGTGAAGTATCTCTTTTCCATGCTTTCACCCATTCTGAGTAATATGCTATGGGACCTATTTTTTCCAGTCTTTCTTGTTCAGCTTGAAGCCTAATCAAATCAAAATTTGACATGAGCTTTGCCATAACCAACTAAAGGGAAAAGGCCATCTAAATGCAAAATTAGATACATGACTAATCCATAGAGGTCCTCGTAAGGACAACAAGAGAGACAGAAAAATTAAGGGATATGCATGAATAAAAATCATTTTTTATGTCACCAATTGTCATTTCCAATTATATCTAGCTGTCTATGTACAAAAGAAAAAAAAAGTAGGAAATGAAAGAGTCAACATATCCATTCATGACTAGACTACACATTTTGGCTACTCTTACAACTCAAACAGAGGCCTATAATCGTTCGTTCCAACATGACTATCTAGCAATGGTACAATGTCAACATACAAAAAGCTGCAAGAACTGCTGTAGAATATAACAATAGCTTTTTTCAGTCTAATATAATACAATTTGACTAGATACTAAGCATAAGATAAGTAATCGGAAAAGGAAAATATAAATGAGGAGAATAGCGGATAATTTGTTAAATCTTCACTCTATGTTTACAGTTGGAGGCATAGAATCTCTGATTTCCAAGAATTCATAACATTACAGGTACCTAAGTACGTTATTCTTTTATGTCAAGACCCTATTCAATCCAAAAGCATAAGCTATTAAGTGAGAACGAAGAATGGGTCAAATATTATTGTAACACACCCCAACTCATAATGTGTGGACAAATCACAACTACTCTATCCATCATAAACAAGAACAGCGTGATTTGAACTTGCGATTTTCTAGTCATAAAGGTTTCGATACCATTTCAAAGATCCATTAAATAAAAAAAACTTATAACTTGAGATGAGTTCTAATTACAATCAAATATTCTTCTAGAGCTTTGCTTCAAATTCTGGTATGCCTACTAATGATTTAAAGGTGATCAATAGAAAGGTCATTTTGCACTGCAGCTCTGTTTCTTCAGTTAGCTTTACTTCTTTCTCAAATTGAGATGCTTTACCTCTTGCACTCATGCTAACCTCTTCTATAATTCTAAATTAAAGTCCTGCTCATCACTTATTTTGTTTCACCTATTCTTTTTCTTCCTCTACCTCAGAATTTTTGAGAAACCCAAAAACAGAAGCTCAAGATCTTTCTTTTCTTTTGCATTCAAGCACACTTTTTTACTCTCCAGCAAAATATTCAATTTCACTTATCCAATAATTTTATGCATTTTTTGTGGATTCTCATCATAAACCTCTATAAACCTGTCCTCAATATCAGAAATAGGGTTTAGGGTGGGAGATGGACAGAGAAAGAGAAGGATCTTCCAGAGAAGTTACAAAATACAAAATCACAACAGAAATTACCTTTCTTCCTTGAAGAGATGTTTTCTAGCTCTATAAAGAGAAGTTTCTGTCATTGTTGGATGTTCACCATAGAGCTTGATTTGCCCAGTTTCAGCCATTGCTTTGAGAAAAACCTTCAAAGAAGAAATAAGTAGTAAGAGAGATCTTCAACGAGAGACAGAGCAAAAAATATAGAAAAGAACAGGTTTAATGTTAATAAATCTGTTAGCATGTCAGACATGCTATACAGTCAATCTGTTCCTGATGTAAAATCATAATCCAACATCAAAGTTTTCAAGACTAAAATAAGGGAGATCATCCATCCGGAAACTATAAATCACATCATTTTCAACCCAGAACCTATTTCTAATCTACTCAGTTGCAACATTCAAAGACCAGTTCACATTTTTATTACTCAGTCAATTGCTTATCAGATGGTATCGAGATCAACCTTTTTAAAGCAATTGACCTGAAGATAAGCACAAACAAAGGAAGAAAATAGCATGAAAAGGGGTGTGCATTGAACACAATTTTTTTTTTTCAGTCTTGAGCAAGAGAAGTAAACATGAGAGAATAGCATGAAAAGGAATGAGTATTAGAAGCAATATATTTCTAAGCTCAAGAAATTTATTCCAAAATCAATAAAACAAATGTTAGGACTTTCACAGTGGCAATACCACAAGGGTGAAAGGCATATAGGAGCATTATCACTAAGGCATAAAATTATGTAAGAAATATCGACCAGAAGTATGCTATTCGCAATTATTAATCATGCAATTTAAGAAATAAAACTGACCGTTTCAACATCAGGTTTTCGCCTTTGCCATCGGGACCATTCTTCTTTTTCAGGCTTTCTCCAATTCCACCATAATTCCTCATTTGTAAGTGTCCCTTCGATTGGCTTCTTCTTTACAGGGTCAATAAAGGGATGAGGGCATCCAAGTTTCTTGTCTAATTCATATCCACTCTCTTCTTCTTTCTCAAACTCTGATTGATAAATTACATAGTCAGATGAGAAATCTTTAGATTCTTCTGTCAAGTCCTCTGCGATTTCAGTGGATACTGGATTTGTGGTAGCTTCAGGAGAATCAGGAGCAGCTGATGCTTTATACTTCTTCCTCCTACTTCCAGGTTTTTTTCCATATGATAGAGAACCTGACGAAACACCTGTAGGTTGGGGAGCATTGGCAGCCCTAACTCGATCAGCAGTGCCTTCTGGCCAGTATTCCTGTCCTGGGATACTAGCCCGAGCACCAGAGGCTGGTTCAAGTTGGCCTGATGTTGAGTCCAGATAACTATGGTAGGGAGGACGTTCAACAGATATATGTTGAGTATAGTCATCCTTCTTCTCACATTTTATACTTGTGGATGATGAAGCCTTCCAGGGTTCATTAAAGCTGGATAGAAATTGCAATTTTCTAGCCGGAAATGAGCCAAGAAATGATGTCTGCATTGATTCAAAAAATTTTGCTTTATGTTAATATTGAAAGCTAAATGACACATGTGAAGAATGTCAAACGCATGAAAGCTAAATGACATGGTTTAGGACTCTTTCTGCATAAATCCTACCGAATCAACCACGTAAAATGAGAAATGATGAGGCGAGAATCCAGAAAATGAACTGCTTACTACATATTTTGCATATAACATTAGCATGCTCATGAAATAGATGACACTTGAAAATACTTGCAGGGTATATTTGTATCTTTTAACTCATTGATTCCATTTCCATTGTGTCATTTTGTCCTTTCAGTCATCAAGTAATCTTTCTGGTAATTTGAACATATATCTACCCTATACTTCCAAAAGCTGCTATTAACTCCAAGTGGAAAAATAGGATACACCCTGCTCTCAGACAAAAAAAGTCAATGGTATAAACTCTTCAAAGTATTATTAGACTTTGGTTGGAAATGCAACAAGACTGTCTAATGCATGAAACTTGCATACATATGAAAGCATATGAAATAATTATATACATATATAAGATTGCAACTAGCATTTTCATATTCTGTTAGCTACTTGTTGCAATGGAGTCCGCTTTTCATGTCAAGCCCTGAACTTCTTTTATATGGATTCTAATTGATGAAAAGAAAATTGAACAATAGATATTCATCCTGTTCTCTTCATAATTGCACGAGATGAAACAATGTGTTGCCGGAAGTAGGGAAGGGGTGTTGGCGGAAAGACAGGCTACAAGGGAGCTGACTGACAGAAATTTATCTGAAGTTCAACACTATGTCCCTAAAGATGAATAGCAAATCAAAAATTCAACTAACAGCAGTTACTTGTAAGCCACATCATAATAAAAGTACCATAGAAATGTACAAAGATGAAAAGATGAAGGCGGAAATTAAAACCTGGAAACAACTGAGGCCTGCCTTCCCAGAAACAAAGCTATCTCCAGAAACTGAAACCCTCAATCCTCTCTCTATCGTGCACAAACAACAAAGAGAAAGACACAAAATCACTACTAGAGACAAAGGTATTTTACAAATCATAAAAGAGAGACGCAACTCAGAAAAGAAAGATGCCGTTATGAAAATCTAAAGAATTAACACAACAGGAGATGACACACCTCGATAAAGCCATGTAGTTGACAAAGATGCCATTGGTATTTAACAACTTATATGGCCCATAAATCTCCAAACTTTATCTGGGTCTTTTCTTGTTCAATCTCAAGTAAAACCAATGACAATGTACGTACTTGCTAAAGAGGAAAATAAGCTCGTAAACGGAGCCGGCAAAGGAGTAAGAAACAAAGCTGAAGTTTCAAGGAAAGAAAGCACCGGTTTTGGGTGACCTGGATTTGGATAACAGGAAACAAGAGCAAGTACAGAGTTCTATGCTTCTCTATCTTTTAGCACTTCTAACTTCCGAGGCTTAAGCACAGAGAGATGTCACCACTCGCCAGGTGGGCGAGAGAAAGTGCACTTGGATTTGGATATATCTCGTCTTTATAACTCCCACTTCTTAAACACTTGGAAGCATAGAAAATTGCGTGTAAGTTATTATTAAATCAATTGATATAATATTGCAAGTTAAATATATTTTTAATTCCTTTTAAAAATCGAAAGCGTTTTTATAATGATAATCTAATACCATGTGAATCGTCACTGTACTAGCCGAAGAAGCAAAAGAATCATTCACACTTCAAACAATTGAATGGACAAAAATAAAGAAGAGACTCACATTCATAAGTTAGCGATGGTTCATGCCCAATAGTTAATTAGTTGATTGTAATTTAATGATATAATTATTTACAGGCATTTTTAATCTTATAAATATTTACATATATGATAAAATTTAGGAGGTAAATGTACATTATAAATAAAATTACGATGAAATTATAATTATAAAATTTATATTATATTTATGTATTATTTATAATTATAAAATTTATATTATATTTATGTATTATTTCTATACATAGTCCGCCCTTTCTTGTAAAAAGCAGGTAGCCATAAACACTACCTAAATCGGTGTTTTGCATTTATTTTCCCAAACCACCATATTTCTATACGTCCAAATGGCCCATAACACCATCACAATCAGATTTGCATCCCTTAGAGAAGCTTGAACAAAACCTTGAGATAACCAATCTGTCAAGCACGACACAACCGGAGGTTGCCAACATCCCAAAGCCAGCTGCCAGACCAGTTGCGTGAACTGGCATTGCAGAAACATATGCAGTGTCGTCTCGCTGCTGTTGAAGCAGAAAGGACAATAATTTTTAATCTGAAGTCTTCGCACCTGTAGATTTGAACGGCAAGGGAGTACATTTGCCAAAATACGCCAAACTAGATTCACAGCTTTCAATGGGAGCTTCAATTTCCATAGTTTTTTCCAAATAGGACTAACATTATTATTAACAGTTACCACATCCTTAACAAGCAAGGAATAGGCACTCTTCACGGAATACATACCTTTGTCCTCATACTTCCAACACCAAGAATCTTGGCGATGCACTCTACTCAAGGAATGGCCAATATCTGCTTCCAGTCCTCTTGGTTAAAATTTGCAGAGATTACTTCTTCATTCCAATAATAGTTTGAGATCAAATCCGAGACTGCAAGACCTGACAATTAGCTGGTCGAAAGGAAGAAATTTTAGAGTCCTCTGCTTGTGGTAACCAAGGTGAATCCCATATAGGGATGCTTCTACCAAACCCTACCCACCAGTACAACCCCTGTTTTACAAAATTTCGAGTTTCCCATGTGCTCCGCCATACGTAACTTGGATTCGAACCCAACGAAGCCGTAATAAACTGTGTAACGGACTTTCAACACCCTAGCTACTAGGGAATCTGGCTTCGTAACCAACCGCCAACCTTGCTTTCCTAATGAGGCCAGGTTGAACTCCCTCAACCTCTTAAACCCCAACCACCCGAAGATCTTAGCACAAGCCATACGATCCCACGCCATCTATCTAATTCCCCGATTATTGTCCTGACCATGACCCCACCAAAAAGCAGACATAATCTGTTCTAACTCAGTACATAGGGCTTTCGGCAGGAGGAAAAGACTCATAACATAATTCGAGATAGCCTACAAAACGGTCTTCAACAAGATCTCCTTCCCCGCCCTAGACAACGGGCGTCTCTTCCACGAATTCAGCTTTGACCATACTCTATCCTTTATATAAGCAAACACATCCTTCTTGTTTCTGCCAATATGAGACGGGAGTCCTAAGTAAGTGCCCAGAGTATCCTTCTCCACCACACCCAAAATATTGCAAATTGAGTTCCTTACAATTGTTGTTGTATTTCTAGAAAAGGATATTGAAGATTTACTAAAGTTTATCATCTGTCCCGAAGCCGCTTCATAGTCAGCAAGAATGGACTTCAATACTAAAGCCTCCTGGTCAGAAGTAGTAAAAAAGATCAAACTATCATCAGCGAAAAATAGATGGGAGAGTACTGGGCCTCTACATGAAACTCGACTACCATGTAGCAAATTATCCCGAACCGTTGCTGAAATCAAAGCTGATAAGCCTTCTGCACATAAAATAAACAAATATGGAGATAGGGGATCTCCTTGCCTCAAACCACGGGAAGGTACAATAGGACTCAGTTCCGTGCCATTGTGCAAAACCTAGTATTTAACAGTAGACAGACAAAAATCAATCAGACTGACCCATGCTTCAGAGAAGCCCATTTTTAACAGAATATCGTGAACAAAACCCCACTCCATCCTGTCATATGTCTTACTAATGTCCAGTTTCAGAGCAGCCGAAAAATCATTCCCCCTGTTCCTTCTGTTATAGGCATACATCATCTCAAAAGCTAATATGCAGTTATCATGAATGCTCCTACCCGGCACAAATGCACTTTGACTTTCAGATACAATTAAAGGCAAAATACACTACAATCTGTTGGCAATCATCATAGTAATTATTTTGAACAAGACATTGCATAAAGCGATTGGCCAGAAATCACTCATCAATTCAGGGTTAGCAACTTTAGGAATCAAGACAATAGCTGTTTCATTCAATTATGGAGGAAACGAACCTGTTTGAAGATACGAAATGCAAAGCTCCGAAACATCATCTCCCACCAGATTCCAATATGCCTAATAGAACCCCGGATTAAAACCATCCAACCCCGGTGCCTTATCCACTTTCATTGAAAAAACCACCTGCTTCACTTTATGTTTTGAATAGGCAGCCAAGAGAGCATCATTCTGACTATTAGTGACCACCGCTGCCACCTTGTTTACAACCTGGCCAGTATCCGTTAATTGTGAACTGAATAAGCCTTGAAAATAGTCGATTACAACACTATCCAGACCTGTTGATCAGTCGCGCCACAGTCCATTACCATCTTTTAGCCTTTCAATTCTGTTCCATTTCTACCTAGCTGTAGCTGCACGATGGAAAAATCGTGTGTTCCTATCACCTCCATGTAACCAGAATTCTTTAGCCCTCTGCTTCCAATAGAGTTCACGCTGCACTAACAGTTCCTGGTATTTCTGCTTCGCCTGAACAAATAGAACCCCATCCGACGGATTCCTTGAACCACGCAAGAGATCCATGGTTCGCTTACAACTTCTGATTTCCCGAAAATGCATATTACGTAATTCCTTTCCCCATGTAAATAGCAAATTGCTGCAGCGATTCAGCTTGTCTAACACCTCATCATTCGGATTATCATGCCAACATTGCATAATTAATTGGCAACATAAGATCTCCCTTACCCAGTGATTCTCGAAACGGAACCTTTGTTGTTGTCTGCATTGTAAGAATACTTGCAATTGGAGCCAAATGGGGTAATGGTCGGAAGTCGTATAGTCAAGTACACATGTCGTTGCAGCTGGAAACATAGTCGACCACGAATCAGTAACAAGGACCCTGTCCAGTTTTGCCTCAATCAACCTTCCACCCTCCCTGCCACGTTCCCAAGTAAACGGATACCCACCAAGAGGAAAATCAGTTAAGTCTACGTCTGATACTGCATTCCGAAAACCCTGAATCAAATGGTTCGGTTGTTGCCTCCCCCGCTTTTTACAGTGCTAGAAAGCAAGTCATTAAAATCCCCTAGGCAGACCCACGGTAATTGAGAGTGGGAAGCTAGAGTTCTTAATAATTGCCAAGAATTACGCCGCAGACTGTGATTAGGCCCACCATTAAAACCTGTAAGCTTCCAAACTTAGACCGAATCCACCTCTACCTCACTGTCAATGTGTCTAGGCGAAGAACTGATCAAATCAACCATTTTAGCCCCTTTGCATAATAATGCTAGACTCCCACTATGCCCAACACAATCCACAGAAAAATCAACCATCATAATTAAGCAAAAGTTTTATTTCATCAATTTTATTTGAGAGACGTAAAGTTTCAATTAAAAAAATAAAAATTGGCCTCCTATCCCTAACAAACTCTTGTAGGGCTTGTACTGAACGTGGGTTACCAAGCCCAAGACAGTTCTAGCTTAAGGTACTCATTGTTGACGACTGGCCAGGAAACTAGAACCCACCGATGATCCATTTTTTGGCCCACTAGAAAATTCATTAGGCCGAACTAGCCCATCAACGCCCAACCTTTCTACCTCTTCATTTATAACACGCTGTCGTTTAGGGTCACTAATAATGAGTCCCTCCTTCTGCACGTGATTATCATTAATCATAATATCCTTACCCTTCCCATTCAAACTGCCTCCAACAACCTTATCCCCGCTATACACTCCTACAGATACAGGATACAGATTTGAAGCTGATCCAACTCCAGGAGAATCAGGACTCTTCACAGAACCTCCGACCACCTTAGCACTTGCCGTAACCTCCTCCCTCAGCCACTTCGCACCGATTGAAGTTACCGGTCGACGATTAGAAGCTCTTAATTCTGGTCCAAACCTGCGAACCACATTCTTCATCCCTTTCTCAAGCAATTGTCGACAAAACTTTTCCGTATGGTCCAACATTCCACAAATATAGCAAAAGTTTGGCAATTTCTCATAAGTGAAAGAAATCTCAAACCAGTCCCCTTTCTCATGTCGAAGCTGGTATGTTGAAATCACTGGTACACGGACATCTTTTCGAATCCTCACCCGCATATATGAGTCTCAGTTCCTGCTTAAGCTATTCGGATCCACCTCCATGCATTCACCTAAATAATTGCCGATACTTTTCAGAACAAACTCAGACCGAAATCCAGTCCGTAGTCCCTTTATTTGCACCCATATGTCAATATAATATAAGGGAACATCAGCTGGCCTCATGTCCTTCCCTACACAATCCAGAATCAAGAGCTGATTGGAAAAGGTACCCGGACACCTTTCCAACACCCTCTCCACATCAACCTCATGGTAGAAACGAAAAACATAAATTCCATCCTCCTCCTCAGTCACCGACATCCCTATGAATGGCTGCCAAAACGCCACCATCGTTTGTTTCATTGCATTAAAGTTGATGGGTCTTGCCGTTAGAAATCTACCTACAAGGCACAAGGAATAGTCCACCGGATCTTGAGCTACCACTTCTTGAGAGAAAACTAGTCCCTCATCATCGCCACCATCTACTGAAAGTGAGGCCATCTCTACCGAAACTCTATCCTCTTCCACCATCATTAAACAAGAAAAACGAAAGAAATATCAAAGGAACTTGCACATAGGAAGGACTGCGTTGTTAGCAGGTAGATTGCAGCAGGAAGGACTGTGTTGTTGGCAACCTCCAGCAGTAGGAATGCTGAAGATCAACACGGATGCATCTACAGGAACTAGTTCGGGTTTTGTTAGGATAGGGGCTGTTGTTCGAGATGCTGAAGCTAGGTTTATTGCAGCAAAAGCTTGGCGTGTTGCAGGTTTCTTTAATCCAAAGGTAGCGGAGGCCATTGCTATTTGAGAAGTGTTGAGTTGGGTAAAGGATGAAGGATGGGTTGATGTGGTGATTGAATCTGATGCCCAAATGGTTATTAGTGCATTTAATTCACACAAAGAATTAGATTTGTCTTCTTTTGGTTGGATTATACAAGATTGTAGAGCTTTAATGTCTCAAATAGGCCTTATTTTTTGTAATTTTGTGTATAGGTCTGCGAATGTCCCTGCTCATTTGTTAGCGGTAGGTGCTCATTCTGATGCAGGTCTGGGAGTGTGGGAGGATGCTCCCCCTTCCTCAATTAGTGATGCATTATGATGAATAAAATCCATTTACAGTCTTCTTTCAAACAAAAATATCTATACATAGTTATTGCTTTCTTAAGATAGGACATAAAATAGAGCGTAAAAGGACTAGCTTACGTTATATTTTTTTATAGTCGATCTCATAAACTAAAGTATAAAAATAGTTACACAAATGTGTGAGTGTTTGTTAGAGAACGAGTTCACTGAACTTACCCATATGAAAAATCCATTTAAAATATTACTTGTATGTCTTTAAAAATTCTTATTATGATGATTGTATAAGTGCTTTTTTGAATTGAGATCAAAATTATCTCATATAGGGATTATTATATTTTGATATTACTTATGACCTATTATAGTGAAACGTAGTTTAATCGATATTCATTGGATATAGTATGAACTATATGAAGGTAGTTGAAAGATAAATACATAATTCATCACCCTAAAGTGATTAGGGATAATATTTCATTGTTCTCAATCAATATTAATTTGGGAACTCATTGGCTAAGATGGACAGATGCTTTGAAAATATTTTTCAAATATCATTAATTGAATCAATTATTAATGGTGAAGAACTAACATAACTGGACTCAAATCAAATAGACATTAATCCTATATTATATGTTTAATTAAAAGATTGTATGATAAAAAGATAGAATTATACGAAAAATCATGCACGGAAAGATTAGTCAAAATTATTATTGAATTATACAAAAAATCATACAGGGAAAGATTAGTCAAAATTATTATTGACATTTCAAATATTTGGGTGATTATGATGCATTGCTAGACGCTAATCTTGATCTATGAATATAAATTATATAATTATAGAACTAAAAATAATTTAATTTATCTAATTCTAAATATAATTTAGGGTTATAATTTATATCTGTTGCGAACATATTTGAAAACCTAATGGGTCACACACAAAAATGAGTTAAAGAGAGAAAAGTATTATAATCAAATTGGACTTGATTATAAAGTTTAAGAAACGTCATGATTAAATATAAGATATTTAATTAATAATGACCAATATAAGATATTAGGTCTTATTTGGACATAACTGGTACTAAATTAGGATTAAATATAATTAGAATTTAATTTTAATTAAATTATTAAAACATCTAAAACATATTATAAATAGAGTTAAGTTTTAAGGGAGCTAGCACTCCTTGCCTAACTCTCTTTACAATAGTTGCAGAGTTCTTTCAATATGTTATGTGAATACTATTAGACATCAGACACTTGTATGGCTACGGTAGTTGAAATAAATCGATTTTAGAAACAGTTTGAGGGATAAGACAAGAGAAAGAATCAAGCTTTAGAATAAGGTATAAATTAAGATATATACTTTGTCATGATTTATATGTTAATCATTTTGTAGAATTTAAGTGATCTTGGCTTTTTCAGGAATTCAAAACGGATAAGTTTTGTAACCATTCCAATATGTGTGGGATTAGATCATGCCCTAATTTCTCATTAGTGATATCATAGCTAACTTTTAATTCTATAATTTGATTAAATTCACTTGATTATTATTGACATCATAAAATTAAGGTTTAAAACTATCAATTAGTTTTAATTTTTTGAAAATTAAAACTGATCACTTTGTTTTGAGTTTTTTGAAAACCATTCCTCTAATGCTTCAAAAAATTAAAATTAGTTACTTTGTTTTGACTTTTTTGAAAACCATGTCTTCTATGTTTTTGTTTAAGCTTTCCTGAAACACATTGAGTTTTTATCTTAGCTCTTATGTGTTTATTTTTGCCTTTGATAATTTTTTGCTTTCTCAATAATCTTACAAGAGAGTGGGAGTTAAATACTGCGAGGGTTGTGAGACGTTCGAGAACAAAGTTAGTTAGTCGATGATCATGAGGAAAAGTTGAATCTTACTTAAACAAACCTAAATGACATTGTCATGTAAAGGAGTAGGCGTGACTTCAATATAAATTTTGTAACACACCACCTCCATAGAGCATTTGCCTGAATGTATCGACGATTATTCGAGAACATACTCTACGAGGATCAGACATCAAATACATCTTAAACAACCAATAATTCATTTTGGCCCATTTCATTTACAAACATATTCAGTCATAAATGCCATTACATTTCAAAATTCAAACATGCATTGTACAATAGTTAAGAAATACAATTCGGATACAAAATCACTGAAGACATTTGTAAGTACAATTGATCCCGACCACTAGCTTATGTCCAATGCAGAAGCTACTTCAACTAAATTAGTTAAATCTCTTCTGAACCTGAAAGACAACGTTGTAATTTTGATGAGTTTTGCGAACTCAGTGAGTGAACCATCCTTGATGTGCTCACTCATATCAAAACGCAAAGACAATTTATAATTCAATTAACAAACAAATCATATTATCAAATATTGAATTATCACTTCACATTTCCTCATGCTTCAACAAATACAATTTGTGTACAATATTTCGCATTTCTATTTCAGAACAGTCCAAACAATTGATTTCAATCATTCATTTAATGCATATCAAATTATATATGTAAATGCACACGTGACTCCACTTTCATTGTTACTTGTTGTGACCGAGCGCTTTTTTACTATCTCATGTTTGTTGTAGATACCGGGCTCATTAACAACTGTCCAGTACCTATTGTGGATACCAGGCTCATTAAATAATGAGCTTATGGCTCTTTATGCACATTTTTTAGCTTAAAGATCTTTTTTCTCTTGTTACTCTAGTCACAACTCCTTTATCTGATCATACATATCAATGTGATAAAATGCATCATTTCTTATCATATTCAACGAATCACTTTCATTCATTACATATAATCATTTTCACATAATCATTAGATTTAAGTCTGGCATTAAACACTTTGTTAAGTTCACATATTTTTCCCGATTCATATTCAATTAGAAACACTCTCAATACAATCTCAATTATCAAACTCCTCGGACCATAAATGTTTAGAATTATCTCAATCACATCAATAACAGCTCAATAGCTGAAATTTAAATAGAACAAATCAATCATTGTAAGTAAACATCTAGGTTGACTCACAGTATGCTCTAGATAAGTTATTACCTTGACGATCCGGCAATTATCTGGATGCTGACATTCAATCTTATGTATCTAACTTCATACAATACACACACATTTCATACATCATTAATTTGTAAATCATATGATTATTCAATCATCCACACACACACACATATATCTGTATATAACATGTTTCAATTCATGCTCAATTGACTTTTCCCGGGTATGTATCTTTATTCACAATTCTTAACTGAACTTATAAGCTTTTAGATCACTCACTTTATAGCTTGTATACTTCCATTTTACAATTAGGCTTATACCTTAAGTAAACTTGATTATTCTAATATCATCAATCATACATTCATCAACCCTTTTCTAGCATTAACTAATCACACAATATCTCAGTTCTCATTCATTCATTCCTAATGCATCATTCATATCCTTTGGGTCACATTTGTATTCATAAAAACACTTTCATTTCTTTAACATTCATAAATTCCAGATTTTTGATCATTGATATTAAACAATCCTTTCTTTAATCATCTAATCCAACATCAAACTAGGTCCATTTTAAGCCAATGTTACGAATAATGTATTAGACTTGGTACCGGATTAGATTCTGGTACGACTATACCAATACCGGTCAATATCGGATACCGTTTCGGGTAATTTTTTAAATTTATGAAATAGTCCCTACATTTTTATAAAAATTGCAAAATAGTCTATTGTCATATTGAACAGTTGTACTGTATATTTTAACCCTGTCCCAAAATAAATAAATAAATAATAATCACAATTAATATGAAATAACAATAATTTTAAGATATTTCACATATAAATAATAACCACAATTTATATGAAAAAGATAATCATTATCATACAAATATAAAATTAAGAACAATATAAAATGCTTAAAATATTACAATTAATTTCATTACTAAAATTAATTTAATAATTATTAATAAATATAATTAAATTTAAAATTATTTTTAAAAATATATTTCAAATAAAATTTGATTTAATAATTAAAAATATATAAAATAAATATTAGTTAATAATAATAATTTTAAATTATTTATTTTTATAAATAATTTTTTTAATTAATACTTTATTAATAAATATTATATAAAAGATTAAAATAAATTTAAATAAAATAATTTATTTTTAATTTTTTATATAATGTATAGTTATTATTAGTAATAAAATATTTATTTTATTTTAAAATAAAAATTAAAAAATTACAATAAAAGATTAACTAAATAACAAATTAAAAAACCTTGAAAAAAAGAAGGAGGTATACCCGATACTATCCTACCCCGATTTCGTACCGTTATCCGGCTAGTACGGTACGAGATTCAAAATGTTGGGGTAGATAGTTCTATTAAAAACCCTTTCTTTAATTTTAAAATTTTTCTAAAATTTCCTTATTAAGATTTTAATTAAAAATAAAGACAAAATACATAGAATATGAATATTAAACATAAATTAGTTAAATGTAATTAATATAATAATCCAATTCAACTCTTAAATTTAACTTAAATAAATTATATTTAATTAAAATTAATAATTTAAAATAATTATAATATTATAGTTATTTCGATTTGAGATGAAGAAATGAATTAGATGCTCACGGAAGTAGTAGTTGATTAATCTATAGGTGTTTCTATCGTTAATTTTTTAATCAAAATTTAATTAAAAAATTTTAAATTACAAAAATAAAATATAAAGATTAATTTTTTAAACTACAAAAAAAATCTCTTTTCTTTTCCCATCATTAGATAAAAGTCATAAAATTTTTAGAAATCATTACTAAACATTTATACGACTAATATTGTAAAGTTCGTATTTTTGTTGAGTATAACTTAAAATTCTTTTGTCATATATTATTTTTCTAACACTTTATCATTATATAAACTACAACTTTGTTAAATATTCCAAAACAACGTTTATCAATAGTATGAACAAAATAACTTTTTGATTAATGCAAATTAATCCATTTTATGAACTTGTACGCCTATTCTTTCTTTTATTCGTGGCTTCGACCGTAATGATTAAAGGTTAGAATAATATTCGAAATGGAAGGTTGTAATGAATTTCTTTGGTTGATTATAATAGAGTAATTCGAGAGTCAATTAACTGCGTACTTTTATGCTTTAACAATTGGCTTCGTCAAGTTGGCACTTTGTCAGGTCCCAATTAATTAATAACATTCTTTGTAGAACCATTTCCAGATTAATCAAACTTGAGATTTTGTGAAATTTTAATTCTAAGACTTTCTAAATTAGCATACATTTGCATTTTGTTTTGTAAAAGATACAATTTTTCTGATTTTATTTATTTTAAAACTAGTCTTATTATTCAAAATTATCTAAAAATATTATCTAATAGTAAAAAAAAAAAATTTTACTAAAATTTTTGTAAAATTATTTTGACAGAAATCCCTATTATGCGAAGTTAAGGTAACAATATAAGCTGTTTCATGAGTTCAATGATTATTGACATGAGAATTTTTAAGGATTCTGAGGAGGCTTAGGGAGAAATTAGATTGAATCTGAGTGGGCCTATATACAATAAGGACATCGTATCCCAATCCTAAACTTTAAGACAATCGGTTATGAGTCATATTTTTGTATATAACTCACTTCATTCTTAGATCTCTTTCGAATGTTGGTGGAATGTCTCTTAAGTAGCTATTAAAGCATAACATTTCTTTGCCATAATTGGGTTGGAAGGGGAGATTGTTGAGTGCCCGACCCTATTATGAGTCTTTTGGTGACTGTTAACACTTTTATGATTCGTAGGAATGAATGAAAACAAGACGAATGACGATTGGATGAAACTCTTTTGGGGGAGACATGATCGCGTAGGGTACTTCATGCCCGTGTCCTTTACTTGCACGACTGTGTGGATCAACCATGTAAGTCTCTAGAATTGTGTGAAGAAAGATGTAAAGGGTGAAGATATACACGACCGTGTACGTACTCGAGTGTATGATATACACAACCATGTATGATGACTGTGTAGTTCTCTGTAATTGTGTGCATATGCAAGTTAAGTGAAGTAAGAGACATAGTTGTTTACACAACCATGTAAGTGACCATATATGTTGTAGAAAACCTATTTTGGGATATAAGAAAGGAAAAGTCGTAGATTCAATCATTAAATAGTAGCCAAAACACCAAAAAGAGAAGAAAACAGAGAGAGAGTAAGTAGTATAGGACTCTCATATTTTTTATTATTTTTGAGATTGGTTTGAGAGTTTTGTGGATTGACATAATAACTTTGAGTTTCAATTCTAAAACTTTATGAGATAACTTGTAGTAGTAGGGCGTGATATTAAACTTTGTAAATCTTTATTTAAGCTTAGTAAATTTACTTGTCAGTTTGTCCTGTAATTTTTCCCTTTATATTGGAAGGCTTTTCATATAAATCCCCATGTACTGGTCTCCACCAAGGATCTACGCTAAGTTCTTTGTTGTTCACATTAGTATTAGATGAAATTACCAAACATATTCAAGGAGAGGCACCTTGGTGTATGTTATTTGCGGACGATATTGTCCTAGTGGAGGAGACTAAGGAAGGGATCAATGCTAAGTTGGACAGCTGGAGAGAAGTGTTAGAGTCGAAAAGTTTTAAAATGAGCAGGTCTAAGACGGAGTATATAGCATGCAACTTTTCTGGGAACCAGATGCAGCATGAGGGGGTGGTAGTAATTGGTACTGACGTCATACCACAACGGACAAGTTTTAAGTATCTCGGGGTCTGTCATCCAGAATGACGGTAAAATAGATGCCGATATGGTACATCGTATTAGATTAGGATGGGATAAAAGGAGGAGTGCATCAGGCGTTCTATGTGACAGGAAGATTTCTTTAAAACTCAAGGGGAAGTTTTATTATATGGGGCAGAGTGTTGGCCTGCCAAACGTAGGCATGTCAGACAGTTGTTGGTGGCAGAAATGCGGATGCTACGGTGGATGTGTGACATTACAAGGAGAGATAAGGTCCAAAATTGAGTGGTGTGAGCTAGACTACAGGAAGTTAGCTTTGCCGACAAGTTGAAAGAGACCAGACTTAGGTGATATGGACATGTGCATAGGAGGCTCGCTAACGCTCCGATACGAAGCTACGAGGAAATATCACTGAGTGTATATAAGCAGCGAAGAGGGAGACCTTACAAGAATTGGTGGGAAGTGATTAAAGAGGATATGGCAGAATTGGCACTTAATGAGGTAGTAGCTAGTAATAGAAAAGCTTGGAGTGACCGAATAAGGGTAAAGGATTAACCTACTGCGTGACAAGGAGGGATCGGATTTTGTAGCCTCTTCGGTTCGTGCAGCCTGGCCCCCTTCAGGTATTCCTCATTCCTTGTCCTTTCATGTATTTTCAATTTCTTTTTCTGTAACCTGCATCATTCGTATATTGTCTCATTTGCATGTGGGTCCACCGGAAACAACCTCTCTGTTATATAGGGGTAAGGTTGCGTATTATCGGACCTCCCTAGACTCCACTTCATTGCGGGATTTCAAACTGGGTGACGACGACGACGATGATTTGCTTATTAAACTTTATAAGAGTGTATTGTTGTTTCTCTTTGATTGATCTTTAAAAAAGTTGTGTTTTTCTTATCACTAACAAATGGTATCAGAGTTATTGTGATGGAAGGTGTAAATAACTCTATGGTCAAGTTGACATCAACATGTTCCTTCAAAAACTCAAAAGATGTTAGATAAAGAATAAGAGAAGATGAAAAGGAAAACTCCAGGCACGATTTAACAATGAATTTATATCAGCATATTCAACCATGTGTCTCAAAAAATGAATCCTTTTAAGCTATGAGAAAAGCTAGAAGGACTTTATGAAAGGAAGACTGCCCATAACAAGACTTTTTTGAATAAAATGCTTGTAGGCTTAAAGCTGAAAGTTGGGTCTGTGTCGAACCATCTGAGTGATTTATAGGATTTAATCAATAAGCATGCAATAATTAAGATTATTCTTGATGACTAACTTCAAGCCTTATTTCTGTTGAGTTAGTTATCGAATAGTTGGGAGACACTGGTGGTGGCAATTAGCAATTCAGCTTCTGAAAATATGCTCTCTTTAGATACAAATGAAGAGAATATGTTTAATGAAGAAATCAAAAGAAAAGAGATGGGAGTTGACAATGTGTAGGCTTTCTTTGCGGAAAGCAAGCAAAGGAGCAAGAGCAGGGGTCCTAAAGAGTGTGGTAAGTCTAAGAACTAATCAAAGTCTAGAGGTGACAAAGACATGAAGACATGCCACTGTTGCACACATAAAGAGGTTCTACTATAATTGAAGTGGGATCAGAAAAAACAAGAACATCAAAATGATAGAGATGATAAGAGTACAACTACAACTGCTTCAAGCACAGATGATGAGGTGTCCCTAGTTTGTGCAACAAGTGATTGCTTTCATGTCAGTAATTTGAGTTCTGATTGCCTGATTGACACAAGAGCTTCATATCATTGTGCTGCAAAGGTAGAGTACTTCTCAAACTATAAGAGCAAAGACTTTGGGAGCATAAAAATGAGTAATCAAAGTTTTGCCAAGATTATCGGTATGGGTGATATCTAAGTTCAAATAAATGTCAGATTTTTGATGACCTTGAGAGATGTACGACACATTCTCGATTTAAGGCTAAATTTGTTATCGACAAATTTGTTTGATCGAGAAGGATTCAAGCACATTTTCTAAGATAGGAAGTGGAAATTGTCTAAGAGAGCAATGATTATTGCTCGAGGAGAGCCATATTGCACATTGTACAATACATACTTAAAGGTGTGTGATGGTGGAGAAGGATACACGGTTGAAGAGGAAACTTCTCCAAATTTGTAACATCGATAATTAGGGCATATGAGCGAGAAAGGAATAAAGTTGTTGGATGGTAAGTCCCTTATCCTAGTCAAAAACATTTTATCCCTGAATCCTTATAATCATTATTTGGTATGAAAGTAGCATGGAGTGTCTTTCAAGAGACAATTTATAAAGAAGAAGGAATCATTGGTGTTGGTGCATTTAAATTTGTATGGCCTTATTGAGGAGGAGTCACTAAGAGGTAAAAAATATTTTGTTGCATTCACTGATGATGCTTCGAGGAAGACTTAGGTATATATGTTGAAAGCCAAAAGTCAAGTGTTTGAAACTTCTAGAAGTTTTATATCATGGTAGAAAAGGCTAAGAGGAAGCTGAAGTGTCTGCAAATAGATAATGGAGGGGAGTATAGTTCTAAGGTATTTGAAGAATACTATACAACACATGACATTAGACATGAGAAGACTGAACTTGATATTCCATAACATAATGATGTTGCTGAGAGGATGAACAGAACAATTGTAGAGAATGTTTATTGCATGCTCAGAATGTAAAAGATGCCAAAGACATTTTGGGGTGAAGTAATTTGAACTATAGTCTATTTGATTAACCAAGTGCATAAATTGGTAGAGATCCTACATATCATCATCTAAGAGTTTTTAGCTACAAGGTATTTAGACATGTACCAAAGGATCAAAGATAGAAGCTTGACTCAAAGGCAATACCTTGAGTCTTTGTTGGCTACAGTGATAAACAATTTGACTGTAAACTTTATGACTCAAAGAAGTAAAAAGTGGTCAGGAGTAAATGTGGTATTCCAGGAGCACGAGAGAGGTGTTGATGTTTTGAGAGGAGATAAGATTACTTAAGGTAGCTCATTTTACGACGTAGTTAACTTTTCTCCAATTTCTCCTACTATTAAGTAGTCTACAGAAGGAGAAGAACTATTTAAACAAACACACATTGATAATGATCAAATACAACCTGATATTAATAAGCTATATGAAGCACGTTCGGACAGTGCTGAAGATGAAATTTAATTTGGCCTTAGGATTGATAAATGAGGAATGTGTTAATTCGACTCGATACAAAGAATATGTTTTGGACCATGGTGATTTTGATTCTTTTAGAGTGTGGAAATCAATGTCTTTGGACTAGTTGGTTTATGATTCAAGTAAATATAAAGGTGGTGATCTTAATGTGCTTGAATGGATTTATATGTAGCATTTCTTGGCTTTTAATTATTCAGGAAGGAAGGCCATGACGTGTACTTATGCTAAAGCTGAGTTGTTTTTTATTTTGTGTATGATACATAGAACACACGTCGTATTATTGTTTGGTTGGCTACATAGTTTAAAACTGTTATTTGGTTGGCTACATAGTTTAAAACTGTTATCTCTTCTGACAAGAACTTATGTCTTGGTCCCCTTATTATTCATCTGGTTATTAATATCTTTTTTTTATATTACTGACACTAATATACATATAGACAATGAGATGGAACTGTTAGATAGGGCTTGTTTGAGTAGGATGAGATTGCTCGAGCAACAAAAGATAACATTTTGTTTTGTATCATGTTATCTCCTCTGACGAGGTTCGTCATCAAATCAATAAGAGGATCGTAATGTTCTACAACCTCTGTATCTTCCATGTATACAAATTTGACATAAACATCATTTTTTGCTGGAGATCTTAGAATGTAAGATTTCTAAACAGGAGAGGAATTTGGATGTTCTGCTCCAATTCACAGGGGTGATACCTTTATGTCCACCGACACCATGATGAATCTAGCTTCAGATGCTCACAACTTAGAGGAGTATTATACTATGTGCTTTATTTTATGTTGACTATTTATGTGTCATGTGAGCTTCTTGTGCATGCATTAGGAATAATGTATGATTTAGGTGTGAGGGAGCGAAATATTTTATGATTTATGTTTGAAATTATGAATATTATGATCCATATATTATTCTGATTGTTGTTTACAGATAGTCCTTAAGTTAAGATACATTTTTGGTATAAGTTATAATGCCTAAGAGAGACAAAAATGATTAGTGTTTTTCATTAAATTACTTCAAGTATCTTATTTGATTTGTTGAATGAAAGTATGCAAGACTTGATGCATTTTGATACTTATTTGAGCTTTGAGTTTATGAGCATTCATCACATTTGGGTTCGTACATTACTTTTTGTTATATGTTATCAAACATTTTTGACCTTGATAAACCTACCTTAATTTTTATCCCTAGAAAACCAATGAGAGCCTTAACCTTTTTTTTTCTTACATACTAACTTTGTTACAAGCCACTTTTACCCTTCTTTTTAATGATGTCCTTAATAATTTTGAGCCCTTAAATTGAAGGAATTGTATCAAGCTTATTTACATAGAATTTGGACTACTTCGATGAAAAGTAAATTAGTTGATTCAAGTTGCATTATTTTGATTTTTAAAAATATTTTTAACAAAAATGGAGGAAACTATAAAAAGAAGAGAAATCTCCTCTTTGATGTTCTAGTTAAAAAAAGAAAAAAAGAAAAAAGAAAAAAAAGATGAGGTGAGTGAAAATGTTGCTATTTAAATCAAGTGAGTTTTGGATGAAATTGAGTTAAAACTTGTGTGTATAATTTTAATAATTTCCTTTAATTTATTTAACCTAAAAAAATTCTTTTTGTCAATCTTACTTAAGTTATGTTATAAACCTTATTAAGTCCCTTTAATTTATGAATTAATTTCAATTTTGGTTAGTTGTGGATATATAATTTATGAGCAAATTTATGGAAATAACTCCTATGCTTTGATTTGAGAGCTTAATAAACCTTAAACACTTTGAGTGTATAGAGCGAAATCTGTGAGAGGTTGTCAATCTTATTTCTTTTGGTTTTGATGGAATTGATGAGATGCTATATTTTCATTCTAAAAATTATCCTAGGAGTGCTTGTTCTCTTAGATATTATTTTATCTTAAAGCTTTAATTTATATTGGCTTGTGGGATATTAGAGGTTTTTATAAGGATAATTGATATATGATTGAGGACAAGCGTGTCTTGTGTGGGAGAATTTGTTAAGATGTTATTTGATTATGTTAATTGAACTTATCACTTTTTATTGATTTAATTTTAGTGCTTAAATGAGAAAATTAATATTTATTTTATTTTAAGAGATGACAATTGGAGATTGCGTCAAATTGAAGCATTATTAGTTAAAATCAAATATATTGAAAAAAGTGGACAAAATTTTGTAGTGAGTAAGGTGAGATCACACCTAATGCTAGATTCACCTTAAGAGTTTGAATTCAATTAGGAAACTTATTTCCAACCTTATTATGTAAGGATTTGAATTTGTTTAGATAGGAATCTTGACAAGATAGGAGAAGGCTAGATCTTGAGTAGGAATACAGGAGAAAAATGTCTAACACTTCTACACATTAAAATTTTTTAAAAAAGCACTTCTTCACATCATTTTATTTTGTTTCATTGTAGTTTTCTCTCCATCTTTCATCTTTTTTTTTTCTATTTTTTGTATTGAACTATAGTCATGTGTGACCAAATTCGAATACTCTGAGTTAAGGGGATTCAAAGTTCTAATTGTAACCTCGTGATGTTTTGTTACAAACTTAGAGTCTTGTTTTAATTCAAGCATTTTTTATTTTGCGTTCTTATATTTCATGAATAATTGATATTGATTAGTCTTCCAAATTAATTTGATATTGATTATTCTACAGTTATCCATGAATTTAGTGATCCGTAATTGTCATGAAAGATTGGTACAAGTAACAAATAGGTTATTTATGAATTTGTATATTTAACTAATGAGAAACAAGAAAACTAAATTGAATAGTTGTAGCTATCTCAATTATTTAATTTATAGTTTGATCTTTTTTACTAAGTTTATTGCTATCATTTAATTGATATGAAATCTTATCATATTCAATTAATTTATGGTAAGTTCTAGTTTCAATGTTAATTTTGAACTAATTAATTTAGAAAAATTTGAGATTTATTATGACTATCTAATAGGTTTCAGACTAATTGTTTGAATTGTGAAAAGTATTGTTTTTAAATTAAATGTCAATGTCACAATTAAATGAGATTTTCTCTTGGGTCAGAGTCAAATACTATTGAATTTTTCATTTTTAATACTTTTGGTAACCTAAAATAATTTGACTATAGAAATTAAACATTACGATAATGAAATAATAATATTTCCTCGTTTATTAAAATTAAAGTTCTAATACATGTATCCAGGGACTGATTTTATATATTTTCAATTTCTTTTAAGGGCTGGAGGGACTCCCGATTGGGCCACCCTTCGGGGCTGAGCGCTAGTTTCCTAAACGGAATGGTGGTGTCTCTGTGTACTGTGTATTCTCCCCCACCACGAGTTCACAGGGAGAGGAAGAGTATCGCTCGTAAAATATCAATATGTATGGTACTTTGAACGGACAAGAAACTTGTCGAAAGTGAATGCAGACAAGTTGTGAATATTTATAAGGATAAAACTTTTACAAAGAGGGTCTCATCTTTTCTGTTCTGATTTGACTATACGCTTCTTTTTGCTTGTGGGGTTGGCCTGTCTTTGCTTTTTCTTTCCACCACCAACAAACAAACCATCATATAAAAGACACGCAAAAGAAAACAACACTAGAAAAGGTATACATGAATATGTAATTATGTGATTTTATGAAGCTAAGTTGTTGAAATGGAGAACTTGAATACAGAAAGTGTGCTATTACAACAGGATACCTATATCAGAGGCTACAGGGATGATCAGGAACCTCCCAAAATAAATGATAGAATAAAATATAGTATTGAACGAGGACTTGGAAGTTCTCAGTCTCTACCATTAATCAGGCAACATAATCACATGTATTGTATGGATAATAATTGCAGCTGGAATTCCTTTCTGAGGTACCAAAAAAGAAGCTTCAGGTCAAATAAGAAGCTGCTACACAGCTAGAGCTTTTTTCATCATGTTGAATTCCCAAGGCCCACGTCTCAGAGTTTCTGATAGCTAATAACTTCAACAATGGTTTCGGGATATGCATGGAGACCGTAAATTCTCCCGTACAAATATTAAAAGCACAGGCCATAGATTCAGGACACGATCTAGACACAAGAAGAATTTGGTATTGCCATTATCATTCAGAACAAGATCTAGACATAAGAAGAATTTGGTATTGCAATCATCATTTCTCTTATTGTAATCGAGAATACTAAGGTAAATCATGCTTGCGTTCCTACCTTTCAACTTCACGAGGGTTGATTGTAATTCAAGTCTTCCCTTTGTCGTTATGATTTATAATTAATGAGATTTCTAATGTTAATCCTATTTTTTATAATTAAATTAAAATTTGCACGCTTCTATTAGAAATTTGTTTGAAAATATATACAAACTATAATTTTAAGTTATTAAAAAATGTTTTGAGTTAGTACACATCGACATTCATATAAAAACATAATTTATAGCTCAAAATTATTTTTGCTTAGTTATCAAACTGTAGAACGTTTAGAAGAAAAAAAGAACTACACAACTTCGTTATTCAACGCATCATCCCTACACGTATTAATCAGTAAATAATCGAACTTTTCTTTTGTCATTTCTGTCATCTCATCAGAGAAACACAAAATATACACTATAGTTTTCTCCCTGAAGATTTGAGTACCCTTTAAATGTTTAATATCTTTGTTTTTTTATCAGAAAAAATACGACTAGCTACAGTTCAGCTAGCAACGAATGAATTACAGAGGAACTAAGTATCTGGCATACGCTTCAAAACTGCCCACCAAGAGGGCAGTAAAAGAGAAGTGGAGCATGTGAATACACAAACAAAAACAATTCTAGTTGGAGATGTACATGGGAATAGATATGTTCATTAGCAAAAAGTATTAGTTCATAACAGATATGTTATTATTTCAGGAAGTATCTGTATCGTAGGTTATCAAGGACTTCTGCATACTCAATAGGTGTTGCTTCACTACAGAAAGTGCAATCCCATATCTTGGCCAGTTCTGCTCAAAATGAAAATAGTCAGCACACTTGTATGCCAGTAATTGAAATTTCAAACAAATAATTTGCACAAAAAAATCAATTTCAGCATATACCTCAGACTAAAGCTAATGTAAGCCATCAACTGAATAAATAGCTAAAATCATATTACGAATAGAAAATGGCAGGATAGAAAATGTAACAAATGACAGATATGTTAAATACTCTACAAACTTTACATTTATAAATAGTGTAAGAAACATACAGGCCTTAGATACTCTCTACAAGCTTTACATCCAGAAATAGTCAGAGAAAAGAAACATACCCGCCTTATCTACAGATGAAAGACACATAACAAGCATGTTGAATCTTGGGACTTTGGTTAAATTTTCCAGGTATTTGACCGCCAAATCCATATCATCACTGCTAAAGATCAGACAGCATAAGCAAAGGGCACAAACAACGCCAGCAGACAATCCTATTTAAATAAATGAGTAGGGACTTACATGAAAAAAGTGGCAACACACTTGATGATATCAATTAGTATAGGAGTAGTCAATGCATGTTTAAATGTCTCTGGCAAAGCACTTGGAGACATATCCTAACAATTCAAGCAAAGGAAAAGCATAGATGCTAAGTGAACTGAAAGAACAAAATTATTTGCCAGAAGTAGCATACAGACGGTATCATGCACACGTAAAATGTCACCGGGTTTTACTTAATTTTCAAGGCTTTCTTTGTCTAACAACAGGCTCATCGAAAGAAAGAGTTGATTCATAGCCATAAAACAAACCTTCAAGAGGCGAGTTTGCAATAAATGATCACCAGCAAAACCTCGCCAATAAACTTCAAATTCATAAGCTGAATTAGGGGATCTTATGTTTCTTGCAGCTTCAGCCATGGCACGAGAAGCTGCTCGAGATGCAAGCTCTTGCACTGAGGCCTTCAGCTCTTGCCTTCCATTTCTGTGATTTCTCTAGGAAAAAAGAACTAAATAATAAATAATAGATATAAGGAATACAAATAGAATGAGAAGCCAATATGAAAATTCACCAGATTGACAATTAAGAACAACCCATCAAGGTAAATACCCTCTTAAAAAGCACTAAAGACACTAGAAGTTAGATCGATACGTCTAAAAGCATGTTTCTAAAAGAAGGATCCTGTGCCACACCTGGATACCTTCCACATGGGTACTACTAGTCTCTGCATGAGAATTGACTTCAGCATCAGTTGTACTGCCAGCCATTGGACTTCTGTTTCCTATTTCTTGAACAGATGTAAATTTCTTGATAGGGACCTCTTCACCATTCTCCTGCCAACATAATTCAAATAAACTCTATCGCTCATTGCAGCCAAAAAGTGCAGCTTATGCACTATATATGCCAATATTTTGCAAAGCTCCTAATTCAACTGTTAGGTTGAGAGAGAAGGTGAGGGGGGAAGTTACCAGAATCTTCCAAACTATAAATACACTAATTGAAATAAAAAGGCAGGTAAACTGTTATCGTAGTTACCTTGATCTTATCTTTTTTGCCTGTAGCTGCAGCAGTACTCTTTATGTTGCTGGAGATGGAACGAACCTGTTCTCCGTTCTCTTTAGCCTCCAATTTAACTCCCTTGTGTGCTCCCTGTAGAGACCTTAGTGCTCCAGATGCCTTTTGGACAACCTCCTGAAAGAATTAACGGTGATGACTAAAAAGAAATGAGCTCATCAATCTAACCACAAGAATAACAAAGTATGAGTACTATACTTGCCTTCTGATACAATGATTTGACTTCAGCATGCAGTTTTTTGATTTCCTGGTTATTAGGTTCCAACCTCAAAGCAAATTCAGAATCTGCATTCAGCTATATTTGTTAACTATGACAGATCAATCTTAAAGGAAGTATGAAGTTGATTCACTTTGCAGAACATAAACCGAGGTAAACTGAAAAAATATACCCTCGATGCTTTCTTTGAATTTTCCCAATTCCTTTCTAGCTGTCGCTCTGCGGGAATATGCTTTTATGTAGCGGTCATCAAAATTTAAGGCCTCTGTACAGTCATCCTCAGCTTCTTGAAATCTAATTAGCAATTTGATAGAAAATTACAAGTCATTGTTAGACAAATATCCATAACCCTCTACAAAAAGGAGGAAATCACTGAACATGGGGATCTACACGAAGCAAAGAGGAAAACATGAAATCTGCACCTATATTCTGTGGTATGATATGACATGGAAAATTCACCTTCTAATTTTAAGATAGGCCATCGCCCTGTTTGCATAGGCTACGGCTGTAGGTGTCAATGCTATGCTTCTAGAATAGCAATCAATAGCTTCCTTAAACTTCTTCTGCTTAAAAAACTCATTACCCTGAAAAATTTTCATGTTTGAAATCATAAATCATGAATAGTAGTCAAAGGATCAGAATTCTTGAATTGGTTCTCACAGGACGAGATAAACCCCACCAGTTCTTTCTCTGAAGCAGCATCGACAGTAGTCTCCTCTGAAACAGAACCTCTTCCTACATTACTGATAGCATCAAAGTTTCTATAGAAGTCAAAATGTCTTGAACCAATTGTTGAAGAATCCACAGTTGGCTTTCTTCCTCTTGATCTTTCATCTTGGTCAACCTTCTGTTAAGAAAATATGAAGCATTACCCGCCAATGAACCAATTATGGTAATGCAAACAGTTCGCCATACTTGTGTTAACCATACATCAAGATATGCAATGACTTGATATCTGAAGTGAGAATGCTAATGCACCTTAGGACAGCTTCCTATGCTATTTAACTTGATAAACTCTTATAAAAAATTCTAAAACCACTAGAATACAACTAGCTTTATTCATCTACTTAGGAAAAGGGTTCGAGGCTTTATGAAATGGGGAAAGTGGATTACCTTCTCAGACGATTGCGGCTTCATCTTTTTGTCCTTGTCCTTAAGGGAAAGCTCCCAATCCTGCAAATCATTCAAAAATCCCTGGAAATCCTGGAAAAGAAGCAAAGAAGAACAACCAAGACCAAAATAAATAAACGTATATCATTCCTCGTCAGTCAAAAATCGATTCTTTGACATGCAAATATGAGTAGTTCATGTAAGAACCAAATACACTTAATTTAATATCAAAAACAAGAAGACAGAGAAACAAATTTCTAAGTAAATATAGTCAAGACATTAGCTTTCCTTTTGAAAAGATTGTTTTCTCACAAATCAAACACAATTTAGGAAAAAAAAAAAACAGAAGAAGAAGAAGCAACCAGAGTCTGGTCCCGGCCGTGCTTGCTCGTAACTCTAGCCATAGCTAGACGCAAATGGTGCAAGATTGCTTGCTTAGGGCTTGAGAGGCCAGGTGGGTGATTGGTGCGAGAAGATTTGGACGTCTCTGGAATACAAAGCCGGAGTGAGGGACTTTACAGGTGAAGTCTCTGGAACAGAGCTCTGCTTTTCGATATTTTTTTTCTATATTATATTTTAAAATATTGATATTTTTATAATTCTTTTTTAATTAAGGTTTAAATTACTGGATTTTGGATTAGACTCCAATTAATAAATATTTTTAATTTCGTAACTTTTTAGGTTTTTTAATTTCTGTTTATGTTTTAAATTTCATTCAAATAAAAACAAAATTCTTTTTGGTTATTAACGTGATAATAATTATATATTAGATAAAAATAAATTATTTTTAAGTAAATAAATGTATTTTAATCTTTTATATAATATTTATTAATAAAATTATTTTATTTTATTAATAAATAATTTAAAAATAACTTTTTATTTAAAAATTGATATTTATTTCAAATATATTCTAGTTATTAAATTCAATTTTATTTGAAATTTATATAATTTGAAGATATTTTAAATTTAATTATATTTATTAATAATTTTAGTTACAAAAATTAAAAATTATTAAGTAAAATTAAATTATTCATATTTATTAAATAATTAAATAATATATATTTAGTTGAATGAAAAACAAACAGAAAATAAAAACCACTTTTATGATTTTCATGAATTTCAAAAATTATATGAAACCAAAATAAAAAATTTAAACAAACATATTTTTTTATTAAATTTGAAAATAAAAAAATTAAAAGTACAAATGAAAACAAAGAGGCCTTAAATTAATGATTGACTTTCTGTTACTGTGCAAATTAGCTTAATTATAAATATTTAGATAATGTTTCACCATATCAATAAATTTCTTACTCCTTTATTTTAAAAAAAAGAAAAGGCAGTCCTTTTATAGTTTTTGGTTTATGATATGGCTCAATCTACCTACAACCAGATGATATAAACAAAATGTATTGGACAAACAAATCAAAACTAAAATATTTTAGAAAGATAATAAATACAAACAAGTATAATAATAGAATAACACTTTGGAAGTATTGAATAAAAAATTACGAAATTTTGACAAAGAGTAATTAAAAAAGATTAAAAGAGAGTGAGACATCTACAAATAAAAAAGAATTTATTTATCTAATTTCATATTAAAAAGGATTAAAAGAGAGTGAGACGTTTTAGATATAAAAAAGAATTTATTTCTCTAATTTCATATTGTAGATCAAACTATTAGTTATTTTTTATTTAGAATCTCATGAAAAGGTGGTGATATATATATAAATTTATTGTAAAAATGTTTTACATACTAAGTAATTATATAAATTAGGATTTTTATTCTATATAATTGCTTTCTAAATTTATTTTGTCATAATAACTATTTTTATTACTTTAATTCTTGTATCATAATGTCATAATCCTTTGACAAGTTAATTTATTTTTAACTTAAAAAATCTTTAAATGTGAAAAAATAGTGGACATTATATTGTAAGCGGATAATGTACTTATTGGTAAGAATTGTATAAAGGATATGTATGAAAGAATTCACCACAAAATTGTAAAATTAAGATGAACCTTTAAAAACTTTATGACAACATAAATTGAGATTTCGTTATACATTTACTTGAAGTCTTTGGATACCTTAACAAATTCTAGAATTAAGTGAGACTATCATAACTGCAACTTCTTTTTGCGTGCTGATAAGTGGAGAACCCTCTTAACATGTTCAAAGGTGGCAGGGGATTAAGATAGGGTGATCTTATATTCCCTTACTTATTCATAACGGACAAGGCTAATGAAGCATAATATCTTAGGGGACTAGAGTTAGTAAGAGCTTATGCTTTGTAGACGACTTGCTTTTATTCTCGAAAGCATATGACAAATTAGTGAGCTTGTTGATGACAAACTTAAAGACTTTCAATGAGTTTTTTGGACTAGCCACCAACCAAAGCAAAAGTCACACGATTTTCTCTTTAGTGCTCAGAAAGTCATATGATTCTCTCTACACGTGAACAACAGTAAGTTGAATGGATAAGACAAAGATGAGAAAAGACAAACTGGTTCAAAGTTATTAAGGAGCAAAACTTTGATGCCAAAAGCCTATTTTTTAATATGGTTAGTAGTCAGGTACAGGTTGGCGACAATGGACAAACATATCTAAATTTATTTTGAATTTGCCCTCTATGTAAGGAGAATTGAAAGACTTGAGAACATCTTTTCTTTTAATGCAGCTTTTCATTTTGAACATAGTTTACAATCAAGTATCTTTGTTATTGGCAGTGTACAACCAACAATTATGCTAAATACATCCAATGCTTGTAGATTGATAGTAATATAACTAAAGGGAATTTTTTAGTTTATGTGATAATGTTGGTTTATGCCCTACAGCCAATCGCTTTGGTTGTATTTTAGTGACAAATTATTTAAAGGCATTATTTATCTTGTACATGTTTAGATGTATATGATAAAGTC
>JAOTAY010000002.1:27877660-27892991 GCA_025629805.1 Erythroxylum baracoense
TTACTATATAAATATAAATGGGCTCATTTACAATTTTACACTACATTTACATAATTAAAATAATTAAATAAATAAGTAAATGAAAGCTTCTAGAATAAAAGGACATTGCTTTGTCTTTTGTTCTCTGTCTTTTTAAGTTCCACTGACTTTCTTTTATTCACCTTCTTTTCTGACGTTTTCTTTGTTCTCTCTCTTCCCTTCCACCTACTTTCTTCTATTCACCTTCTTTTTCTGATGTTTTCTTTTTCTTTGTCGTGCTTTTATGTCTTAGCTTTCATTCTTTTGGGTTAAGGTCAATTATGAACAAAAAGTTTGATTTTGGGTATGAAGTTCAGATTTATAGCAACAGGAACTAGTGGTAGTTATGGAGGCTTGTGTGATTGGCTTAAGCGTTGGCCACGTGAGGAAGAGATGATCACGGAGTAGTGGTTAGCGACAACAACACATGAGGCAGTGAGGGAGAGACGGTGGTCTGGGAGATAAAGAGGAGAAAGAGAGAGAGAGAAAATGTGAGAATCAGAGAGATGAGTTACAGACGTTGGACGGCTGGAGGGGGAGGGAGGTAATATTTTTTCAAAAAAGACTTTCCATTTTTTAAAATTTTTAATATCAGTCAGTATTTAGTCAATACTTTAAATACTGGTCGGTATCACCGGAAATCACCGGTATCGATCAATACAGATTACCGGTACCAAAAAGTTTGATTTCGTACCATTTTTTGGCCGGTACTGGCTGGTATTGTACGCAAATCTTAACTCTGTTTTAAGCCTCAATCAAGTCTAAATGCACTAAAGTAAAGTAACTTATCATTAGTTATTTCATCAATCATATAAAAGAGAAAGTTCACGTCCAATGCCTTTCCCACGATCGTGGAGGCATTCCCAGGATCGTGGGATACGTCATCTGAAACTTTTCTTCCCATTCTCCTTCAATTTTTTCCAGATTTTGTCCCTTACATACTATATCCAACACATCTTCTTCATAGTTCATCATTTATATCTCAATTCATCATCATTTTCACCTCAATTTTAACTCAAAATCATCCATACAACAATTCACAAAACTATTATTTGTCATTTACACAAAAATAGAACACAAGTGTATTCCTTCTTCATCAACATTCCAGCCCTCATTACACACCATTTTCACTATTAATCTATCCCTAAACAATCATCATAAATGATTCTATTAAAACAAGTCATGAAGAACATTATTCTACTTACTTGTTTAGCTCCAAAGCTCCTCAAATCATGAGTTAACCTAGCCCCTCCAAGCTTACATGATCATCACTATTTTAAGGAGGAATAGGTTAGGTTTTCATCAACAAGGAGAAGATAACAACAAAAGCTTGGAGTGGCCAGTGCAACATGTTAACAACTCAAAGTCATGAGTGTAGGGGTAAGAGCATCATGAATGAGAGAAGAAGAAAATGAAGAAGAGAGCATGTAACAAAAAGTAAGAAGAGATGGTCTTTCAAGTGTGAGTATATCATGAGATGGGTTGAGTATATGGTGAGTGTCATGACATTTGTTAATTTAAGAACCAAGTTAAATGTCTTCTAATTACGATGCCCAATGTTATTTAATTACTAGTCCATTTATCACTCAATCTTTAAGCCAATTGTCATTAAATCCCCAAGCCATTTATCACCCAATTATCTAGGCCTTTTGTCACTTAATCCTAATGCCACGTGTCACTTATTTCTACTGTCATGTGTCAATTTGTCTTGTCACTTGATATTTTTCCTATTCCAGTTGTACACATTAATTCATAAATCTCCCAGACATAATAATAAATTCCAATTTACTAATTATAATTCATCAATTCTTGTCATTGGTAAACCAAAGTACAAGACATTAAAAATGCACATTCATATCACATTCATTATGCTCAGTCATTTATCACATTCATCTTAGTTTCATACCCTAGAATATGTCAATTGAGTGCAATTTGACTAATTCACAATTCATGTGTGTATGCTAATATTATGCATTTGAATACAATTATAAAAATCATGTTATAAATGTACCAAATTCATTCTATATGTGACTCATTAATCTAACACTCTAAATCTCTCAGCAATTTGAGAGATGGGATACTACAAGTTTAGTGTCTAAGAAAAACTTTGTAAAAATAGGGAAGAAATAATGAAAATTGATTTGTAGTAGTTTGGGAAATAACCATTCCCTACATCTACTATCTTTTTTAAATTCTACCATCATTCTTCTTTTAAGGCAAAGAATAACATTTATACATTCTTTTCTCGATAAAGAGGAGCCCTTTTATAATCTTCATTCATAATGAATATGAAACTAAATCCCATTTAAAACACCCCCAAATACAATAATATAATGCCTTAACTAAATCTTACAACTCTAAATACCTTACTTTATCACTAGATAATTTCGAAGAGACAATAATGTTCAAATGATTGGGAAACTCTTATAAATGTGTGTAAAAGATATCCAATGCTTCTTGATATAAGAACCAATGAGAAAACATGTATTTATAATATTTTGGGACCCCTACTAGCTGTTAAAGTCAAAAACTAGTCGTTGTAATGAATAGTTGTAGAGTACTAGTCGATCAGTATAACATATTAGTCAACTAGTGTACATTGAATATACAAATTGAATAGTCATTGAGACACTAGTCGACTAGTAGGCATATTAGTTGATCAATACATTAACCAATATTATTGCATACTTTTGATTCATCAAATTTTGTAACTTTAATCTATATTGGTCAGTTATTAACCTATATAGATCGACTAACACCAAAACATGATTTTAGCAATTTGAAATGCTCAAAATTAGTATGTTTAATGTAATTATGATTTTAAAAATTCTCAAAATGTTTGCTAAAAAGTGTTTGAAAGATCAAGAGGATTTTTTATTAAAACCAAAAGCTTCAATGTCTCTTGATGAATGAAAAGACTAATGCAATGAAGTGATATTTAATTTTTTATGCATGGCGAGCCTTTTAAAACGTCAAAGTGACCAGATGAGATTACAATTAATATTACAAACTAAACAGTGATCTTAATGTTCTTTCATCTTCTTTTGTTATTTATTTAGTCTTCACTTTGTAAGTTACAAACTTCATATTTTCTTTTATCAATTTCATAAACTATCTTATTGAGTTTATAACATCTTATTCTCATATTCCTTCTCATCAAAATAATGGACCCATTAGTAGTACTTATTTTTTGTTATCATCAAAAGTTTGATTGGAATCTCTCTTGGTTCAACAATTATGATGCACCCATATTTGTCATAAATCAATAGGTCCAAATTCTCAATCGTTGTATAAAGGAATCTGCCACTAATAGTACAATACATAAGGAGATAGATGGAGAAAATAAGAGAAAACTTGTCTCTAATTATAATGAAAATAAATGATTAGGATTAAAGATGGACTTGTATTATGCATAGACCAAAATTGTCGATCTAGGTGGTACTGCTGTCGCCTGCAACTAAATTAGAAAGAAACCAACTTTTGTTAATACAAATTAATGTAGTAGTGGAAAGTGGGTATCATTCCCACGAGAAATTTTAACGGTAAAGAGTTACGAGTTCAAAACTAAAATAAAGTAACGAAAGGGGGCGTTTCAATTCACCTAAAATTAAGAATGTAGAAATAACAAAATCAAAAATTGACAAAAGTAATTAGATTTGAAAATTAATAGACAAACCTTAGTTTTGGGTCACCGATGCTATCACACTAAAATGGATCCTTGATATAAAATTCAATTCATCAATAAACATTCATTGGGGATATTTTCTCGTAAGTTTAAATGAATAGAAACATGTATTCTATACATTCTTATCAACCAATAACCTAGATACGATCGTAAGTTCAATTGATTGATAATATTAAGAATTAAGAAATGAATGTACAAGATAACACATGTACGACATGCAATTAATCTACGTGAACGTCTTCTTAGAATTTCCAACTCTAACGTAAAGAAGGTAATCATAATTGCTACTTGTAATTAATAAAACTGAACATAAAACAAGAAGAAAAATTGCAGAAAAACGTAGAACACTACTTCTAAAGTGGCTGCGTGAACAATGTCCATGAACAATACACGTGACTCTCCTTTTATATATTTTTTTCAATTTCTTCTCTTCCTTCTTGTGATCTTTAGCAGCTAATCCTTATCCACACTTCAAGTTGCAGATCTCATTGATAAGATAGCAATTTGATCTTTAAAGATTTGTGAAAATTTCGAATTTGAACTTGAAATAAAATTTGCAGAATCTGTTCCCATCCTTGCACATGGCCACGTCTAGTCATGAATTTACTGCCAATCTGGAATTTCGGATTTCTTTGTTTCTTTTGCATCTTTTTAACTCAATTTCATCTCCCAAGTGTTGGAAATCATCTGAAAATAATTAAGACCCAAATTCATCAATTTTAAATAATAATTTCAACATATGAGATAAATTTATACATCAAATAAGTGCAAAATAGCAACTTAACACTAGGATCTTTATGTATGACAAATAATTACTTAACATATAGATTTCCACTTTTAAAAGCTGAAATCTTTAATGCGTATTGCTCTTCTAAATTTGTCATTTTACCATATCTTTTAGTCCTATACTCACCTTTGCTTTCTTCATTTTTGGTTAATGAGATAACTAATTTGAGTTTAATGTGTTATTTTGAGTCTTCATTTCAAAGTTTAACTTATCGTCTTCTGTCATTTTTGTTTAGTTCCTTTTTTAACAGTTTAATCTTACTTAAACATCATTTTGTTCCATTATTTTATCTTCTAAGGTTTCGTTTTGAGATCCCTTTCGTGCAACTTCTTTCTTTTCCTTTTTCCTCCACCGTCACTTTATTTTTCATATGCACTATTCTTATCATAATTCTCCTTTTTTATCTTTTTTACTTATTGGTAATAATGTTTTGAACTCATTTACTATCTCCCTCTGACATTTTCATTTCATGTTCTTCTTTATTGCATTTGGTTGCTTGTTTCAATGTCTCAACCTTTAACCTTTATTATTGCATCTTGGTTGCAAACAATTGACAAGCTGAAGTTTCATAACATTCCTAACATATGCACTATGTGTATGAGAGATGAAGAAAGTAGTGATCATTTATTTTTTCAATGTCAATTTGTCTCCAATATTTAGAGATGTTTACTTTACAAATGCTATATTCAGCATGCTCTAAGTGATTGGAATTCCATCAAAAGGTGGTGTGTTACCATCAATTATCCTGACAACACAATTCAGTAGTGCTTCTACCTAGCTATATCCTTTCTAGTCAAAGCCATTTGGGAAGAGAGGAATGCTTGCATTTTTTAGAACAGAAACATTACAACAATTCAGTAATAGAATTCTTTAGTAGATCAGAGGCTATATTAGTTTATACTAATTCATGTGTTAGAACTCCAATTATTGTACTAGAGTATGGAATGCATAAGCTATTACTTTCTCTACTTTAAAGAAGGTTGATACTATGATCTTGCAGTAGGAAGCCCCTTTTGCAAACTCCTATACAGCTCTTGATAGCTTTTGTACATTTTGATTGCCGCTAGTGGCTAAATTCATTACTTTTTTCTCAAGAAAAGCCTTTGACCCTTATTATTCTCATAATGACCCCTAAATTATAATTTAATGCAATTAAATCCATAAACTTTTTGCCTTTTTAATTAAAAACACAAATTGATCTTTCTTTTTTTATGTGGTTCAATTTTTTTTTTGAAGAATACGTGGATCAAAATTTTCAAAATGGATTAAAGAGTTAAAAATGGAGTTTAACTTGGTTTGATAATTTTCCAAAAGTTATAGGTTAAAAATTAATTCTCTTTTTTAATAAATTGCAGGAAAAAATATAAAAATTCAAACATTCATGATTCATATCCAAAATTCCAAAAATAAAAAAGTAAGATCCAATACAATTAGTTAGATAAAAAAAAGTGTCAATAATAAGTATATCATGGAATTTTAGTACAGTAAATGGATTATATGTTTTTTAGTGCATGAATTACTTTTCCACCATGACTTCATTATGTTTTATTTTTTTATTTTTGCTAGTGACCGACACTTGCTACCTTTTATACGTGAATTGGATAAAGCATCAGGCATCTATAATAACCCTCCAATTATATACACCTTTTATATATGAATTGGATAAAGCATCTATAAGAACCCTCAAATTATATGCTCAAAGATAAATTATGTGGTGAGTCAACGAGTCGATTCAGATTCAAGTGGTGAATTTAATTCAAGTAATGTTACTAGACTCTCGACTTTCAACCAAACCACACTTACAAGGTCTATTGGTTAACTACTGTTGGTGATAATTCATCTCATACCGCACATATTAGGTTTCACCTTTAGGCAGTACATAACTAAACTTGGATGCAATTACTGTACTTATGTTTTATTTTATTTTAATTGCAATGCATTCTCAGGTCATTTTTTCATTTCATTAGGTTCGATTAACTTTAGGAGACATATCCTAAAGTGTGGATATAAAGAAAATTAACAAGAAAAAATGTACTAGATTCATATTTATCTTACATATTTCCCATCCACATCAAATTTAAGAGACGGGTCACAATATATACAGCTGGTCAAGTTGTCTGACTCTCCCTGTCCTTCCAATTTTACATCGGCCGCCGCTTCATTAAAATTGGTATGTTTTTTTATCTCTGTTTCAATGTTAGCCCTCCATGTCCCCTCTCCCAAGGGACGTGTTAACGTTGCTTCGTCGCCAGCCCCAGATTTTATTTACAAGTCCTACGACCGGTTTCTGTACATGTGCATAGCCTTCCATACACCATACTCTCTTTAAAGTAAAGCACAAGAAGTATTAAATTTCAAGTAATTGATTTATGTCAATATTTGTACCATGAGGTCGATGATTGTCAATAAACTTTCAGCATGATAAAATATTTATAAATACAAAACAATCTGAAAAAGTTTCTTACTAATAATATTCAAATGTTGAGCCGCCAGCAACAACTCTACGCCATTAATGAGATCCCTTTTGTTTGGAATTACTATGAATCATGTTTTTCTAATACTTAATTGTCTCAATCAAGTTGGTTAACACTTAATTATCCCTTAGAAATTGGAAGTTAACAAATTGAAGCAACGCATTAACACATGAATGAATACTTAGAATTTACCTAATCTAGCGGTCGGTCGTCGTTATGACTTAATGGATCCCATCCAACTTAAGATGCAACCTTGGTTCTTTCTTTCTCCAACCAAAACTGAAGCACCGTTCGGTTCCCGTTTCTAGTTCTTCCTCCAATGGAAAAGCTCCACGTTCTCCATATGACAAGGGAGGTACCAGTTTCCATGTTCCTGACTTGAACTGTCGGCAAACTATCTATCTCTGCTTAGCTGTCACTGCAAACAATCTCACAGCAATTGTGACACGTGGCAGAATTGTCATTTGTCAATCCCTTTCGCTATCATTTTTGTTCAAAGTATTTTTAGCCAAACTCTCCGAAAATACGGTATTAAAAACCCAACCTGCGAATATTACACCCTGTACCACTGCAAGTGTCGGCAAATAAAAACCAATTGACTACCTCCTTTACTTCATGCCTTGTTTTGAGCTATATTTTCTTTCACTTTGTATAGAAAATTAGTTTGTCTATTCTT
This sequence comes from Erythroxylum baracoense, assembly GCA_025629805.1. NCBI lineage: Eukaryota > Viridiplantae > Streptophyta > Magnoliopsida > Malpighiales > Erythroxylaceae > Erythroxylum > Erythroxylum baracoense. The sequence goes on from JAOTAY010000002.1 coordinate 27,885,301, forward strand.
TCCCGGAGAAAAAAAAAGAAGCCCGACGTGAAGATGATGACGAAGAGGCCCAATGGTTATGGTAAAATGAGCGAGAGCTCCACGACCACGTCGTCGTCTTCATCATCGTCGTCGTCGTTGTCCTTAAAAGATGAAGAGCTCCAGTGGGAGAAGAGGCCAGGTGGCATGTTGGTTCAAAAAAGAAGTGGAACCAGCGAAATCCCGACACGTAATTTACGCCTCCGAATTGCTTACGGTGCTTTCCGGTACGAGATCCCGGTGAACTCACAAGCAACTTTTGGTAAGTTATATTTTAGCTTGGATCTAAGCTTGTGGTGGACTTTTTCCTTTTTGGTTGTTGGGAAAATGAAGGTAATGTTAATGTGGGATGTTAGCCATCATTCTGATAGCTTTACAAGGGTGTATTAGCATTTGCATAATGCGTACATAGGATCATCCGTAAGAATTAATATCGTCATCAGGCAGGAATAATAATAGAAAGTTACAGTCATCGTTACAACAGCTAAGTTACTAATTAGAGAGATCAAGTTAAGCTGACCATTTACTATTGCAAATTAGTTAAAAAATAAATGACTGACTTTACACGCTTCACATTTTCGGATGATCAGTCACAGGCCATCCTTTTTTAACTCTTGTCTGTTACATTACAGGAGATTTAAAGAAGCTTCTGACGGCGGAGACAGGGTTACATGTGGGTGACCAGAGGTTAATATACAGAGGGAAAGAGAGGGAGAATAGGGAGTACCTGGATACGTGTGGAGTTAAAGACCGTTCAAAACTCGTACTAATTGAAGATCCATCAAGCATCGAGAGGCGATACATAGAGATGCGCAAAAATGCCAGGATCCAGAGGGCACATCGCGCCATGTCTAGCGTCTCCATGGATGTTGACAAGCTCGCAGATCAGGTAATCCTACTACATTTCTGTTGTCTCATGTCTCAATCGCTTTTAACGTGTTGATAAGATAGAATCCCCTGGATCGAGGAAGCTCAAAGTTCAAGTCATTTAAGCGAAGCGTCCTTTTTCAGCAAAGTTCCGTACATGTCCGCTAACAAATTAACCCGATTTTAATGAATTAAAGGTTGAAGTTACATAAAAATCAATATATTCCGAATTGTTATTTATAATATTTTAGTTTAGTGTTTATTTTAAATTAATTAATATTTATATGATATAATATTATCTAGATTTTTAATAATTATCCCTTGTAATTAATTTTGCGCAGGTTTCGGCAATTGAAAACTCGATCTCAAAGGGAATAAAGGTACCAGAGGTTCAAATCACAACATTGATTGAGATGCTCATGAGACAAGCTATTAAGATTGACAGCATTTCTGCTGAAGGAGATGCCTCTCAAAAAATTGTGCAGGTGCTTGCGAAATTGTTCCACGTCCTTGGATATATAAAAGATACTTGACACTTGTAGCGTGATTTGGAATTCTGACTAGGGAGGTTTTGAAGCTAAGAAGTTACTTAGCACTTATAACATAGTACTTTAATCGTATGACACAAACAAATTGGGTTGATGCAGGGTAAAAGGGTGCAAAAATGTGTGGAAAGTCTGGACGTGTTGAAGATCTCAAATGCCAACGTAAAGCCTGTTGTGGTGACAACCAAATGGGAGATCTTTGATCCTCCTCCCTCCGCAGCCCAGTGGGAGATGTTTGATTGATCCTTCCTACCTGTTGTATAATTCTATGCTCAATTTTTATGTATCTAGGTTGACAAAACAAAAAACATAAGCAAACTGCTTGGCTTGCCCCCAAATAAATATTGGTGAGTTTTAGCTAGATTCAAGTTTTGTCAGGAATCAGTCAGAAAATTATCAACAGTGCTATTGGTTTCAACATCGGCAGAATGGTATCTTCTCAGCTGATTCCATGATGCTAAACTGCACTATGATGGGAAGATAGTAATTATGAGTTGGTTGGAATGGCTATGTATATGAAAGGCAAAAGGGTCATTTTAAGTTTTACACCAATGGATAATTAACTCTAGCATTTTAGAGTGAATAATTATAAAAAATGTTAAAATTAATCTAACTTGACATTTTTAAAAATATTTTTGTCCAAAGTGAGACTTAAAAATATATTAAAAAGTTAATTTAATTTATTACAACTCTTCCTCTCTTGTCACTTCCTTCTTCTCCTGCATCAGAAAAATGATATAATTAACCAAATAATAATATTTTTAAATGTTATAATTATCATCAATATATTTTAACAAAGCGTTACCTTGCTCATGCCAACAGTCAAGAAGAGCAACAACATTATCGACAAGGTCCCAGATAGTCCATAGCACATGAAATCAATTGCAATCGCTTGCACCCTACATATGCAACGGTAGCCATTTCGTGCTCCATGTGCACCAGATTTCCGGAAATCCATGAAGGAACATTACCTCCTTCAAACCTGTACGGAACACACTTCATTATTAGCCAGATTTGGCTAAACAAAAATTTTTTCAAAAGAAAAGGAAATCAAAACATAGTTACTGGCATACCGGTCCCAATCTCTGCTACATGGAGTTTTAGTCCTCTTACTTCCACAAGGGAGTTGTCATAGAATAAGCTATCGGTTAGCAAGTAACATCAGAAACTAGAAATAGCATCTAAATTAATTTATAGCGACAAAGAATGAAATATTTTCAAGAAGAAAGCCGACTGCATAATTTTGTCAACTTTGATATTCAATATACAAATTAACTGTAGTGAGTACTCAAGAGAACAAGGAAAATAATACTGAAAACTTCCTTTGCCCCTAACGTCAAGGTCGTCAGGAAACCTTTGTACAGTCAAAAAGAAACATCCAGAGAAAAGATGAGAGGAGAAAAGGATATTCTAGCAATAATAATTCTTGTCCTTTTGTCTAACCTATTTGTTATTTATAGGCCGATTACAAAACATTCCTTCTGCTGCACCTGCACTTGGTGCTCAGTCATCCAATTGACGTGGTCGTATCCTCGTACGGCTGCTCCTTCTGAGTGTTGTTGCTGAAGTTTCCTCATTAGCCATGTTGGCGTCTGAGCTGGCAGATTGATTCACAACAATACTTCCCCTCTGAAAAGGAACCTTGTCCACAAGGTTCGAACAAGCATGGCACTTCAGCAGTTGCGATTTGTCTTCCCAGGTCGCTTCTCCTTCGGACAGACCATCCTATCGTACGAGCCATTGTTCCACCATCTCAGAACTGCGCCTGGTCATTCGTCGTTGCAGTATTTCAGCTGGTTGCAAGATGAGTGTTGAGGTAGTGTCAACCAAATTCAGTGTTGTAATTTGTTCAGTTGGTATTCCTGTGCAGTGTCTGAGTAAGGAGACGTGAAATACAGGATGAATACAAGCTGCATCCGGTAAACTTAGCTTGTATGCAACCGATCCTACTCGCTTAATCACCTGAAAAGGGCCAAAAAATTTGGGACTCAATTTGGAATGACGACGCAATTGAACAGAAAACTGTCTATACGGTTGGAGACGGACATACACCCAATCACCAACATCAAATTGTAAATCGCACCTGTGCGAATTAGCCTGGGCCTTCATTTTATTCTGAGCTCGGGATAAATAGAATTTTAGCTGCTGAAGTAACTAATCACGCTGAAGAAGCTGTGTGTCTACCAACGCATTACCAGCGGAGCCGCGGATATAACGGGTAACCGTGGGAGGAGGATGCCCGTATAAAGCCTGGAATGGGGTCATGCGAGCTGAAGTTTGGTACGAAGTATTGTACCAAAATTAAGCCCAAGGCAATAAAGAAGGCCATGAAGAGGGGGACGAGCCAACAAAACACCTTTAAAACATCTCAAGAGTTTTGTTTAAGGTTTCTGTTTGACCATCCGTCTGTGGGTGGTATGCAGTACTATGGGAAAGGGTAGTACCCTGCAGTCTGTGAATTTTCTTCCAAAATCGAGTAAGAAATTTGGGGTCACGATTAGAGATGATAGAGCTAGGCACCCCACGGAGCCGAACAATTTCGGATACGAAGACCGCTGCGACAGATTCTTTAGTAATTGGAGATGTCATCGCTATAAAGTGCCCGTACTTAGATAACTGGTCAATGACCACCAGAATCGTTGTCTTCCCTCTAGCAGCTGGAAGTCCTGTCACAAAGTCCAACGATATCGCTTCGAATACCATGTCAGGTATAGGAAGAGCTTGCAGCAAGCCAACGGGTTTAAGGGATGTATCCTTCATTCGTTGACATGTGTGACAAGTCGCCACAAATTCCTGAACATCTTTCCGCATAGAACGCCAATAGAAATTAGATGATAAGCGATGAAATGTACGAGTCATACCAGCATGCCCACCAATTAAGGAGGAGTGAAACGCGGTCATCAATTGTTGTCAAAGAGATGAATCAGAAGGAATCATACAACAATAATCCATCTGCGAATGAAAGTCTTGGAGCAGAGGTAGGATCACATGTCAATCGCTACTGGAGCTCCAATAATTCCGGATGAGTGGAATTTTCTGTTCGTAATTGATCGATAAAATCAAACCTGATGGTGGATAGCGGATAGAGTTGGCTGAAAATGATTCTGGATAAGGCGTCTGCCGCATTGTTCTGTTTCCCTAGCCTGTACAAAATCACAAAATCATAACCAACTAATTTTGTAAGCCATCGCTGTTGCTCTGGTGTCTGAATAATCTATTCAGTGAGGTTTTTAAGGGATTGCTGATCTGTGACAATAGTAAATTGACGGCCCAACAAGTATTGTCTCCATTTGGCCACGGCTTGCGTAATTGCGAACATCTCCTTGCAGTAAGTGGATGTAGATTGCATACTTGGGCATAACTTTTGGCTAAAGAAAGCAATAGGATGGTTTTCCTGGGATAACACAGCACCTATACCCATGCCAGAAGCATCAGTTTCAACAGTGAAGGATTTTGAAATATCCAGAAGGCGCAACACAGGGGCAGATGCTAACAACTGTTTAAGATTTTCAAATGCCAGTTGCGTGGTTTGGTCCTAATGGAAATTATCTTTCCGCAAAAGATCAGATAATGCACCCGATATTTTAGCATAATGGCATATAAATCTGCAGTAGTAACCTGTGAGACCCAAAAAACATCAGACATCTTTAACAGTATGAGGAACAGGCTAAGATTGAATTACCTTAATTTTCTTAGCGTCAACCGCAACGCCAGAAGCTGAGATCACGTGTTCGAAATACCCAATCTGCTTGCGGTCGAATAAGCATTTGGAGAATTTTGCCACCAGTTTGTGATCCCGTAAAACTTGCATAACAGTTGAATATGCTGCAGGTGTGCCGTCTATGTGGAGCTGTAGATGAGGATGTCATCAAAGAAAACAAGGACAAACTTTCGGAGAAAAGGCCTGAAAACGTCATTCATAAGTGACTGGAAGGTAGATGGCGCATTGGTTAGGCCAAATGGCATAACCAAGAATTCGTAATGGCCGTCGTGGGTACAAAAAGCCGTCTTTTCAATATCCCCAGCTTTGACTTGAATCTGATGATACCCTGCCAGCAGATCAAGTTTAGAAAAATAACAGGCTCCAAACAACTCATCAAACAATTCATCGATGGAGGGAATAAGGAAACGATCACGAATGGTGACGGCATTCAGTGCGCGATAATCGACGCAAAATCTCCATGTGCCGTCTTTTTTTCAGACTAACAACAACGATGAGGAGAGGGGTTGTTGCTTGGCTGAATAATTCCATCCTGTAGCATCTCTGATACTAACTTCTCAATCTCCAATTTCTGATAGTGGGGATACCGATATGGCCTCACGTTGATTGGTAACGTAGATGGTGCCAGTGGAATAGCATGGTCTTGTGACCGTGAAGGAGGAAGTCCGCTTGGCTTCTAGAATATATTAGAGAAACGATTCAAGAGTTGCTACAAATCAGCTGGAAGAGTCATCGAATTCTCCTCGATTGGATTAATAAATTCCAGTCGGAAAAATTCCATAGCAGCCGCAGATGAGGTGATGTGGCGTAAGGCATGGAGGGAAGCATGTTGTGTTGTCAAAGCTGTATCGCCCTGCCACCGAATGGTGACATCCCCGTCCTGAAATTCAAAACTAGAGGACCCGTAGTCCATAACCACCGGACCCAATTTAGTGAGCCAAAATACTCCCAATACAATATCCCATCCTTGCAATGGCAACACAAACAAATCAATATGAACAACATGGTTCTGAATACAAACAGGTACCTGACGTACAATGCCGTTGCAGACCAATCGTTCACCATTCCTAACCAACACACCAAAATTGCATGTTGGCTCGACTATCAAGTTAAGGAACTTAGCAACCCGAGTCTGTATAAAACTATAGGTGCTGCCTCCATCCAGCAGTATATGAACAGGGGAACCAAACACTGTACCACGAAAGCGAATGGTATTGGGTGAAGGGTCACCTGACATTGCGAAGTGTGAGATGGCCGTAGTAGTCGGCGGTTCAGCCTGTTGCTATGATGGGTCTACAATAATCTTAGGTTCTGCCTCTGGTGATGAAAACTTTGGTTCCGGTTGTGGGTGATCCTCCTCAAGTAGCAATAACTATGGTAGATTAGAACATTTGTGGTCCCAGGAGTATTTTTCGTCGCAGTAGTAACACAAGCCTTGCTTTCTTCTTTGTGCCGCTTCGGCTGGAGTGATGCCGCGAACTAGAAGCTTGGTTCCAGTGGAAAGTGTAGCAGAAGTTCTCGCCGAAGAGGAAGCAGGCGATGTCTTTGGTGTTGGAAGAAGGCCTGGGGAATGGCCCAAAGTAGGCTTCATAAGCCCAAGTTCAGCAAGGATTCTCTTCTCATGGATATGTGCCCAGTGCACGGCATCCTCAAAATTTGTGGGCTCTGTAAGTAAAACGGAGGATTTAATATCCTCACACAGACCTGAAATAAAACAGCATACCACAAAGAGTGTGGGTAACAACGTGACCCGATTCATTGTGGTCTCGAATCTGGCGCGATATTCACCCATTGCCGTAACCTGCTTGAGTTTAGCTAACTGACCTTCGGGAGATTCCAGGTCATCAGGACGGAAGCACTTGAAGAGGGCCTCCGTGAAAGGTACCCATCCCGATAGCTATTTGTTCCGATGCATCCAATGAAACCAGTTGCAGCTTCACCATCCAGGTAGAAGGAGGCAATGGTGATCTAGTCTTCTTCTCGGATATCGTAGAAATCAAAGTATCTCCCGACATGAAAAATCCAACGTTCAACATTAGATCCATCAAACCTGAGCATTTCAACAGAAGCCAGCTTATGGCGGATAACTGGATTTCCATTACTCGGTTGCCCTGCAGCGCCAATGGAATCAAAACGAACAATAGATGACTTGCCTGTGGTGGAGGATGAAGGGCTCACAGGAGATCTGTGAATTAGTTGTTTGAGCAACTGCTGCTGCTCAGCAAACAACTTGGATTGTTCAGCAATGGAGGAAGAGAGGGAGGCCAGATCTTCTTGTAGCTTGGTCTGGTTCTCCGTGAGGGTAGTGACAGCGGCATCTCGAAACCTCGTTTGGTACTCTGCCATCTTTGCAGAGCTCTCAATGAAAGCACCAATGTAGTGAGTACTCAAGAGAACAAGGAAAATAATACTGAAAACTTCCTTTCCTCCTAACATTAAGGTCATCAGGAAACCTTTGTATAATCAAAAAGAAACATCCAGAGAAAAGATGAGAGGAGAAAAGGATATTCTAGCAATAATAATTCTTGTCCTTTTGTCTA
>JAOTAY010000002.1:27893612-27906471 GCA_025629805.1 Erythroxylum baracoense
ATGTAAACTTAAATATATTATCGGGGCCTTTTTTTTTAATTTCGCCCAGGGCCTATAAAACGATAGGAACGGCCCTGCGTTCGATCATCGGAAATATCCTGGATATGCGTCGGTTTTACGTTAGAGTTAATGTAAAAGCCATGAGTTTCAACCACGACGTGACTCACAGGGTTTTGTCTTATTACCACGAGAAGAAGTGTTACGAGTTCTTGGGTCAAAAGAGGCTCCAGTTGCAGAGGATTTACATAACCTTAAACTCGTATGTCTAAATATTCATAACCTTCACTTACAAGTTACAGAACGAACATTATATCATAGTTTCTGACGAGCAGCTGCCAGAGAAAAAGATGAAGAAGGAGGAGGTACGAGAGGAAGAGTTATAATTGGCCCCGGTTGGCTGGGCCACGGGTTGGCCTGGCTTGGCCAGATTCGTGACCCGCTCACTTTTTTCGAAACAAAGTCGTTTTGTTTTTTTCTTTAAAAATTTAATGAATGAATCGATCAGTCGCCATGATCGAGGTTGGGTCGAGGCCGACCCGAGCCCGGCCCGACCCATTGACATACCTACATAAGGGTTCATAAAAATATTTTTAAAAATGTCACGTCAGCACTGACCTGACATTTAACAGATGAATTTAAATTTTTTAAACGTTTTCTAAATGTTAGGGTTATAATTGTTCACTTTAGAACATTAAGGTTAAAATTATTGATTGGTGTAAAACTTAGGGTCACAAGTAACCCTTTTGTCGAAAAGAAAAAGAAATGATGTCTTTCGATTTGAAGAGAGAGATAGACAAGCAAAAAAGAGACCAGCAATTCCCTTAAAGAACTAACAGGCACACATAGTTAATTTTCTCTAAACAAATACACTTTATACAATATATAAATCTAGAATATACTTCAAATCCATAGCTTACTTTAACCCTAGATATACTTTAATGACTAATTGTCCATATGTATCAAAAACTTCTTAAGCCACAAGTGATGTTGCCAAGTCTTTAAAGCTCCTACCAATGCATACAACTCCTTACCATAAGTAGGTTAATTTAAAGTTGATGATTGACTAAGGTAAAGGTCAATATTAAATTTACCATAAGTTCATGACGTAGTTGTAACTAACATAGGTAAGTACAGGTCGATCTCATAAAAATGACAAGTATTAATAGTTACCCTTTTTTGTTATCTAGCTATAATCAGGTTATTGGTTTTTAATTAAAAATAAAGCAAAATAATTAAACTAAGATTGGAAACAAAAATGAATACAGGATAAAAGAAATTACTTAAAAAAATTGATATCAAATAAAAGTGTCTAAGTGATGAATCCCCTTATGAATCATTAACTAATTATACTTTTATCATGCAATTATATTATTGGTTATTGAACTGTGGGAATTCCTATCTTAAGTTAATATCTCTCTCGAGACTATTAACAACTAATCCATCAGTTGGTTAATAGAAATCTTTCTAGTTAAAACCTCTAGGATTGCACTATAGATTTATGAATTTTGCTATAAGGTTTAATCATAATCTAGAGGATTTAAGTCGGCCTATATCTAGGTTTGCATGCAGCTCCTTCCAATTATGATAAATTTATTCATACAAGAGGATTTCTCAATCTTAATCATATGAAAACAAATTATGCACTAATATTCCAGATATTTTAGAACAAGAATAAAATGTATAATTGAATCATAATAAATCAATCAATATAATTGCATTGAATAAGATATTAAAACATATAGTTATCACAAACTAGGTTTCATCACACCTAGACACTAAACTCGTTTATTTACTAATCATAGAAAACAAAAGCAAAGATAAACTTACAGAAAAACTAATAGAAAACAAAGAGATCATAATTTTAAAATTCTCTTTCTCTTCTACTAAATATTTTTGCAAGTATGGATTTGAGGTTGTTATCTAATGGGTCTCTTGAAGTATTCTTCATGTTTTCCTCATCGCTTGACCAAAATTGTTGCCTTTAAATGTTGCTTACGACCTAAAACTACTTAAAAATTTGGCTCTTCCTTGTTTGCCTCCGCTAATGTTATTTATAGTAAAATTTAGGATTTTTGGGATATAAGTAGTCACTTACATGGGTGTATGGTAGATTGTTTATATTAAAAAATACTTGAATTCGCAATTTCACACAAAAGAGGCTCCAGTTGTAGAGGATTTACATAACCTTAAACTCGTATGTCTAAATATTCATAACTTTCACTTACAAATTACAGACCGAACATTATATTGTAGTTTTTGACAAGCAGTTGCTGGAGAAAAAGATGAAGAAGGAGGAGGTAGGAGAGAGAGAGTTACATATAATTTAAATAAAAAATGAATCCTATATTTATAAATAAATTAACTTTTTAATATATTTTACAAAAAAGTGGGTCTTACTTTACTATGTTAGTAATGAAGTGACATAAGGCTCCATAAACATAATGAAAAAATTTTTAAAAATTTAGGTTAGCGCTGACCTGACACTTAATAGATGAATTTAAAATTTTCACTAAGGTAGCTCAAAATTTAATGTTTTCTAAATGTTATGGTTATAATTGTTCACTCTAGAACATTAAGGTTAAAATTGTTGATTAGTGTAAAACTTAGGGTCAAAAGTAACCCTTTTGTCAAAAAAGAAAAAGAAATGATGTCTTTCGGTTTGAATTGAGGGAGAGACAAGCCATTCCTTTAAGGAACTAAGAGGCACATATAGTTAATTTTCTCTAAACAAATACACTTTATGCCTATAAAACTTCCCAAAAGACAAAGCTTTACATTCTTTAATAGGATCATCAATATATAAATCTAGAATATACTTAAAATCCATAGCTTAGTTTACCCTAGATATACTTTAATGACTCATTGTCCATATGTATCCAAAACTTATTAGGCGACAAGTAATGTTGCCAAGTCCCTAAAGCTCCCACCAATGCATATGGCTTCTTATCATAAGTAGGTTAATTTAAGGTTCCTGATTGACTAAGGTAAAGGTCAATATTAAATTTACCATAAGTTTATGGTGTAGTTATAACTAGCACAGGTAAGTACAGGTCGATCCCATGAAAATAACAAGTATTAATAGTTACCCTTTTTTTATTATCTAGCCTATAACCAGATTATTGGTTTTTAATTAAAAATAAAGCTAAATAATTAAATTAAGATTGGAAACAAAAATGAATATAGGATAGAAGAAATTACTTTAAAAAATCGATATCAAATAATAGTGTCTAAGTGATGAATCCCCTTACGAATCATTAAATAATTATACTTTTATAATGCAACTATATTATTGGTTATTAGACCGTGGAAGTTCCTATCTTATGTTAATATCTCTCTCGAGACTATTAACAACTAATCCATCAGTTGGTTAATAGAAATCTTTTTAGTTAAAACCTCTAGGATTGCGTTATCGATTTATGAATTCTACTATTATGTTTGATCCTAATCCAGAGGATTTAAGTTGGCCTATCTCTAGGTTTACATACAACTCCTTCCAATTATCATAAATTTATTCATACAAGAGGATTTCTCAAACTTAATCATATGAAAACAAATTATGCACTAATATTCCATATATTTTAGAACAAGAATAAAATGTATAATTGAATCATAATAAATCAGTCAATATAATCGTATTGAATAAGATATTAAAACATATAGTTATCACAAACTAGGTTTCATCAAACTTAGACACTAAACTCATTTATTTACTAATCATTGAAAACAAAATCAAAGATAAACTTACAAAAAAACTAATAGAAAACAAAGAGAGCATAATTTTAAATTTCCCTTTCTCTTCAACTGAATCTTCTTGCAAGTATGGATTTGAGGTTGTTATTTAATGGGTCTCTTAAAGTATTCTTTATGTTTTCCTCATCGTTTGATCAAAATTGTTGCCTTTAAATGTTGCTTTTGACCTAAAACTACTTAAAATTTTGGCTCTCCTTTGTTTGCCTCCACTAATGTCTTTTATAGTAAAATTTAAGGTTTTTGGGATATAAGCAATCACTTACACGGGTGTATAGGAGATTGTTTATATTAAAAAAATACATGAATTCGCAATTTCAAACAAATACAGAGACTTAGACGGGCAATGTATACAATTGAATATATCAAGATATATGGGCGTGTAACTCTACACTACCAGAACTCAAATTCTTTAATCTTTACACATTTACAGGGACTTACATAGTCACTGTACACATTCATGTAGGTTCGTAATTGCTTCAAATCTACGTTTTATACCACGTTTTTATCTGAATTCTTCTCTTTATGGTCCATAATGGCAAATATAACCTAAAAATGCAATTAGAGTAAATTAAGTATCAAATATACAACAAAAAATATAACAACAAGCAAAATATATCAAATATGGATGTACAATTATAGCCAAATTAGCATCTATCAGTAACCCTATTAAGCTTTTCACTTAAGTGTGTTATTGGTCTTCTTGTATTAACATCGCCCTAATTCCTAGACTTAAAGCATCATATTCAATCTCAAAGGTGTTGGTAAAGATAGCTAAAGCTAATACAGGAGCTGAACTTAACTTCTACTTCAAGAATATGAAAGCTCTATCTTGATCTTCACCCTACTTAAACCTTATACTTTTCTTGACTCTCTTAGTCAGTGGTACAACAGTTGTTCCAAATTTCATAACAAAATGCCTATAAAAATTGGCCAATCTATGGAAACTCTTAACATCATTTATGATTTTGGGTGTTAGTCACTGTTGACTCTTAGCTTCTATTCATCTACCTCTATAATCTTTGCACTCACCATACTTCTAAGAAACAAAACCTGTTTAGTGAATCTTCAAATTAGCTTAAAATTTTTCTTTCCTAAGCACAAGCAAAGCCTTTTCTAAATGCTTAACATGCTAACTGATGGTTTTATACAGACAAGAATATTATCAAAATATACTACCAAAAACTTGCTTAAAAATTCACATAAAACATTGTTCATAAATCTACTTGTAAAAGTACTAGGTACATTAATCAAACTAAAAGGAATTACTAGCCACTCATATAATCCATATTTAGTTTTAAAGGCAATTTTCCACTCAGCTCCTTCTTTGATCCTAATTTGATACTACTAATATTTTAGATCAATCTTTGAGAATAAACAAGTACTAGATAACTCATCAAACTTATCATTTAGTCTAGGAATGTTAATAATTTACAATAATATTTTTTATGGCACAAAAGTTTACACACATTCTTTATGTTCCATATTTTTTCCATATTATCAAAATAGGACATAGCCCTCCTCTAAAAGTTGCTCCACTTACTTTTGTATCTCTTTGTTCTCCTCTGGATTTATCTAATATCTCAAATAGTAAACATCTTTAGTACATTATCTATCTATTTTCACTTAGAATAGGTAAACAACTTCCTTTCTATCTCTATAAATCTAATTCTAAGAATTAAGTTGTTAACTTTTCATATCCAATGAGAGTTGTTCTTGGATAAATTATATTTTCAACAATTGAAATATTAGAATTATTATTCTATATAAGTAATATGTCTTTACATGCTCGCACTGAAGAGGACAACTATACTCCCACTAACCTTCTTGTAGACATCATAAATTCATAACACTCTCTAAAAACTTTTTAAATTCATCATAAAAGTTAATCTTTTAGCCTTTTAACTATACACCAAATGTATCAACAAAGGCACTAGTCCCAATTGGATGTACAATCATGAGATTTGAACTTTTCAAATTTCATCTTACTCTCATTACTTATTTTAAGAACCATTCTATTATAAGTATACATTGAAAGAAACAATTCATTTAATAGGTCTGTAAGATTATATCCAACCTTTTGGATATCTCATTACCTTTTATTATCCAATCTAGTTCTAAACTTAATGGATAATGCATGCTTCAACTAAGCATAAATCAATGACTTTGACTCTTTCAAAGACTTAGCATCTCATATCTAATACGAAATCTTACCAATTGAAGCATTAAATGTAATATTTTCCTTACTAAAGGTTAGGACATAGGGTCCTAAACCATGATATATGAGAAATAGCATTGAGAAATTATGAGGTGCATTACATTTACATGCATGTCATTAGCATACACACATGAATTTTGATTTTTGTAAGCATTACAAATACTGTATATGCATTCAATTGACATATTCCAGGTATGAACGATTTAAAATGATTATGATGTGAATTGTGAATTTTTATGTCTTAAATTTTTGTGTGATGGATTTAATTATTGATTTGGAATTTATTTGTTAAAATTGGGAGATTTATGAAATTATATGTATTTTTGGACAAGAAAAAATGGCAAATGACAAGACAAATTGATAAATGACAATAGAAATAAGTGACACATGGTAATAGAAATAATTAACAAATGACTTTAGGATTAATTGACAAGTGGTATAGAAAATTAGGTGACAATTGGTTTAGAAATTGGGAGACAAATGGACTAGTTATTAAATGACATTGGGTGCCATAATTAGATGACATTAGCATGGCTATTTATGTGGTGGGTGTCATGAATGTGTCATGACACCCACCAAGCTCATAAACCCAAGACAATCTCATTTGAAAGACCATCTTTTCATTGTCTTTCATTTTATTTATACATGTTCTCATCTTCTTCATTTTATTTCTATCTTCTTCACTCACGATACTCCCTCACAACCCCATGATCTTGAGTTTTTGCCACCATATTTCACCTGATCACTACAACAGCTAGTTGTCTCCGCTTTGTTGATGAAAATTCAGCATATTCTACCTTAAATTTGTGAAGATCGTGTATCCTTAGAGCTAAGGTTACTTGATGACTTGAGAAGAGTTTTGAGCTAAACAAGTATGTACAATCTTTATCTTCATGGTTTGTTTTAATAGAAGCATTTATGATGATCATTAGGGATGATTGATACTAAAAATGGTGTTGATGATGAGTACTGGAAAATTTGATGAATGAACGGATATAAATATGTTCTGTTTTTGGATGTATAAAAATGTGGATCATTGGTTGTTATGGAGATGAATTAGATTGAGTTTTGAAGCTAAAGAAAAGGCTAGTGTAGTGTTCTTGAAATGAGAAGAATTAAGATTTATGTATAATAATGAATGATGATGTTGTGTTCTATTTTTATATAGATGATAAACCATAGTTTATGGAATGTTTTATGGATGATATTGGGATGAAATTGAGGTAAAATGATGAGGATATGAAGTCTGAATGATGAACTATGAAGAAGATATGTTTTATATAGGATGAAATGGTTAGAATCTGGAAAAAATTTAAGGAAGAAAGACTGGGCGCGAACAGTGTTCTCAGTGCACGATCATGGCCTATTTACTTGCCTTCTGTCACAGTCGTGGCAAGGGTCCCCATGATTGTGAGCCTAGTTCAGGATTGATAATTTACGTTTTGTGAACATGTTGAACCAACCGAGAAAAAATCACTCTAAATTGGTGTATTTGGACTTGATTAAGGCTTGGAATGAACCTAGATTATTACTTGATTTATTGGTTAAAGAGTGTGATATGTTTAGGTTGATAATTGAGGTTATAACATAAGAATGGATTGATGATAATAATGTAACTAATCTGGAAACTTATGAGTATTATATGAATAAAGGTGTTCTTAAGAAAGTAAATGTGATTCAAAGAAAGTGAGTAAGGTGTATATATTAGGTATAAATGAATGAGAAATTTGATATTGTGTGATTATAATGTTAGAAAAAGGATTGGAGAATATGTGAATGATGAATGTATAATTGATGATATTAAAATAATCAAGTTACTTTGAGGTATGAACCTAAGTGCAAACTAGACATATGCAAGTTATAATGGTTTGAATGATCAAGACTTGGGATTAAGGACACATACCTGGGAATGTCATTGAGCATGCATTGTACACAACATATATACATATGTGTATGATTGAATACTTATGTGATTAAGAAATTTAGTAATGTGTATAAATGTGTGTATTGCCTGATTTAGACGCATAAGTCGAACGCCAACATCCACATATTACCAGTTTGTCGAGGCAATAGCTATCTGGAGCTTACTATGAGTCAACTTAGATGTTTCTCGCTAGGATTGATTGTATTGCTTAAATTTCAATTATTGAACTGATATTTATGTGAATATGATAATTTCGGACATTGATAGTTCGAGGATTTTGATAATTGAGATTGCATTGGAAGTGTTCATAATTGAATGTGAATCGGGAAAAATAAGTATACTCAACAAAAATGTTGAATGTCGGACTTAGGTCCGATGAAAATGTGAAAGTGACCGTATATGATGAATGAAAGTGATTGATTGCATATTTTGTGATTTGATGCATCACATTATTATCCATGATTAGATAAAAGAAGTTGTGACCGGAGTGATCAATGAAAAAGAGCTTAAAGCTCAGAAATGTGTATAAAGAGCCACAGGCTCAGTATTAAAATGAGCCCGATATCTACAACAAGTACGAGACAATTTAAAAGGCACTCGGTCACAACAAAATAACAATGAAAGTGGAGTCATATGTGCATTGCATATACAAATTGATATGTATTACATGAATGTTAGAAATGAATTATTTGAATTTTTCTGAAATAGAATTGTGAAATAGTGTACATAATAGTATTTGATGAAATATGATGATATGTGAAGTGATGTTCAATATGTGATGATATGATTTGTTTGTGAATTTATAATGTGAACTTTCTTTGTGATTTGATATGAGTGAGCACATCAATGATGGTTCACTCACTGAGTTCACAAAACTCATTAAACTTGCAAATGTTGATTTTCTGGTACGAGGGAGACATAGTTCCTAAAGCAAACTAGTAGAAGTCTAGCTCTGTCGATTTTGGACTCAAGAATGGCTCAAAGGTCGGTCAACTGATACTGAGGAGTATAGATAAAGTATTTTTTTTAGTTCTTATTTCATGTAGAATGTTGTAAAAGAGTAGTAAACTCTTATATATTTTTGATATGGTATATATGGATTATGTAGTGAAATGCTACAATATAAACTATGTTTTTTATAAATAAAATAGGAACATTTGATCTTTTGAATATTGTCTTATATGTATGATGCCATAATAAGTGAATATGACTGCTTTAACATGCCACTTTCATAGGGTCTGTTCTCGAATGTCCAATGGATGTTCAGGCACGTGACCCGTGGAGGTGGAGGTGGAGGTGGAGGTGGTGTGTTACATTAAAGGTATGTTATTATACTAGACATCACAATAGAAGAAATAAATATTGCATTATATAATATCTCACGCTGTATATTCCTTCTTCCATAAAACCATTATGAAATTTTATTATGAAGGTATTCACCAGAGAATCTCATTTCATATAGAGAACCAAAAATTTAAAACTCACCACATTGATGTCATCGATATGCTTCAGCATTCTTAATGTTTAATTTCTACTTAGATTTAAACAATTTGAACTTTTCAAAATTTTTAATCAATATTTCATTTAGTAGATATGACTATATCACATAAATTCATTAGTAATATAATGAAATATAAGTATCATCCTTTTATGAATTTTTATTCTATTTAATTCATCACATATATAAATTTAACAATTCAATGCCATCATCATTCTTTCTCTGAACGTTGATTTGGTTAGTCTTCAAGTTAACAAATTTCATATGATTAATTAAAAGAATACATATATCCTTATATGTAACTTTATTATTTTCATCATGTTGATTTAACCAATATGGCATAAAAGGATAGTCTCAGTTATCCAACTTTGTACTCTTGCCACTTATGTTAAGCATAAGTCTCCTTTGATCCACCATATACAAACTATTTGTATAAACTTGAATCAACTACTTTACTCAACAATCTATTTCTTATCATGCATTAAACACTATAATAATTTTGAATCTAAATTTAGTATCAAATACTTATACGCATAAACTAGAAATATATATGATCTCTGTTATATCTAATATAGGTAAGAAAAGTCATGCAACCATTTCTTCTTATGACAACTATTATCATATATAAGAAATGCCTTTAATTATAGTACACAGCTAGGCTTTTAATAGTCTAAATTAAGTAAAATAATTTTATCAAAGTACTATACCTTTTAATTTTACTTTATGCAACCTTTACATCTTGTTATCATGGTGTTGACATCAAAGTTTATGAGACATTAGTCAATTCAAAATGTCAATACATTTTGTCATCTTTATGATTTTAACATATCTCTAAAACTTTGTCACCAAATCCTCAATAGGGATTATAGCCAAATTACATAATTCACATACAATTTTCTTTTCTAATTGTGAGAACTATTCTCAAGCATAATCCTAGGTCCAAGACATCTGGTTTATTAACTTTTAGTATCAACTATAATAAACAATTTAAATTCCACATAG
Source organism: Erythroxylum baracoense (assembly GCA_025629805.1). Taxonomy (NCBI): domain Eukaryota; kingdom Viridiplantae; phylum Streptophyta; class Magnoliopsida; order Malpighiales; family Erythroxylaceae; genus Erythroxylum; species Erythroxylum baracoense. Next base: position 27,904,002 of record JAOTAY010000002.1, read on the forward strand.
AATAGAATATAAATGTAAGAAAAGCAAGTAATTGATTATATATCATGACTACCAAATGAGATTAGGAATTGAATTATGTATTTGGTTATTCCTACTATTGTATTCGAAATAATAGCCCTCACTAATATTCAAAAAGATTACTCTAATCTTTCTGGTGGGTTAGGATCTCATTCAAATTTAGTTAATCTTAAGTTTGCTCAACAAACCAACTACACTTAGATTAGGTAGATAACAACTTTATCAATTGCATCTCATGTGACTCCTAGATTCATTAGGTGACAAATCTTGCCAAAACATATATTATATGTTATTCCTAACCCTGCCTCTAAATTCATGTGATCATGAGTTTGCTAATTCAAATTACATAAATTTAGTTAAGTAGAACCTAGTGTCATAAAACTAAACATATTCGAGTTAAAGCGACCTTGAGTTTACTCAATAGGCCTAACAATAAACAGAACTCTGGTTTATTCTTATAGCAATGGAAGGCAGCAATCAAATTCTCAATGTGTACTTAATATCTTAACAAGGGATTAATTTCATTTGTTTTATCAAACACAAAATTGCATGTAAAATATCACACATATAAAACATACAACATAGCATACATCTAATATATATATATCAAACATATAAATAAAGCATGCATCTTATGCACTCGTATCAAATTATATGCATAAAATATTATTGATCTTCATAATTTAAAATAATATTCCCAACTCTTTGGATAATTAAGTTAAATTAAACTCATTGATTCCTAAATGAATTAAATTACTATTTCAAATAGAAATTTAATTTAATTTGAAAATTGTTGGAAACTATTTCCAATTATTTTGAATCCTTTAATAAAATTTAATTGAAAAAAATTTCAATAAATTATGCTTTTTTTACTTATTATAATTTAGAAAAACTCCTTTTTCAAAATTATATAAGTAACACTTTTAATCTAATTAGAAATTATCATTTTTAATCTTATTAGAAAATAATTTTCCTTAACTAGAAAACTATTTAAGGAAAATTATTTTCAAACTAGTTAAGGAAAAATATTTTCTAATATTAAAAGGAAACTACTTTTAAATTTAATTAAGAAAGTTCCTTGCATAAATTATTTAGAGATTAATTTCTTAATTAATTAGAAAATCTCTCTTTAATAAATTAGAAAACTATTTCAAAGTATTAAAGAAAGCACATTCTTCTTAATTAATAACTTAAAACACATTTCAAAAATTAACCATGAAAATACCTTTTTTAATAAATCAAGAAACTTATTATTCATAAATAAAAAATTCTAAACAAATTGAATAATAATTCTCTAAACAAATAAAGTCATAGATTTAATTTATCTCAATTAAAAATCAAGAACCTAAAGCTCAAACTCCATCACCAAATTTCTAGAAACTTGAAAACATGTAATAATCGTGTGTGTGTATGCATGCGAGGGCTATGAGAGTGATTCCATCATAAGCTTTCCATAAAAAGATAAGGCATGCGCATGTTGAATTTTCATAATCAAGAACAAAGCATATGATATTTTAATTAATTAATCTTATTCTGTATTATCAGGATTTATTAATTGATTAATATTTTAAGCCTTGTTATTTTTACTCAATCAATAACAATCACTACAAGAGTTAAGACATTTAGTGATAATTTCTTTGTGACTAGCTATTGTTTCGTCACATATACGAGTTTATTTGTGACTAGACAATTGACTGACACTATTGTTTAGATTATCTGTGAAGATTTATAATTTTATCACTAATACAATAGCAATTGTGACAATTTAGTTTCTTTCACAATTAAATTGTCACTATTAATATATTAAAAGTGTTAAATTTTATTTTATCACTAAGTTTTGTCACTAAATGCCAATAAAATTTGGCGCCAAAATAATTTTGGCGGGAATTAATTGTAATTGTGACAAAACTTATGTTAGTAACTAATATTTTCTATTTCTTATGACAAAACATAATGTAGTCACTAATATTTTTTTCTTGTAGTGACGAAACAGTTTATCATCACATAACATTTTGACTGTTGTGACAAAACATTTTGTCAATAAATATTCAATTAATTAGTATCTACTATATATTGTCACAATAATCGAACTATATTATATGGTCACTACTATTCGTAATTTAGTGACAATGTTTTTGTGACAAACTATTTTTGTCATCACAAATACAAGTTTTTTTAGTGACTAGATAATTGATTGATACTATTGTTTGAATTATCTATGATGATTTATATTTTTGTTACTAATACAATAGTAATTATGACAATTTATTATCTTTCACAATTAAATTGTCACTATTAATATATTATTAGTGTTAAAATTTATTTTATCTTTAAGTTTTTTCAATAAAAGCCTATGAAATTTGGCACCAAAATAATTTTGGTGGGAATTAATTGTAATTGTGACAAAACATATATTAGTAACTAATATTTTCTATTTGTTGTGACAAAACAT
>JAOTAY010000002.1:27909661-27931417 GCA_025629805.1 Erythroxylum baracoense
AATTTATAAAATCTAGAATAGTTAGTATCACTTCTTATCATTATCATTATATTATTATAAATGTTAGTACTAAATTTGTAGCTTAATATTTTATAAACTAATTAACTGATTTTATTTTTATTTATTTTGTAGGAAACAAAATAATAGTGAACTTAATCCTGAAGAATAGCCAAGAAATTTTACCTTAGAGAGTTTTAGCTTAAATTAGTATGTAGTAGTTTGAGATGATTGTAATAAATAATTTTCTTGGATATTAAATTTTCCAATTTTATATATTGCAAATTATAATTTATTACATTTTGGTGATTTTTATATATTTTATATATACTAATAATTTTTATTTTCTTGTCTAATAATATCTTGGCATTAAAAATCTGTATCATTTGAGGCAACTTCTATTTTATGGCCACCAATGCAAAATTTTTTATCGATTAAGTAATTAAATTGTTGAATTTAATAATATTATTTGTGACGAACACGAACACAATAGTGATAAATTAATTGTAACATATATTATTTATTTAGTGACAACATTATTGTAATATATAACTTTCATACTTGTGACGAAATTTGTTAGACAATATAGCCACTGATGCAAATTTCTTTTACAACTAATGTAATTTCGTTGATGAATTGATAGTTTTATTTGTGATAATAATCAACACATTAGTAACAATACTTTTTGTAAGAACCAATTTTCATTTTTGTGATGAAATGATGTTGACACTTTTTTATTTAAACATTAGTGACCAATAAGTAATGGACACTAATAAAAAAATTATTAGTGACAAATATTTTGTCACTATTTATAATTATTTTAGTGACGATACTGTTGTAACAATAAAATGAAGTATTGTTAGGACTTTATTCGTCACTAATTTATATTATTTATGTCAACAAATTTGTCATAAATTTTGTAAAGTTGCTGTGACTATATATATTGTTGTCACACATTCCATAGGTTTTAGTGTAGGCACTTTTATCATAATATAATTAAGTTTTGTTATGACTTAATTCGTCACTACTTTATATTATTTGTCATGATAAACTTGTCATAAATATGTAAAGTTATTGTGACCATATAGTTTTGTCACAAATTTAAAAAGTTTTAGTTACAGTATTTGTGTCACAAATGTGTTGCATAATTGTGACTATTTCTTAAATTAGTCACCATTTCATTAGTGATGGAGGTATTTGTGACGGGAGATGATGACTTCAAAGATCGAACACTATTAATAATAGTGACTAATATTACTACTTTGAGTGACAACTTTTACTTTCACTAAAAATACAATTTCTTATAGTGAATCAAGCAAATTTAATCGAATTATAAAATTAAAAGTATACTATAATATCATTGTTATAAGTTGGGACGGGATTTAATCCCGATCATAGCAGAATAATTACAAAATTCTTTCATATTTTGATTTCCTGAAAATTAAGATCACTTTAATTCTATAAAATGATTAACAATTAAATTATAATAAAGCATGAATCTTAATTCATACCTTATTCCGAAGCACAATCATAATCTTATCATATCCCTTTAACTATTTTTGAAATCGATCTATCTCAACCACAATAGCTTCACAAGTATATCCAACCTTTAACGGTATCCACAAAACAAGTTGAGAGAACTTTATAACTCTTACAGAGAGGGTTAAGCAAGGAGTACTAGCTTCATTAGAACTTAAGCTTATTTATAATAAGTTTTGGACATTTTTAGTAATTTAATTGAAATTAAATTCCAATTTTAGTTAAACTTTAATTAGAACTGTAAATAATTCTAATTAAATATCAATTATTCCCAAATAAGATTCAATATCTCATATTGATCCTTATTTATTAAATATCTCATATTTAATCATAAAGTTTCTTAAACTTTACAATCAGGTCAATTTGATTAAAATACGTTTTCTCTCTTCAATCTATTCTCTATGTGAGACTTATTAAGTTCCTAAATATATTGGTAATGGATACAAACTATATCCTTATATTATATTTAGAATTAGATAAATTAAAGGTCAAAAGGGCAAAATGAACCAATGGACCTTAACGTTTCACGGTATTTAAATTGAATCATAAAAGTTTGTAAAACGTTCAAAATGATCCTTAAAGTTTAGAAAACATTCAGATTGAACCTGACCACTGACAATGTTAAGGCATCGGTAGTTATCTTCTGACGTGACCAAAAAATTACTGATGTATATTTTCTTTTATTTTTGGTTGTGAGACCCACCAAAAATTGACGTGACATTTTTAAAAGGACGTGGGTCGCACCTCCAATTTTATGCTGCGTTTTGGGTGAAAGAATCATTTCTGGAGATGAAGTTTAACGTTGCTTGTGAAGAGGAGGGGATGCTTCTTGTGAACTTGAAAGAAGACGAATGCACTCATGATAAGAATCAAACCTGCAAACAATAAGAAAATTCCCCATTTTAGGTGAAACAATGCTCTAAAGAAACACTACACTATTAATGCTGTGAAGATCATGTTCATACAAGCCACCACACTCCGCCTACCTAACCTCGTCTCCAAGGAGAAGATCTCACTTGAAACCAGCCATCCCAGCGGTCCCTAAGATCTTCCATAAGCTAAGACAAAAATACAAACGAGGATTACAAAGAAGATCCCGATTCCTTTTGACAATATCACACCTTTTCCAAACTTTAAAGCCAATATTACTGCCACCAGGACCTGCAAAATAGAAGGAGATATATGTACGTATTGTTGGATTCACTGTTGAATTCAAAAAAAGGACGGTGGAGTTATGTTGATAAAGATCACTTCAACCCTAGTTTCCAAGAAGAATGCTCGCCCGCCAAATTTGTCAACTAAAGGCATCGATATTAGCGCATTGATGAAAAGTGCACTGTTGGTAATTGCAGATGAATTAAAAAGACATTGTTGCTGAATCCTAAGCTCTGGAAGATGACTGGTGTATCGAAGAGTATGGAATTACTGTCGATAAGCTGTCCAAACGCAGGGGTCCCCAATGGTCCAATTACCAACTGGGGGCAATTCTTCTTCTTTAGAAGGTTCGCAAATAGATGCTTAATGGCTCTAGCTGCATTGCTTGCCTCAATAAGATCATTAAGCTCTGCATCAACTTTTCTAGTCCCTCTTAACTCTCTCCAAAACTTCTCTTCCTTCTTCTATTCAGCCTCTTTCCACAAGACTCCGAAATTTACAAAGTTAGCTATCAGAATGCCCAAGTATGTTGTGAGTTGAAACAGTTAGTTAACTGCTCCTCGGACATTAGGCGATGACATCTTCTAAATGTACAACGGAACTGCCTACAAGAATATTGTCGTAAATGGTGTTAAATAACATAATACTGTAAGGTTAAAAGAAGTAAAAGAAATCTAAAAGTTGAAGCAATGGACCGACTTGATTACCAATCCAATGCCAACTCCAAGCAAGCATCAGCCAACAATTATCATAGGACTATTTCGTGCAAAGGCATTGATAATAGCTCCGGCGAAGGAACTGGCTGCACCAACCATGATGCTAGCTCTCCTCCCACCCACTCTGGTTACATAGGAGGCTCAAAATGTGGAAACAAGAGCCACAAAGTACAAGGAGGATGTGAACAACGTGAGCATTTGATCATCATATTTACAGTAATCTATCTCCTTCAGATGCGCATGCTTCCTTCGATAAACATGCGGGAAAAATTCCTTTAGTAAATCGTCCGTAGAAGTTACTCCACCTTAAACAAATTAAAAGTTTGATCAACAACAACAATGGGGTTCCAATCAATAGAATCCTAGTAAGTTGCATTGTTTCCTACATGGACAATAACCATGGCGTTTTGGAAGCCAGACTTGACCTGAAACTCCAAGGTAATATTACTCCCCATGGATCTAAGAACATAAGCGAAGATGAAGTAACTAGTAATCTTATACTCATAAAGACGAATCCTTTGGAGATCTCCTCCTTCTATAAAAGCTCCACTAGCCATTGCTTCAAGATGCTTCTTATTTTCTGTTCTTCACTTCATTAAATTCAGTTCTTCTCCCCCTTCTAAATGGCATGCATGCAATAATATTACACTAGTAAATTTACACGTAACCAATAATTATTCCCAAAACAATAAATCACAGCGTCGTTTCCTCCGTTGTACGCAGCGATTCTTTCTCCCAAAAAGCAACGTTAAAGTTGGATGTGGGACCACTTTCATTTTAAAATGCCCATCAACTTCTGGCGAGTCCCATAACCAAAAATTAAAAAAAAACTCGTTAACAATTTTTTGTCCACGTCAACAAATAAATGATTGTGCCCTAACACTCAGGTTCAATCTAAACATTTTCCAAATGTTATGCTTTATTTTAAAAGTTTAAAAAACATTATGGTTCAATTTGAATACTGTGAAATGTTAAGGTTTATTTTATACATCAATATAAACATTAGGGTTCAGGCCTAAATTAAACTCTTTTAGTTTATCTTTAATTATCTAATTAAACAATTTATCCATAAATTAATATTGGTATTTACACATCATGACTACCCAAATATTTATAAATTTTAATGTAATTCTGACTAACCTTTCCATGTATGATTTTTCATATAATTCAATCCTTTCATTATAAAAAGTTTCGATAAGAAATAAAGTATGAAATTAATGTCTACTCTATTTTAGTCCAATCATATTAGTTTTTCACCATTAACTATTGATTCAATTAATGACGTTTGTAAACTATTTACAAAACGTCATTCTATCTTGGCCAAGGATTTTCCAAATCAATACTAATTGAGAACAATAGAACATTCTCCTTAATTACTTTAGGGTTTTAAATTTTATCTTGATTAGTCGACTACGTCTATATAGTTTATGCTACATCTATTAATGGCTACCGACTGAACTACCTATGATTAGAATAGGTCATAAGATAACTTTGGAGATCTCAAGTCAAATGATTACGTATACAATCATCATAATGAGAGTTTCTAAAGACATGCATACAAGTAATGTTCTTAATGGATTTCTCATATATCGTGTCAGTTTAGTGAACTTGTTCTCTAACAAACACTCACACGATTGTTTAAATATTTCTATACTTTAGCATATGAGATCGATTATTTCCTTCATAAAGAAAAATATAACGTGTGCCAGTCTTTTTACATTTTACTAATGTTCAGTCTTAAGAAAACAATGACTAGGAATAATTTAGGCATAAATGCAATATGAAACTTATAATTATAATTTCATCATAATTTCATTTTTAATGTATAATTATTCTATGAACTTTATTATATACATCTAAATATGTATATGATAAAGATTGTCTTTAATTTATTTTGCCACTAAATTACAATTAACCGATTGATTGTAGAATATAAACCAAAACCAATTCCTTGTACAATTAACCGATTGATTGTAGAATATAAACCAAAACCAATTCCTTGTGAACTCCGAGTTCCACTTCAACTGGATGAATAGATGGGAAGTAAAAGACAGGACCAAGAAAAGATGGGAATCAGGACATCAATTAGTCTGAGCATCCATTACAACTGAGAGCTCAAAGGTAGGATTAACCTTTGAGGTGAGATCAGTAAAAGGGGAGCACTTTTTTTTTCACTCACATCCTAGCAAATAGCATCGCTCCCTTTAATTTCTATGTTAATTTCAATAAATCAATTAATAAATTAAAATTTAAAATATAATAAATAACTGGATTTTAATTATATAAAAATTAAAAATATTTATAATTTTAAAAATAATCTGAAAATATAAAAAAATAGTTACAAGTTCCGATGTTCATTGCTTTATAATCTTGGGCATACTACACATGGTTATCATAGAAATTTAAACATCCTAAAATATACTTAAATGTCATGTTGATTAAGGATACACTCGGTATAACAGCAATCAAAGAAAATAATTAACGGAGAAGATTATTTATGAATTGTTTGAAAACTAAAGAACTAAAACGGTTAAAATTTTTTTTGAAGAATAATAATTAAACACAATAGCGTATTTCCCATCTTCTCAGATCGTTTAAAGAAGAGAGAGAGTGGGGACAACAGATTTAGGGTCCGCGTTAGTGTCTGTTGGAGGTCCGTGGGGACAGCTAATTTAGGGTCAGTGCTAGTGTTGAAGGCTCGTGAGGACAGTGCTTTTAAGTCACCTGATTGGGCGGCCTGGTTGGCAGGTGTTCACAAGGACACCCCCCATGTGTTGTCGGGACTCTCCTTCTGATATTTGTTTTAAATCAATTCATTTGAACAAATATAATGAAAAGGTCTCAATTTTCATTTTACATTTCCTTTTTGCTTAGGTTTCAGCATCATAATTTGATTAATTACTAAAAATTTAATGTTATTTATAAAATTCAATAAAAATTTAAAATTTTATATAATTAACCCGAAAGAACGTGTCCCTCAGTCAGTTGAGAATCATAGCCGTTGATGTCCCACATGATTTGTCTACGATGTGCAAGCTTGCGTGTCCCACCAGCCTAATCTCAAAAAATTATTGAAATGACAAATACGTTCCAATTAGTTATTAATCTCTTTCTTTCAATAACTAGTTCCCATTGTGTCTCATTCCCGTCTACAGGAAACCAATAGGAAGGTTCAAAATGAGCCTTAGGAGACATCAGTCGAATGAGGTCGTTTCCACAAATGTACTAGAGAGCAAAAGCATAACTAAAATCTGGACTTCCTCAGCATTTCGTGTGATGTTCATATTTTATAATCTCCTAATTTATTTATAAAACTTGGTCTGTTTAGTGATCGAGAAAGACGATGAAAAAAAAAGTCTTCTCTTTGTAATAGAATTTCAATTGAAAACCTATTAGATTTACATACTTATCACCTGCATGTGACAAAATGTGGCAGGCGTTAACCAACACGTGGCAAAAACTTCAGTGTGTCTCTCGCTCTCCTCTTCCCACCTAAAAATAATCAAAAGGTTCTGATTGACGCTTCCCTCCACACGACGATGACGGCGTTCTTCTGATTCTTAGAGAAGGGATTTCAGGTGGAGTCAGCGTTCTGATCAGCGCAAAATTAAGGCCTTTAAAGAACGGATGGGTCTTTATATCGGCAGATCCCCGCTTCGACCCGAGTCTACTACTAGGGTCCTTGTTCAGTAACCCGGATATCAAGTTCCGCGCGTGTTGCTCAATAGTAGATGATGGCGTGTGGGTGGGAAAAGTCAAGGGCTTTCTCACGACGTTCCGCAGCGTATGTTCGTTTGATGCGGCTGCAAACGGCGTACGTCCATAAATTAGTTCGTATATAAGAATCCCTAGGGCCCACCAGTCTACAGCGTTCCCGTGAGACCCACCTGATGCAACCTCCGGGGCCACGTACTCGTGGGTCCCAACGAAGGAGCCTGATCGAGCTCCTATGGGTTCGGCTACGAAAACCCGGTTCGGGTTCAATGTTGGTATCTTCTTAGACCGGAAGGGCCGGTTCGGGAGGCAGGAGAAGGTTTTCTTGGAGCGTGCGCTAGTGTCGGGTAAGGAAGTTGGGGAGAAGGGATCGGGAGGACAGGATGGAGATTCAACGGCTGGGATTGCATCTGAACACAATGACAAGTCAAAATCGGATAGCATGATATGACCGTCCGATCTGACTAAAACATTTTCAGGCTTTAGATCTCTGTAGATGATTCCCAGCATGTGAAGGTACTCTAAAGCTACAAGAACCTCGGCTGCATAGAACCTGAAAACAAGCAAATGGCAACGGTATTGGTATCGAGTAAAAATAATAAAATATAAAAGACTGTAAATGGAAAAGAGATTCTCAGAGATATTATCTGCTGGTGTGGTAAATTGGAAGTAACTACACTGAGATAATTTACCGTTAATGGGGAACTTCAAATAATAGAAATTTGCGGCTTTCATATGTCAGAGGAAATATGGGACCGTAAACCACGAATTGGTTTAATGAAAAATGGTAAGAATTGGTTTACGCGTACAGGAAATATTGGCAAATAAAGAAAATTAAAAGTTCAAGAAAAATATCAGAGAGAAAGGAATCATTCATCTTTTTTCCTTACAAGCTGACATTAACATTACAGAGCTTGGGGGAGACATGATAAGAACGTATCAGTTGCACTTGCGCTACAGAACAAAAACTCCATGCAAAATCATCAGCGCAAAAGTTGCATCATCTAAAACTTGAAAATGCTTTCAAAAAGCTTGTAGATTTTCTCTCTTCTCTTCAATTTTTATAACACAGTGACAGCAGAAGAGAATAAAGCAGAAATTGACATATAATTACCTGGCAGAGCCAGGAGAGAAGCGTTTATGAGTTTGCTTGTGTCTCAAAGAATGTAAGTCACCACCGGAACAGTACTCCATAACGATGCAAGAGAAATGCGATGCCTCCAACACTGCATAAAGAGTTGGTAAAAATGGATGGTCCAACATTTTCAAGATCTTCTTCTCCATCTCCGCTCTATGCGCCTTCTTTTTCACCGCCAAAGCCTCTTTGTCCACCACCTTCATGGCATAGAAGCAAAGCCTGTTGTCCTTGTCAATATCACCCTCATTATCGACAACATCACCGTTTTTATGGTTATTCTTGAGGTGGCAGAGGTAGACGGCGCCAATGTCCCCGGATCCGATGCAGCGAAGGAAGCGGAAATCCCGAAAAGTTAGGCCAGCCTTGCGGCGGAAGTTTGCTGAGCGTATGGCGGAGTAGGTGAAGTCCGAGGAACGGTGAGGCTTGAGAGTGAGGTTTTCCGGCGAGGTTTTTGATGTCGTAATGAGGTCAAAAGAAAAGGGACTGTAGCTATTACAGCTTTCGTTGCTCATTGAACTATCACTGGAGTAAGAATTTGTTGTCTTCAAGCTTAGATCACCGTCTGAGTCACGGTGGTTGGGCACTACCATCTTAGAGATCAACAATCCAATTCCTTATATATATATATGTTTCTCTCTCGAGTTAAAACGTTTTAAAGAACAAGGGATTCAACTAATGCAAGTCAAAAAGACCGACGACGCTGAACTCGAATCTGGTACAAGATTCTTGGAGACAGGAACCAGAAAAAGGAAGGTTTTGATTTTAAGGTTACGCCCAATGAACTTGAGCCTTTTCTAGATGATATCTCATACTTAGAAAGATATAAACAGAATTCTTGACAAACATATAAGAACAGAAATTAGAAGGGAACCCAGGAAAAGGATTGGATGAAAAAGCGAAGAACAGAAGAATAGAGGTCAAATATCAACGGAAGAGAGGCATTAAATGCAACGTATTTGAAAGTAGCTGGCTTTTACTTTAAAGGGCTGGAGCTGGACCCAATGGAGAATTATGGTTTCTGTTCTGGGCAACACCTACCCCGAAGTCAAGGCTAGTTGTGGGAGAGAATGCCAGAGCCTGAGATAAAAGAACTGCAAAAGGAAATGATCTTTTTCTTCTTCAATGGCTTGGCTTTAGCTATGGTGGGCCATTTTTGACTGTTGTTTGTAGAATTAATAGGTGGTAAAAAATAAAAATCTATCCCCTTAATGACCAAAATAATGATCATTAAATTTTTTTTAATATATAAACCTTTTAAACCTGATAATTTATATTAGACGATGACGTGGGATGAGCAGCACGTGCGAAGAAGGTCGACTGAGCAAGTGTCATGCGGCATTAGTTGCTTTCTTTTTCACCTTAAAAACGCCCCTTTGTTAATTTATGGTCTTGTCGACGTGCTTTCTTCTTTTTTGTACCCTAGCTATTCTGCTTCTTCTCCCTTGAATTATTACCTCCTTTTTCGATGTGTACTCTTTTAAAATGCTATCTATTAATTTATGTACTTCCATTATTATTTAACCTATCAAAATAAGTGAAACATATTTAAAAATATATACCAGCGCGAATTGGGATGAGATCCTCTATTTCTTTTAACCAATTCTTACTCTATTATATTTTATTCCGTCCATATATTTTGTTATGTCCCATTTAAATATGTGAACGAGATGAGATATAATAGAGTAGAAATTGATTAAGAGGAACAGATGATATATTACCAAATGAATCGGATTTGTCAAATTTCGTTCATTTAAAACCAAACATAAACATAAATTATAATAGCCAATATCGGCTATAAAAATTATGTACTTTCGAAACTTTTCTTATTATTGGATATGAAGCTAGTCACTCTTAATTTGTTAATATTTTATGATTTGTGCATAATGTTTTACAGGTTGAATTAATTTGCATGTATTAAGATATGTAAAAGAAATTAAAGAAAAATCATATACAAACCTTTAAACCAAGGGTGACATTTCTCTTGACATGATTATCTTTGTATTGTTTCACTATCATATTCACTCCGTTGCTGGACAAAAGCTGAGGAAATAGGGAGGGATATACAATAATGATGCAAATGGAGGGACCCCATGAGAGTTTGGATTGGAATAGAGTGGTTCGTAGAAGGCCATCAAAAAGTCAACTCAAGTGGGAAGTGCATTAAAAATATCCCCAGGGACCCGCATTTAAGACTTTCCTGTTTTCTAACCGGATATCAACTATTTGTCACATGAACAACAATTGAGATTTCTTTCAAAAAAAAAAAAACCAATTGAGATGTGAAGCAGCCATTAGTCCGAAGCTGCTGCAAGTTTCAAACATCATAATGGTGAATTTCATAAGTTCTTGTCTTCTGCTCTGCATATAGTCCAGTCGAAAAGACTGATTTGGTTGTGATATTGAATTACATATAATAAGTTAATAATATTAAATATTACAATTATAATCAGCAAAACTATTAAAAAATTATGTTTAAAATATAATTTACCAAAAATAAAAGGATAAGAAGAAAATTTTGGAATATGAGAAAAAACGAGTACAAAGAATTCTACATGTTATAGGAGTTTTTAGATTCTGAAAGTCTTTTATCCCCTGGATTAAAATAAAAGTTCATAACTGATTGTTGTTCTGTTAATCAGTGATACATGTATGGTTCGATATGAATACATTATTTACAATTTTAAATTCTTACATTCGCATTATAGGTAGTTTTACTTGTATTCTAACCAAAATATAAGTCTTATCCATTGATTTGACTATAATTTCTATTAATCAATTTGAAAATAAAATGGTTAACTTGATTGTATGAAACTTTTAATACAAAACTTGTTACAATGATATGAAAATTCGTATCTTAAATTTATATTCAAAAGTTGAATTGGATTTTTTTCCTTTTAAATTGAAATTTATGTCTTGAAATTGTATTCAAACATTAGATTTCGTTTAAAGATTTATGTCTTGAAAATTTGTTTTACCAAACGAAACTTCTATGACGATGATGGATTAAATCTCAATATGTGTTTAATAGATAAAACCCTAATATATGTTTGGTAAGTCTTGATTTAGTGCAACAAAACAAGTGCTATGTTTTCTCATTTAAAGCTTAATGGTATAGTGAAGAAACATTTTTTAAATATAAAAATATATATATGTCGCCCTTTATGGTTTGAAAAACATGTTTCCACCATGTTGCATACTTTGTACCTTTGTATTGCAATGTTTCGTCGTATTGCCTTCTCGAATCATAGGATTACGAACTTTTTATTCTTGGAGCACGTGAAGATGCTGGATCAAGTAAATGGATGAGACGTACAAGGTTGTATTCACTAACTTGGTGTATTGCTGTAATGCTTGTGATTGTGATTGTGATTGTGATTGTGTGGCCAAGTCCCCTATTACCTCACATTTTAGCTTTCTCATCTTCTATGATCCATCTTCTCTCTTGTTTTTTCACTAAAGGATTTTAAATTATTGAATCTGATTAAGCCACTATTGTTTCCATACACATCCATTATATATTTGCAGAAATGATTGTCATTTTCTTTTTGTTTGTGAAAATTTCATCCGATGACTAGCTATCTTGAAAAAAGATGACATATTAAGTATTGCTTCACTAATGTCAAATATGGTAGCAACACAAGTTTCATTTTGTTTGGCTTATTATTGCCTGGGCTATTTTCATTTGGTGTAAATGGGTTGAACACGTGGTGCTGCCTTGTTGTTTCATTGACACACATGCGTGTACACACACACACATATACACCATAGTTAATAAATAAATCATAAATGAGAAGCTAATGTCACATATAGTGAACCAAGGAATGTTAGTCATATCTTATCTTATACTTAGATAGTGTAAGTTGTTATACATTTTTATCTCCAAATTAGGAGCATATAAAAATGCACTTAACCCACAAAATGAATATCAAGATGAAATAAGATGCTATGAGGCACCTATTGATAAATATTTTGAAGCGCTTGAGTTATATACTGAGCCATTTATGGCTAAGTTATACTCATAAGGAATTAAAAACTAAGAAGATGAAGCACTATGATGAGTCCAAGTAAAAAATTCTTAGGATCCCAAGAAAGACTAAAGGCAGTGAAAATGGTTAAGGAAAAAGACTTCCCACAGAGAACAAATCTTGTTTATGTCATATTTTAGTTAGCTTTGGATTTGATATTAATTTATGCGATGATGCAAAGAATATTTTTTTGGGAATTATAATAGTCATGATATTTTATTGGATGGTTTTGTGGTATTAAATGTTGCTTATTAAACAAATAAAAATATAGAATTTTTGTTTAAGAACATAACGTATTTCTTGTAATATCTATGCCAAATTGTGACATGCTAGACTTAGTCATATTGGATAATATCAAATAAGTTGACTATTCAAGCATAATTTATTTTAGAAGACCCACATAAAGTATAGTTTTCTACTTATAAACATTGTCTAGCTGACCAAATGGCACAAAAACTATTTAGTATGGGACAAAGAGTTGTTAAGCTATTACAATTAATTTATTAAGATATCTGTGGCCAAATGGATGTGAATGCGAGGCATGGATGTACTTATTTTGTCACCATTATCCATGACTATACTTGGTATAATTATATTATTTGATTCCCAAAACTTGAAGCCTTATGTTGTTTCCACAAGTATATAACTTTAGTTGAGAACCAATACGATAAATCAAATAAAGACTTCAAGAACTAATTAAGTATAAGAGGACTTATTTGATTGATTTAAGAGGTCGTATAATGAAAACTAAATGGATATATGATGACTATTTTATAAGTCCATCACAAAATGGCGATGCAGAGAGGAGTACTAGAACTCTTTTCTAAATGGTTAGGTCTCTAATGAGCCAGGCAAATTTTCCTATCTCCTTCTAAAGTTATATGTAATTAACGATCAAATATGTATTTGATAAGGTGCCTATTAAATCATATCCTAGAGTGCCATATTATTAGAAAATTTAGTTACCATATCTGATTTCTTGAGAATGTGTTTGTTACCTATATTCATGCTTTATCTTATAAGTACAGGAATTTTGGTTTTAGAAGGAAGACGAGGATCTTTAAAAGACATTTTTCTGAACATTCTAATGGATATATGCTCAAAGGAGAACAAGTTAATACGGAAGTAACTGAATTTGAGTCACAATATATCTCATTCTTAAAGAAAGATTTTCCAAAGCAAGAAAAGATATTTCAAAACTTACCCCTATGTGCGAGACTAAATTAGAATGATCTTGTGAGACAAGACCAATTGGATGGAGTTTATCTAAGTGGGAACAATTTAGGAGATGATGAATTATTTTATGATCAATGACAATTGCAACCTAATTGGAGCTCTTTACCATTATTTGATTCGAGTGGTAGCAATATGAATATAAAAAGATTCATTTCTCAAGTTTACATTGTACTTATATTATGAGCAAATTAATCTTCATATGATGTTTCAAAGTTAAAAAGAAAAACCTTTATGGTAATTCCAAAAGAAAAAATGAGCTGGGGAATATCAAAAAGCTCCATCTAGTCTTACTGAGGATGGATGAGTTATAGCAATAGAAGAAGAATAAACTTTAATGAGCTCAATTTAAGTATAAGACTTGGGTAATCTTCCAAAAGGATGTTAAGCCATCAAGAACAAATGAATGTTTCAAATTTTAAGTAAAAGATTGATGGAAGTTTTAGAAGCTACAAAGAACATTTAAAGGCAAAGTGATACACCCAACAAAAGAGAATGTTTATGAGAAGAAATTCTCATTTGTTGTCATGTTTATGACAGTTTAATTAATTCTAGCCTTACTAGTTGGAATGGATCCTTACATATATCAAATAGATGAAAAGACAATGTTCTTAAATGAAGAACTAGATGAAGGAATCTACATGGTATAAAAATTAGGTTTCATTCAGAAAGTCTAAGAGGATTGCATACTTAGATTGTTAAAATCAATCAACGGTCTAACAAAGTCTCAAAGTAAGTAGTATATTATATTAGCACTATAATCATGTCGTATGATTTTAGTATAATTGAAAAAACCACTGATTGTATCTTAAAAGATCTAAAAATAAATATATAATTTTATTGTTTCATGTGGATGATATATATTTTTGGTAGTTAGTGATAATATGTAGTTTGTCAAGTGAAAAAAATTTAGCTATCAAACATAATCACGACTAAGGTTGCATGTTTTTGAGGTTAAGATTGCTAAATATCATTCAAGAAGAGCTTTGTTACTATTGTAAGTTACATATATATAGAGTAAATACTTGAACAATTGTGTATACAAGATAGTAAACCATTTTCTTGATGCCAATTGCTAAAGTTAAACATCTAAGCAATATATAGCTAGTATCCACGAATTCCACAATAAGAACGAGAGATAAAGATGGTTCCTTACTTTGAAGAAATTAGTAGTCTCATGCACACTATGTTATGTATGGATAAGTATCTTGACATGTAATACTAAAGAGCTTAAATATCAACATCAAACATATATATATAACTATATTAAGGACGTAGAAGTACAAAACGAAACGAATATATTTGGTGACCATTCATAATACTTGTTATCAATAATAATAGTTTATCTTTTAGCAAATATTTAGTGAGATATATGTTTAGTTGAGAATTAAACAACTTTTTAAGGATAAATTATAATTAAAAATTCAGTTCTAAAAATATGAGAATGCTTGATTTTGAATCAAGATTTTAGCTCTAGAATGCATGTTGGAATAAGTGTTGAAATTTTAGTTTTAAATACAAGAAGTATATCAGACATATACGAGATGCCTTCTTATATTGGTGATCACCTCTATTACTTTCTAGGAATGGAGATGATACAAGTTTAAGTAACTTATCTAGGTAATAAATGATAGCTCAAAGCTTAAAACACTAATGTCAATGTAAAGTATATTCAAGGGTGTAAAAGGTTATTAGAAATGACATAACCTAAATAAATAATAAAATTTCCCAATCCGTCTTAATAGGCTAGAGGTGAGTTCTAAAAGGTGGATAGAATAAATAAATAGAAAGCATCAACAATCGTTTAGCTTGCAATGCTAAACAAGCTACCTATTGTTGACAAGATTGCAAGGTTTACTTACCTTACTAATTCGTGTTGTCTTTGCAAAGGTGATGAGAAGGTCTCATGCCATCTTTTCTTCAAATGCAATTATGTTAGAGATTCCTAGAAATCATTAATGCTGAAGTACTGTTTAAGTGAATTTCCAAAGGTTTTTAGCCAAATAAGCCTTAGTGTGTTGAAAGGGATAACAAAATATTTCATGATAAGTGTTTCTCTATTGAATATTTCAACACATATCTATTTAAACATATTAGAGCTCACATTGACATCCATAGACACAAGAATTTGGACTTGCATTATCTCAACAATATATGGAGAGTATAAACACCTGCTGAGTTGTATTTACTTTAAATTTGTGCATATTTAATCTTATAGTGTTTTTATATCTTGTCTTTAAAGTGATTGTACTCGTATTAGTTATGTTTGCCTTTTATGGCTTAATTTAATTCAAATTTTCTAATAAAAGTATTATGTAGTTACTAATTTTTATTGTCAAATTCCTCCATTTTATATTGAACCTCAACTTGAAAAACTTTCAATAAGTTCAAAAAATATAATATTAAAAATAACTTAAAGAATTCTAAAAATCTAAGTGTAAATTAAATCTGAAACTCTTATGATATAAATTAAATACACTAAATATTTAAGCAAAATAACTAATTCAAATAACTAATTAAATCTAAGTCTCACACGATCGTCCACTCAAGCAGGTACGTGTTTACTCTTTTTCACATTAATTTTGCATTAATGTTGGGTAAGACAAGCTGTATCTCTTTAGTTTTTAAGTGAGAATCTATTCATCAGTTACACTTTTACCTTTAGCTTATCTAATTTTCGGTGCGAGTTGGGTGTTTGTTGATAGTGTATTATTCATGTTAGTCATCTACATAAGTGGCTCCCATCCGTTTGTATAAGGCAACCTTACGCCTCTACCAGTATAAGACAAATCCATTAGAATTTTTTTTAACTTAATACATCAACCTTTTCTTTTATTCTATTTTATTTTATCTATGTATTTACTTATTTTAAATTTATTTACCTACTCTTTTAGCATATCAGTTTTATATATTTACTCTTTTAACGTACATTTTTTTATTGTCATAATTACATGTGAGCTTATCAGAAATAGTCTCTTTACTTTATAGGAGTAAGGTTACGTACTATCAAATCTCCCCAGATCATGCTTTAATGGGAGATTTCAGACTGAGTGATAATGATGACGAAGAACTAATTAAAGAATGACGTGAAACTAAGTTAAGTAAAATAAAAAGCTAAACTAAGTCAATAAAATAAAAAGTTAAATTAAATTACCCTAGAACATTCCATATTTACATTAAGGATTATAAAAAAAATGAAAATCACAATACAATTACTCAAACAATACACAATTCCAGTATTACACACATTTACAGTAATATACGATTGCAGTATTACACAATACGCACACCTAGATCTATCATCCATTTTTATTTTTGTAACTTCGCATTTACATGATACGTAGTTACACACTAAAAAGGCCAGCATTTTCGAGGAAAAACATAGGAAGGAAAATCATCATGAACGACCAATGATGACTAGCGAATAGGAGTAGCGAAGAGGGAAAGACAAGCGGCGGGAGGAGAGGGCCTCGATCTGGTGTGGCGACGATCTGGCGCGCAAGCTGGCGATAGGACAGAACTAGAAGCTGGAGCTGCAGAAGCACAATAGGCACAAGTAGATGAGAGGGATGACATAATGACCGGAGCTGATGACGTGCGTCGAGGAGAGGGGCGACAGTCGACAGTCACAGGAGGAGGAGACTGAAAACTTGTACCCTAGAGTGAAGACGTCGAAAGCTGCAACATTTTACGGTTATGTTGTAGTCTTTTCTTTTTTTTTATTTAAAATTTTAACTATTAAACTTTTACAATATTAATATTAGATCAAAAGACCGATATCATGCCTGTAAGTATCATCCTATTTTCCGAGTAATACTAATCGATACTCATTACGTTGATATAAAGTATGGATAAATAAGATTAAGTTTGAAGGATCAAATCTTAAACCTGGAGTGTACGGAGCCGATTGATTCCACTTTTTTTTATTTTCAGTTTTTATTTTCTGTTTTTAGTTTTTATTTATTTTTAAATAAAAGCAAAATTTTATTTAGTTATTAATGTCAATATGATTATATTTTTATTACTGGTAATAATCACATGTTAAATAACTTAAAGATAAATTAGTTTTAATTAATTAAATTTATTTTAATATCTTATATAACATTTATTAATATTTTACTAAATTAAAATAAATACTTGTAAAATTAAAATTCATTTTAATTATTAAATCAAAATTTTATTTGAAATATATATTGAATTTTGAATTTAATTATATTTATTAATAATTAATTTAATTACAAAATTAAATTAAATTAAATTATTCATAATTTTATTAATAATTAAAATATTAAAATAATATATATTTAATTGATGCTAAATGAGATTGTGAAAAAATAAGAAAAAAACCATATTTTGTAATTTTCATAAATTTTAAAAACTGAACCAAAACAAAAAAAATAAAAACTACAAACTACAAACTAAAGCAAACATATTTTTTCACTAAATTTAACAATAAAATAAATAATAAATAATAAATAATAAATAAATATCTGCTGAACTCGATATGTGAATTAACCAGGTTAGGATTGCCCTGCTTGTGGCACCGGACTGAGAGTTGGGTGGCCTGTGACTCAATGGGTAAAGGACGAGATAGGATTTTTTAAAATTTTAAAAAACAACATCGTTTTGTGTCTCTTGATGGCTTAACCTGTGGCCCGATTAACTTAAACTTGACATGTTAATTTCATATTGGGTCTGACGGATTGCCAGGTCTAATAAAAATCTTTAACAGACATCTGTAACTCGTTTATTATGTTAGGTTTGGTTCATGTCTCCGTAGGTGGAGGTAGATAATAAAACACAAAATCTTGTGTTTAGCACTATTAGGTTGCTGATACTGCCCATTTTTGTTTCATCTCCAGTTTGCAAAAATACAAATTTTTTGTTCCTTCCAAAATTGTGGCACAATTTTCTTGTGTCTATCATAGAAACAAAACGGACGGGATGTTGGACAAAAATACCCCTATATTATTACTATAAATAGCAAAAAAGACATTTTTAATAAAATATAAGGCTTGAATGTATCTTTAACCTATTGTGTAATTAATTCCATGAATGCTTAGATATTTTATTAAATTATTATGTACTAAAATTTCTAACTTGTAGGATTTTTTTAATTCAATAACTCATTTTATTAAAATTTTAAGTTTCTCATTTTATTAAATATTTAAATTCTTCATTTTATTTCATCGTAATTAAAAAATATAAATACAATTATAAAAATATTGATACAATTATAAAAAATATTTATGTAATTCATTTTGTTGTTAATTTATACGAATTTTTTGCTATTCAATAGCTCATTTTATTTAATTTTTAGGTTCCTCATTTTTAAAATTCCTTATTTATAGATAAAGTTAAAAAAATAATAATACAAATCATTCGTTTTAAAATAATCAATAAATTTATAATTATATTATACTGCAAGGGTACTTTAATCATTGACACTGTTTTCTATGTTCTATCAACTGTAACTAAATATATTTCTATCCTTGAAATGCACAGTTTTATCTGTTTTGTTCATTACAACCAAACATCTTACTGTCTCTAATTTTTATTTCATTATGTATCTAAATTTTTGTTCCGTTCCGTATTAATATATAGATCACGATAACCATACCCAGCGTCCTACTATCTCCTTGTCCTCGATCCTTATCGTCTTAAAACATTTTGAAATTGTCAGCTGTCCATTTTTTTTCGTATACGCTTTAGATTTTAAGTGTCAACTTCCGCTATTCACCACGAATTTTGAAACAATTTTTTGTATCAAAGTAAAGTAGCGACATGATGAGCCGACATCTGGACATCAAAATGTTTTGGAATTTACAAGGGAGTGGTATGATATTCTATTTTTATTTTATTTTAGAATTTAAGGCTTGGGGGTTAAGAGTTTTAGTATAAAAATTTATTTAATTAAAATTAAAAATAATAGTTATTTAAATCTACTATGAAACATTTTCTTATTAATAATTTTCAAGAATTATAATTTAACTCTAAATTTCCTAATAGAATTTTGATCTAATATTTATAAAAAAAATAGGGATATTAACGACTATATGTTTATGTATGAATAATATTATAATTTAAATTATTTTTTAAATTAATTGAATGTGTGAGCCTGAAATTCTTGCATTTATTAAAAGTATGTTAACTATAAAAAGTTTTAAAATTTTAAATTGATTTTAATGAATTAATTCGTTCAATTACTTGACAGAAACTATGCGCGTCAGTGTCTCTACTACCTACAATTCCTTGATTCTTCCCAAATACTTGAAATGGTAAAATAAGAACCCTATGCTTCTGCTTCATCCACTGGGACGTTACATAAAAGCAGATGATTTTCCGCTCAGTTGGCGAATGAGGCAACGTGAGATGATGAGTTACTTTACTAACATTTTAATCAGCACCTTTATTTGGAGTTATCTTTTCAGAAATCTGAGGTCTACTTTGGTCTAATACTTTTTTGTCAGAAACTTCCCCTGCTTGTTTACATGACTTATTCAGAAATGCTTTTCTCGATTAGAACGGTTTTATAAAGGAATTGCAATTTTTAGGTTCTTGAGGATGGTGTTCTTGGTCCATAGATAACTGTTGCATTGATATTTCCATCGCCTATGCACTATGCTGGTCCAACTGAGGTACAATGGCAAGCAAAAGCTCGGATCAATGCAGGTGCAAATTTCTGTATCGTGGGTCGGGATCCAGCCGGAATGAGCCATCTGGTCGAGAAACGAGATCTTTATGATGCTGATCATGGAAAGAAGGTGTTGAGTATGGCTCTGGATTAGAGCGTCTTAACATTCTTCCTTTCAGGGTATGTGTTGTCAGGCCTTTTGATTTGCAGTTACCATTTTGACATAAATGTGAATTCATGTGATCATTTATCAAATCCTACTTTAGGTCGCTGCATATGATAAGACTAAGGGTAAAATTGCATTCTTTGATCCATCAAGGCCAGATGACTTTCTCTTCATATCAATGCAGATGCTCATTTTAATCTTGCCCAACTTAGTTTCCATATCGTACTATCGGAATGAATGGTTCCCGTGCAATTTTTTCAGATGTGAACGCTCGCCAAGAACAAAGAGAACCCTCCGGATGGATTTATTTGCCCTGCAGGCTGGAAATTTTTGGTGGAATACTACGACAGTTTAACTCCAGCAGACAATGGCAAAGTCCCCTGACTTGTTCCAGCATAGATGTGTCATCTATGTTGTAAAAGTGATGCCATTTGATTGGAAGAAACCGTAAAACTTAATTTGTCTCCAACCCCAGTAAAGATTCTGGGTCTGGATAGTAAAAAATCATGAGGTATTGGTGCAGGGTTGCCTACTGTAACTAGATTGCCTCAAATCTGTAACTAGGTTGCCTACTGTGGCACATTGCTTTGTAACATAAAATGCTTCTGTTTTTTATGAACATTGGTTGTCGGATAATTTTTGTTTTGGGTAGCTTACAAAATCTCATAATCAAGAAACAGGAATATCCAGCAAGCCAATTACAAGTTTAGGTTTTCTCGAAGTAGTTTCTTTTGGCTTACCCAGTTCATCATCCTTCGAGTCTCTTTCCAACTTCTCTTTCCGTATTCCGCAAGAACCAGCAGTTCCTGTTTGATCGATCTTGGTCAAAAATTGAATTAAACATGGAACACTGCAGGAAACTGAAGAAGATGGATGGCTTGGAGGGAAAATGATTTCTCAATCCCCTCTGCTCGTCTATGTATTGTAGTACCCCATTAACTTGGGATTATGTTTACATTTCCAGGTACAAGCATTGAACACTATTATATCCGAGGAAAATCTGAACGAAGTCTATCAAAGAAACAGAAAAGAACAAAACAAAGAACAATGAGAATCTCTTTATAACCGTAGTCCTAGTTCTTCTATTTCAGATAGCTGAGAAATGGCTTGTCTGGAACAGGGATCCACTTGACACACCAAGCTAGTGGCCAAGATATGGCTGCAAGTCCGATACTTGCATCCCATTGCACCCAGTTTAACCTCTCTGTACCTGCAAACCTCTTGAGGAACTCAACCATTACAACCTGAAGAACAATTACTAGTCCGACGATGCTCACGAACAACTTGCTTCTGTGTATCCTCTTGAAAATGTTCTTCTTCCTTAGCTCTCTTGCATTGAATTTGTTGAAAATTTGACACAACACGAAGGTATTGAAGATCAAGGTATCCTTTACCTGATCGTCCACACCAAAAATTGCTTTGCCCTTGAACTGTAGGGT
>JAOTAY010000002.1:27955204-27970616 GCA_025629805.1 Erythroxylum baracoense
TTTGATAACTTTAATTTAAATTGGTCAACCATTAACCTATATAGGTTGACTAATACACCTAAAATCATGATGCCAACATCTTTAAAACCTCAAACTTAATTTTATTAATAAAAAATTGAATTAACATTTCTCCACTTGTTCACCCAAGTATTTTTTAAGGATCTAGAGGATTTTCTTTAAAAATCAAAACTTTAGTTAATCTTAATGATTGAAAAAAAACTAATGCAATAAGTTAAAACGATGATATGTTTATGCATGATGAGCCGTTGAAACATGAAAGTGACCAAGTAAGAAGTATAATAACATTACAAATTCATCTATAACTTTGTTGTACCTTGTTCTTCTTTACTCTTGAATTTGTTCTTCAATTAAATAAGTTGAGCTCCAATTTTTCTCTAGTGCCTTCGTAAGATATACCTTGATTTGTGCATGACCACTTTTGCTTTCATAAAAACAAACTTATTAGTGGTACTTATATTTTGTTACACCAAAACATGGATTGTAAGCACCCTTGGTTTAACATTTATATTTATGGTTTTAGCTTTGTAATTAAGAAGTAAGAAAAAGAAACATATTCTTAACGAGGACATTATAAGAGTAATAAGATTGGAAAATTCAAGAAGTAGGCCAAAGACCTACCTAAAAATTAGGTATATGTTTAATCTAAATGGCGAGCATAAGTTAAGACATGTATGTGTCTTAGATTATATTTATTTATGCACTTAAATAATTCTAGGACAGAGAGATCCATGACTAGGGATGCACTCATATCCTAAACCATGTCGATATTGAATTTAAAAGTTTTTGTAGAGATATCCATGTCCTAATGCATGCTCATATCCTTAATCACGTTTATATTTCCATATTAATGCATGAGAAGTAAAGAGATCCACGTCAAACCTAGGAATTGACCTAAGGAGTAATATGGGATACTAAAGATAGGCTTATGTTAACTCTTAGGTGTTAGAGACAAACCTTTTATAACAATTCATAGTACCCAATACATTTTTAAGGGTTTTAATTATATAGAGATATTAATTAATCAATATGAGCATGGGTGGTTACAATTTGAGGGAGAGCAATTCCATAACCTAGGAATTTATGTCAATCTATATTATTACAACCTTCGAAGTTTATTAAATCATGTCTACAAAAATGATGCTAGGGAGAAAAAGATATTACTTACATCCTATTTCTCAAATTGATTATTTGCTTTGATATGTTCTTATTGTTTTATTCTTTTATTTAGTTTTTATTTGGTTTTTTTAATCAAATTCATCTATAAAAATATATTTTTAATCTTTTTGACTAGTTAGTGGTAAAAGCATGTTCTAAAATATTTTAGGTCCCTTATGAAATTGACACTTTATTCATTTTTATATTACTTATTAACAAAGTAAATATACTGTGATAAAAGAAAACTTTAAGAGTAGTATCAACACACCGCCACTTTAGAATGGAATATGAGTTGGGAGATGGGTGTGCTATGGACTGAGTTCTTATCTATACAAAAAATTATGAAACCTTTTTATGGAATACTTTTTGTCTGCTGCCATCCTACTTATGTAAGGGTATGTATCTTTAAGATAACCTTCAACAAAATTGTTTCTTAAGAAATTATCTCATCCTACTCTTACTTTTCACCCACAAAATAATAAATAAAAGCAAAGAAACAACTAACACCTCTAAAATAAAATATGAGGGAAATAAAAGTTATTGATGTGTAAAAGTCAAGAAGCCTATTAAACACATATAAAAAAACTAAAATTCAAATAATTGCTCTTAAAAAAATTAGATATAAAATATCATGTTTTAAAATATAATTAATTGGATTGCCTTCAAATAAGTACTTATTTGAAGTCTTTAGCTTGACTTTCTCCTTTAAAATTGTCTTTAAGTTGAGATAATGGACATGTGGCCCCCTTTGTTCAAAATTTTGTGTATACAATGTGAAGGTCTTACTCATTTTCATATCTAAGCTTTTTTTATGAATGCCTTCTTGTTCATCCTTAACACCCCTGGCAGCTTGCCCTTTGATATTCTAAAACTTTACCTTACTCATGCACCTGTTTATTTTCCCTTTTTTACTTCTAATATGTCCTTTTGGATAAATTCCTAAAAATAATTAGAAATTATAATATCAATAGAATAACGAGAATCATCATAAGAAAGGGAATAATTCATTTTATATGAGATATTAAGGATGAACTCTCTCTTTCAACCCTAAGTATCAGTTACCTTTTTAAACATTTATAATAGCTCTTATTATTACAAGGAAAGGTCTACTTAGGATTAAGGGTATCTCAATATCAACCTTCATATTAAGGACAACAAATTTAACTAATAGAATAAATTTATCAAACTTAACTAAAATATCTTCAATAATTCCCTAGGATGTTTAATGGGTTTATCTATTAATTTGATGCTCATCCTAATTGGTTTAGTCCTCTTAATCCCAATTTCTTAAACATATAATAAGTCATTAAATTTATGCTTGTTCCCAAATTAGCCAATGCCCTATTTGTAGACAAACTACCAATAACATATGTGACAGTGAAACTCCTAGATCTTTTAGTTTCTTCGATATCTTATTTTTTAAGATTGAAGAGTGTCCCTCATTTAACGTAATTTTCAATGATTCCTCTAACTTTTGGTTGTTTCTTAGCATGTCTTCCAAAAATTTTGTGTCTTTGGCATAAATGAGAGACACTTAACAAACGAAATGTTAATATGAAGCTTTTTGAACAGTTTAAGAAAATGAATCTTTCATCAAACTTCTCCTTATTTAGTCCCACAAATTAAGGAATTCTAGTGTGTTATTCCTTGAACTCCTTTCTTTTAGCTTTCTCCATCTTGTCATCTTTCAACTCCTTTCGACTCCTCAAAGCATTGCCATCATATGCTTTTTAGGATTTGGTTTTGCGTCATTAAATAATTACCCTTGTGTTCTTTTAACCACCAATTTGGGTAATTGACCAATTTGGATTTTAAGGTTATGTATTAAAGCCTCCTATTTTTTAAGAGAAGCTTTCTGACTTTGTAATGGAGCCTCCATTGTGGATATATACTTTATCATTAATTCCTATAAGCTTAATTTCTTTTTATGTTATTATTATTAATATCTTAGTGGAGGTGACCTTTGAGATACCTGATTATTTCATGAGAAATTTAGGTTATTTCCTTATCCTAGACTATAGTTGTTGCTATAAGGGTTATTTTGAGATCGTTAGGAATTCCTTAAGTAGTCAACTTGTTTAATTAGTTTGGCAAAGGAATTTCTAACCTAATAGATAACCATGTGATTTACCACACAAATCACAACATAATGCCTATCTTGGTCTCTATGCTCTTCTCAAGTTATCAATGTTCTTACTCAATGGTTCCATATGAGTTGATAATGTGATCATTGCTTCCACATTGTGTATCCATAGATGTTAATTTTCTTTGGGATGATTAATTGTCATTGATGGTTATTCATAACCATCTCCACAATTGGATTAAAGGTAGGTTTTGGAGTCTTATTATTTAATGTTCTTCAAGCCGTTGCATCTACCATTCGCTTTATTACATGGTTCAAACCATTTTAGAATATCTTGACTTGTAACTATCTAGACAAACCATGATGTAGGCATCTTTTGTGTAGATCATTATATCTCTCTCATGTCTCATAAAATGTTTCATTATTATATTACATACAAGAAAGATGCCATTTCAAAACTTGACAGTAGTGGGAAGTAGTTTTCTAAGAAAATTTTTGCTAAATTATCCCAAGTAATGATAGAAGCCATTGGTAATGACTTTAACTATTATTTCACATGATCCTTTGATGAAAATAGGAACAATCTCAACTATATGGCATCATTAGTTACTCCATTAATTTAAAAAATTTAGCATATTTTCAAACAATTAGTTATACACACATTAGGTTCCTTATCTAGTAAACCATCAAATTAAATAAATTATTACAACATCTGAATAAAGTTCACTTTATCTTAAAATTATTTGATACAA
Organism: Erythroxylum baracoense; assembly: GCA_025629805.1. NCBI lineage: Eukaryota > Viridiplantae > Streptophyta > Magnoliopsida > Malpighiales > Erythroxylaceae > Erythroxylum > Erythroxylum baracoense. The sequence continues at coordinate 27,959,216 of JAOTAY010000002.1, forward strand.
CTGTTATTCTAGTTATGCTAGTCTAGGTCCCCATAGTAGTTGACTTTACGTAAACCAATATCATTTTGTGCTCTTCCTTTATATTAATACATTATTGGATTTCTTATACTAGTGACCTATTCCATTATTTAATCATCCAAAGAAATGATTTCTTATCTTTAGGGTATTCTCTAAAGAATTCAGATGTTCACGCACCAATATCCCAAACATGAAATCAAATAATTCTTTAGTACCTTTAATATTGTTAAATCTTGGGCAATAACATTAAAAACTTTTTTGGGTTGTATTTTTCATTATTAATATTAATACTAAAAGAATTAGGTAAGTGCACTTATCATTTTGTAATAATATGGTAACGAGCAGAGCATCATTCTCATAAAGGACCTAAAATAATTCTAAAGAAAATTTATATTTGACTAAAAGCAAGGCACAATAATAAATAACAAAAATATGTATAATATAATGAAACATCTATATAAGAACTCCCTTTTATCATCATCTTGTATTCATAATTTAATTATTTTAGCAAATTTATGAATTGGACTAATGAAATTTCTTGATTTAATGAAATTCTACCTCTTGAGTTGTAACTATCCTTAAATTGATTATTCAATATCTTTATCTAACTAGAACCTCCAAAGATGGACTAGATTTATGAAATTTTGTAAAATGTTTGAACCTAATACTAGAAGATTTATGTAAACCTATCTTTGGCACTATATACGACTCTTAATGTCGATGCTTAAGTCAATCTACAATTTCTCAAACTGTTTCATGCAGATTAAGATTTGATTTAATTGATAGCTTTTACCAAATCATCTAAAAAGAAGAAAGAAATTTCACAAGTATAAAATTCTACATAAAAGAATTGAAATCAATCCATAACTAGACAATAATAAGGTTCCTTTTGTCTATACCTTAATGAAGTTAGTTAATCATCATCTTTGAAACAAGAAATACAAATAGAAAAACATATAAATAATAAAAAAGGGTTTATAATGAAGTTCTCAATCTTTCATTATTCTTTACTTCCTTAAAAAACTCTTTCTTATTGGAAACAATTGCAAGCTTTGCCTTAGAGTTTCTCTCTCTCGTCAATTAATAAAAACCTAGTTTAAACTTTCTAAGAAATAAAGACTCACTTTGAAGCTAGGGTTTCATATTCTTTATATAATGGAGGCCAGTAGTGAACAAGGTTTAGAGCACGTGTCAAGTGACATAGACTCTGATATATCTTTGTTTAAGAGCATCATTTTAGACCTTATTTTTATGTAAGGACACGACCTAACACACGATCGTATTTAAGATTGTGCTTGATTTTCTTGTTAACTTCTTTAGTTTGGAGACAGATACAGGTTGAAACATATTTGTGTCTAGGACCCAATTTAGCTAAAGATGAATCTTATTCTTAATTCAGTGTGAAAACTCTTCAATCTTTGGTTAAAATCACTCTCAAAGAAACCCTTCTTCAAAATTACTTAACAAATAAAATAAAACCAATTAAGTATTAAATCAAGGTAATTTAGATAAAAGACATAACAAAATACCAAATATTTACTTAAAAAACATGTGTATGTTACACGTACATTAGAGCCAACCAAAATCCAGCAGACTTAGATTTAGATATATACTTAAAATATTTTCTTTGACACAACTTAAAAGTTGTTTAAGTGATTGAATATGAAGCTAACCATGTTAAAGCCTACTCAAGACATCACAACTAGTTTAATTGTCCAATTACTTTTGTAAAGCACCCATAATAAAAGAAAACCTAGAATAATAAATCCTTACAATCAAAGAACAAAAATGGAGAGACATAAGAACATAATATGAACTTATAAGGACTACCCATACAATCAAATAAAAGAAATAACAATTCAATGTAGAAACGAAGTATAAAGTGAACAATGAAACCATTTTCAATTGAATAGAACAAATTAACTGTAAGAAACATTTATGAAAAGAAAAGAAATTAAAATTAAAAGAGTTTGTTTTGAGATGGAAAGAAATTCGTCTGGTTAAGTATTTGCGACGAGAGTTGAAATACATGACGAGGTATAAATATTATGAAGTTACATGTACGAATTGATTAGTATAGTTTAATAAAATCAACTAATTTGTGGTTTAGCAGGAAGTTTATTAAAGAAAGAGGTTTTAATATGTAATAAAATCGACCAATTAGCTGATTCTTAGTTAGCTTGATTGAATCTATTCATTTAATTTAATTTATTAAATATTGCTAATATTATGTAATTTTAAACCATAAAGGCTTTTTTATAAATAAAACTATGGAGGAAGTGTGTAATTTTTTAAATCCAATTTGGAAATTATGTTAGAAAACATACTTTATTACTAGATCATCTAATTCAATAACAAATTGATAAAACAAAATAATAATGTAATTATTTAAATATAAAAATTATATTGTAGTGTAATAAAATATTATTGAAATATATAAATTATATCTTAAAATTTGACAAATTAATCAATTTAATTTGACCTGTATAGGCATTGGGCTTAGAGTTCAACCGAAAGAACTATAAAAACGTTGAGCTCATACTCGATCTTCTTCAATAAAATGGGTCTTATTTTCCAAATTTTAAAATTTTAGATTTAAGTTCAATATATGAATCTATATCTTTTTAAAATTTTCTTAAATAAAAGTAAAGCATATGAAGTTCTTTTAAAATAAAATATAAATTATTATAATAAATTAAATTAGATAAGTAGAATATAAAAATATACAGTATTTATAAGATCTAAATTACTTATCTAGAAAAAGTTATTAGAAAATAATTATAGGATAAGTTAATTGTAAATTATTTATAAATATTAGGTCAATTTTGGCTTCTTTTATGTTTTTTATAAAACTAAACTTGGCTTTCAAAACTTAATTTATAGGGCTCATTCACTCACCCACCGTCCCCCCTAGGGCTCCTTCTCCTACCGCCGGCGACTGGAATACAGAGCGTGGAAAGGGAGACATATATACATGAGAAGATGAGTATATGGAACTACGTGGTGACGGCACAGAAGCCTACCAATGTCACCCACTCTTGTGTCGGAAATTTCACCAGCCCTCAAGAGCTCAATCTTATTATTGCGTACATCCCTCTTATTAGTTTTTCCTTGCTTCTTTTTGCTTCGTGAGATTTAAGGTTTAGGATTTAGCCTCTTATAGCTAGTGTTTTCTGCTTTCTCTGATTTTATGTTTTCTGCAGTTCGTTGGATTAGGTAGATGTTCTGAGATGTGAATCTTAATTTAAATCTCATTCGTTTTGTTCAGGAAATGCACTCGGATTGAGATACACTTGCTTGCTCCTCAGGGATTGCAGGTAAATACATGCATATCTTCCCTTTCTCTCTGTATAATATCCGACTCTCGTCTCGCTTTTGAGCTTTAACGTATGAAGACATAAAGGCTTACAATATGGGTTGGTACTTCTTTGTGTGCAGCCCATGCTGGATGTTCCCATATATGGAAGAATTGCTACACTTGAACTTTTCCGCCCTCATGTGAGCAAATACTTGCTACACGGAGTTATTTTCAGTTTGTAGATAGCCGAAGTTATATACCCTGATGAATCATATGCTCTGTGTAAACAGGGAGAAGCACAAGATTTTTTATTTATTGCAACAGAAAGATACAAGTTTTGTGTTCTTCAGTGGGATGCTGAGACATCTGAGCTTATTACAAGGTTTAAGAATTTAAAACAAGCAATATTCTCTCTCTCTCTCTCTAGTATGGACATGTTTGTGCGCACATGCTTTTCATGGTGATGTGAAGAGGTACAGGAGAGTGTTTTATTGGCAATGTTAGGCTTGAGTATTATCCTAGTGGCTACACAAATTGGAATGCATCTCTAAGATTGAACGGTTCTCTAGTGCTGGCTATGTTCATTTCTATGTCTTCCTGAAAGATTAGTTTATTTGCTTCAAATTAACCAGTTGTCTTAACATGTAGGGCAATGGGGGATGTGTCAGACCGTATAGGTCGTCCAACTGACAATGGCCAGGTAATATTACGTCTATTTTAGTTTTTTCCTTGTACTTGTGAACTGTAAAATGTTTTGAGGCATATGGCATGTCTTACTATTTCTTTGATCTAGTGGCTACTTTCCTTTAACATTTCTAAATATGTTTTTATTTGCAGATTGGAATAATTGATCCAGATTGTAGGCTAATTGGGCTCCATCTTTATGATGGGTTGTTTAAGGTGCTTTGTGGAATCGAATGGAAGCGAATTTCAGAACTTTTTCATAAAGATGTAAAGGATCAGCATCATAACTTTATAATTTTCATTTTCAGGTCATTCCTTTTGATAATAAAGGGCAGCTCAAAGAAGCCTTTAACATAAGGTAATCATCTGCTTTACCGTAACTGGCAGTCCAAGAAAGTTCATACTTCTTCTCTTGAAATATTGACTGTAACATTAGATTACAATGTACTGGGTTCCTTCATTTCAAAATATCGCAGGGATAGATGGTAATATAGGTGTAAATATAAATATAGAGCACTGGTGTCTTCAAGGAACTTGATTTGTATAGTGTTTTGCACCATTTTACTCGTATTGCATGCAGTTCCAAAACTAATGAATGGAAAAAATCTTCTTTTCAGGCTTGAGGAACTTCAAGTGTTGGATATCAAGTTTCTTTATGGTTGTTCCAAACCCACAATTGTTGTTCTGTACCAGGTTCTAACTTGTCTTCACATATCTTTCTCTCTCTTGCTCTCTATGTATATGTGTGTGCGCGTGTGAGTTTGCATGCGTGTGCGTGCGTGTGTGTTTCGCTCTTTGGTAATAAACTGTAGATGTTCATATGTGTGTCCTTAGCTATGAAATACACTTTTGCTGCTTTTTTATTCGGATTTTAGGTTTAAGTTATTTATGTTTGCATTGACCTGGATAATAAATTCCTCGCCTTATTGTGGTGATCTTTTAATTCCAGGATAACAAAGATGCCCGTCATGTCAAAACATACGAGGTTGCCCTAAAAGATAAAGATTTTGTTGAAGGACCATGGTCCCAAAACAATCTTGATAATGGTGCCGATCTGCTAATCCCTGTGCCCCCACCTTTATGTGGTGTTCTTATTGTTGGAGAGGAAACAATTGTTTATTGCAGTGCAAATGCGTTTAAAGCAATTCCTATAAGACCTGTAGGTTATTAATGGACTCAATATGGGTTTAAGTTGCTCCCAGAAAATTTAAGTGATGTAGTTATATGACTTGATATACATTGACATTCTCTCTTTTATTTGATATGCTCTTCTAGTCCATAACAAGAGCATATGGTAGAGTAGATGCTGATGGTTCAAGGTATTTACTTGGTGATCATGCCGGGTTTCTACACCTTCTTGTTATAACCCATGAGAAAGAAAAGTGAGTGGTTCCATCACAATTATTATGTCAAATGAAAAATTTAGATGAATTCCTGTTTGGATAAAGAGATGGGCTTATGGTTATTATTTTAGTGGAATTTCATGGACTGATGTCACGTTATATTGCAGGGTCACTGGGCTCAAGATTGAGCTTTTGGGAGAAACTTCTATTGTTTCTACAATATCATATCTTGATAATGCAGTTGTCTTTATTGGTTCCAGCTATGGAGATTCACAGGTATGATAATTTTTTTTTCATTTTTATCTTTGGAAAGGATGTTTTCAGTTGGATGTATTCCCGTTTTACTAAATGCGTGCCCATGTTTTGGGCATTAAGTGGTTAATGCATCAAAGTCACATAAATTGTAGTGCACTATCAACAATGATATTTATGGATGGTATCCCATATTTTTAGCAGCTATAAGGGATATGGAAGAGAATGAAGATTTGTCTTGCTACTTATTTATAATAAAAGATGTTTATGGAACTCATTGTCTAAGTTTCGTAGCCTGTGAGCTTGTTCCATGGTTGGGAAATTCTTTTCTGCATCCATTTCATTAATCTTCTGCTTATGCTGTAAGAAACTTTGTATTCTTCATCTTCTATGCAGCTTATAAAGCTTAATCTACAACCTGATGCAAAAGGCTCATATGTTGAAGTTCTGGAAAGGTATGTCAACTTGGGGCCAATAGTTGACTTCTGTGTTGTTGACTTAGAGAGGCAAGGCCAAGGTCAGGTTGTAACTTGCTCAGGAGCTTATAAGGATGGTTCTCTTCGCATAGTTCGAAATGGAATAGGAATCAATGAGCAGGTTTATTTCTAACAACTGGTTCTTTTGAAGTTCCATCATATGCATTAAATACTTTTTGATAATTTAAATGATCAACAAATCTGAGTGTAGGCATCTGTGGAGCTTCCTGGTATCAAAGGAATGTGGTCCTTAAGACCTTCTACTGATGATCCATTTGACACCTTCCTGGTTGTCAGTTTCATTAGTGAGACAAGAATCTTGGCAATGAATCTTGAAGATGAGTTGGAAGAAACTGAAATAGAGGGATTCTGTTCGCAAGTGCAGACTTTGTTCTGCCATTATGCTGTGTACAATCAGCTTGTGCAAGTTTGTAACCTTCGTTTTTACCTCTCCTTTCTACTATTTCTTTTCCCTTCATTCTTGGGCCATACAGAAGCTTTGTCGAATAATTGACATCTTCAGACCTATTACTTTAGATATCAGTTTTAGTCCTGATTGTTTGAGATTATGGATAGAGGCAAGTAACTTGTTAATGCTCATTACATTTCCATATTCCAAAAATCAAAATTAACTTAGGTAGACTGTCACCATATACCATACAGTCTACATCAAGCGTCAATTTTGTTTAATTCCAAGTTTTTTTTCCTGTCATTATTTTGGTACTTAACCCAAGTGTCATGGGAGCATTTTGTATACATCTATCATCTATTCATCAATTTTTTTTACACAGCTACACATAAATGTGTCAAAAGTTAAATAAAAACCTTACTCCAAGTAAGTCTTGCCTTTTTTGGTCTGTTGGAACATAATGGGTGTGCTGATCTTCTCTTTTTCTCCATGATTTTCACTTCCTCACTTTCTCACCAAACATTTATTACCTCACTTTTAAAAGTGTAAAGAAAGAATTAACTTCCATTCCTTATGTCACTTCCTTGTTGTCACTGTTATTGTTACTGCTATTCATTGTTAATCAGTATTATATTAGTGTGCATAGACTGATAAGCCGCCTAACAGGTTACTTCAAGCTCTGTTAGGCTTGTTAGCTCTACAACAAGAGAACTTCGAAATGAATGGAATGCACCATCAGGTTATTCAATCAATGTTGCGACTGCCAATGCCAGCCAGGTTTGTGCCCATCGCTTATTTCAACTTCAGTTTGGAAGTGTATTGCCTGGTGATCACTTTTGTATGTAAAATTTGTCAGAACTTTGTTTTCGCTTTACCTTTTTCTTGACATGATATGCATTTCATCTAGACTTGTGCCATCTGTAGAACATCTCAACTTGACAGTTCAGAGATTCAACACTATGAATTTCAATGTTGCTGGAGATCAAAACCAAATTCAGTACTTGTAAAGACTTAAGTTAAATCGAGCTTAATTTTTCAACAGGTCCTGTTAGCAACTGGGGGTGGTCATTTAGTCTATCTGGAAATTGGTGATGGGATATTGGCAGAGGTAAAACATTCGCAGTTAGAGTATGACGTATCATGTCTTGACATTAATCCCATTGGTGAAAATCCCAACTATAGTCAGCTAGCGGCAGTTGGCATGTGGACTGATATTAGTGTCAGGATATTCTCATTGCCTGAATTAAATCTCATAACAAAGCAGCCTTTGGGTGGAGAGATAATTCCGCGTTCCATCCTTCTTTGTTCATTTGAAGGGGTATGCTCCCACTGATTCTTCCCATTATTTTAGATTATATTTTGGGAGCTTGCCGCTTGTTCAGCACTTTTCATTTCCCTTACTCGTGTATTACCCTTCAGATATCTTATTTGCTATGTGCCCTTGGTGATGGCCATCTCTTGAACTTCCTTTTGAACCTGAACACTGGAGAGTTAACAGATAGGAAAAAAGTGTCACTGGGGACCCAGCCAATAACACTTCGCACGTTTTCATCCAAGAATGCCACTCATGTATTTGCTGCATCAGATAGACCAACAGTAATTTACAGTAGTAACAAGAAACTACTATACAGCAATGTAAATTTGAAAGAAGTCAGCCACATGTGTCCCTTCAACTCTGCTGCTTTTCCAGAGAGGTAATACTCTTCTTTTGTGCTGGATTACTGCAGCTTGGTTTTATGTATTAGGGACAGCGCATTGTTTCTTCTCTTCACCGGAATTTTCTTCTCTAGTAATTTTTTTTCCTTTTCTGTGATTTGCCTGCCTTGTTTTTCACTTTGGTTATTATCATGACTATAGAAGCCGCGATGAATTGCATTAGTTCTTTGAAGTTTTCAGTATCTTTAATGCTGATTTTAGTGTAGTTCCTTTACTGTGGTTTACCTGGTAGGATATTAAGCAGTACCTTTAGTCCTTTATGGTGGTTTTACCTTGTAGGAGGCTTTTTGTACGCTTGAATTTTGTCTAATTCTCCGAGTATTTGGGAAAAATTTGACAATCTGGTTGGTCCAACAGAAGTAATAACATAGGTCATTAAACTAGCTTAGGGACCAATCATCTATGAAACCTAGACTCTAGGCAAGATTTTATATTACCATGCACTTGTGAAGCATTTGCGGTAAAAGTTCTTTCAAGTTTTCGGTATCTCTAATGCTGATTTTAGTTGATTTCCTTTACTGTGGTTTTTACCTGGTAGGATATTATGCCGGACCTGCAGTTACTTTACTGCAGTTTTACCCAGTAGGAGGCTTTTTCTATACTAGAATTTTGTCTAATTCTCCCTGACAGTGTACCCTTTTCCCAGTTGGTTCAATCAGAAGTAATGACCTAGGTCATTAAACTAGTTTTGGGACCAATCACCTATGGAACATAGACTCTAGGCCAGATTTTATACTAAGATACACTTGTCTTTGTTATTCTACAATTCATGAAGCATTCAGAGTCAAGTTGTTTTTGAGCGGAAAGCTAAATACAGTGAGAAATTTGTTGAATATGTAGTTTAAATATGTGCATTTTTATATGATACTTTTTTGTTCATGTGCCATAGTGTTGCCACTATAAGTCAATGTTGATTTAATTGACTAAACTGAGCGCTGGTACCCGATGTTCAGGTATCTTACACTGGAGTATATATTCTGATGCATGGATGATGGAAGTTTTTGGGATTAGCACTCGTTATTATGTCATGGAAGTGGCAGTAGAAATTCTCAGTGATTTAGTGGCTTTGGGATAATATAGTGTTTTTATTTTTTACATTAAAAGAATTAAAAAAACCTTTAAGGATATAAATTAATAAGAGAATGGTGTAAGAAACACATACTAATTGATCTGTAGTACCAGCTGATGAGTAATCTTGAAATAATTCTTCTGTGATTTATTGTCAACAGCCTCGCAATTGCAAAAGAAGGTCAACTCACTATTGGTACCATAGATGATATCCAAAAGCTTCACATTCGCTCTATTCCATTAGGAGAGCATGCAAGGCGCATCTGTCATCAGGAGCAGTCCAGGACATTTGCCATCTGTAGCCTAAAAAGCCAATCTAGTGCAGAAGAATCCGAGGCGCACTTTGTCCGCTTGTTAGATGACCAGACTTTTGAATTCATATCATCTTACCTACTTGACCAGTTCGAGTTTGGGTGCTCTATTATAAGCTGCTCATTTTCTGATGATAGCAATGTTTATTATTGTGTTGGGACTGCTTATGTTTTGCCAGAAGAGAATGAGCCATCGAAGGTAAAGGTCATATAGATTGCATGTAGAGCTTTTTTTGAGTGTTTGTGGTTTTGGGGTATGACAACTTTTCATTCTTTCCTTCCATAAAAAAAAATCAGGGCCGGATACTGGTTTTCATAGTTGAAGACAGTAAGTTGCAGCTTCTTGCTGAGAAGGAGACTAAGGGAGCTGTTTACTCTTTAAATGCTTTCAATGGCAAGCTGTTGGCTGGTATTAACCAAAAGATTCAGTTGTACAAGTGGATGCTCAGAGATGATGGCTCTCGTGAGCTGCAGTCTGAATGTGGGCATCATGGCCACATACTTGCACTGTATGTACAAACTCGTGGGGATTTTATTGTTGTTGGTGATCTGATGAAGTCAATCTCCTTGTTTATATACAAGGTAATTAGTGCAACCTCCCAAAGCTATGATTTGGTTTTCTAGGGGAAAAAATATTGGAGGAGACTGAGCGGGAATGGTAGAAACATAAATACCCTACTGAACATACCTTTTTGTCTCTTCTTTTCCTCTTCCCTTCCTTTTTATATCTTTTTGCTGTCATCTTTACGGCATTCAGGTACCAAATGTTCTATGCCTGACTATTGATGCAAAACAATCAAATGTCCAGTAAAGTAAAAATCCTCTTTTCCACCCACCCTCTTTCCTCCCATCCCTCCTCGCGCACAGAATAAAGTAAAAAAATAAGGAAGAGAAAAGAAGAGAAAATAACAATGACACTTGGCACTAGGGCCTATTGATATGTGGCTGTGGTTAGGCATGCATTTTAATTAATTGCCATTTGTTTGAAAAATTTTGCTTTCCTGATGGACAACTTTTTGTTGCTTGTTCAGCACGAGGAAGGAGCAATTGAGGAGCGAGCTCGTGATTATAATCCAAACTGGATGTCAGCTATTGAGATTCTTGATGATGACATTTATCTGGGAGCAGAAAATTACTACAATCTATTCACAATTCGGAAGAATAGTGAAGGTGCCACTGATGAGGAGCGAGGCCGACTTGAGATAGTTGGTGAATATCACCTTGGAGAATTTGTCAATCGATTCCGACATGGTTCACTTGTCATGCGCTTGCCAGATTCTGATGTGGGCCAGATTCCAACTGTAATATTTGGAACCATTAATGGTGTAATTGGGGTCATTGCTTCACTTCCTCATGAGCAATACGTTTTCCTGGAGAAGCTTCAATCAAACTTGAGGAAGGTGATAAAAGGTGTTGGAGGTTTGAGTCACGAGCAATGGAGATCATTCAACAATGAGAAGAGAACTGCTGAGGCGAAGAATTTCCTGGATGGAGATCTAATTGAGTCGTTTCTTGATCTCAGTCGGACTCGCATGGATGAGATTTCCAAATCCATGGGTGTATCGGCGGAAGAGCTTTGTAAGAGAGTGGAAGAACTTACAAGACTGCATTGATGTAGCCTTGTTGTTCAACATCATTATTGGTTTTTACTTTGATATGTGGTAACCATTAAAGTTTTGAACAGTTTTTTTGTATGAAACTTGGTATGTATGTGTAATATATTTGATATTTGATTGTGCGGGCAGTATAATCAAAACCCCAGTAGCTCGAAGAGTGTATAATCTAACCGAAAGATGGCTTTCTAGTTGGGAGATAAGCTGCATTCT
>JAOTAY010000002.1:27970716-27991896 GCA_025629805.1 Erythroxylum baracoense
ATCAAAACCCCAGTAGCTCGAAGAGTGTATAATCTAACCGAAAGATGGCTTTCTAGTTGGGAGATAAGCTGCATTCTCAATTGTGCAGTCCTTGGACGAAGGATTCACTAATCTATTAAGGGGCGTATGCCAGATTTTTCTATGAAGTTTCCTGTGCGCGGAATGAAAATCATCAGCCCTGTAGGAGGGACGTTAAAAAGTGTGGTTCTCGAGGAACTCAAATAATTGACTCGTGGTCTCTCTGTTCAAGGCCAGAATGTTAAGGTCTACCTGCCGAAGTAGTTAGTGGTATTCTTTTGATATAGGGTCCAAATTTAATTGGGGAAGAACATTTTTAAGTTTCAATTTATATTAAACTGTTATAAACTAATATATAAGAAGTAAAATTATAAGAAATAAACAATAATAAAATTTTTTGTTGAAATAAAGAAATACAACAATATTTGGTAATGAATAATAAATATAATAATTTAAACATTAGAATTTAACATAAAAATTTAAAATAATAGTATAGTAACAATAAAAATTCTATTTACATAGAATGTTGTGTTTCGTTATTGTCAAAAATGTCAAATCCTCTAATACTATTTAAAGGCTTAAAAGCAACAATTTTTGTCCAAATTATTTGCATCAATATCTTCTACTACATTTAAATAAATTACAAATCAATTATCTATGAAATTATTTTTATTTTAATACATTATATTTTAATTTTCAAAATGTATAAAATAAAATATCAACTAACCACTAATAGGTATTTTCAATTCATTCGTTACAACAAATGCATTTTTTTTCATAAATTACCTTTTCAATTTCACTATAATTAATATCAAGCAATATTTCTTTTCTGATCCAAAAATGCATGTATTCTCTTGTTGCTAAGCACTCTAAGTATATAATAGAGAAATTATATTATTAATAGTAAAAGTATAATAATTAAAAAATAAAATTCAATTAGTAAAATATCCATTCTTTATTCTCATATTATACGTAATGTAAACAAAATCATTGATTCTTTTAATTTAATTCTTTGTATGAATTAGTTTATCAACGCTTTAATTATTTTCACAACCTAATGAAAAAATTGTTTGATTGAATAATCTAATGAGAAATTTTCTCAATGTTGGAGAATTTTCACCAAACAATCTCTACCATTCATTTTTATTTAAAAATAATAGTTATAAAAATAAAATAATATAATTAATAAGTAAAGATAAACTAAAAGTATGAAAACTTAATAGGCTTTACTTTTTTTTTGGTCATAAGTTCTCTCTTTGCAAATGATTTAACAAAACTCTCAAATTTTATGATACAATTATTTTTATTTGTTATCTTTGATTGCTTTTTATTAGAGAAAATATTTTTGCATCCAATCACATCAAAGTGAACACCTATAATATCAACATGTACATACATTCTACTGTATAAGTAATAGGGATTGAGAAAGTAAGTTATTAAGTATATCCTTTAAATAAGATGCTTATCCTATTGTCAATCGATAATATTTATATAAGGCTTATACAATTTTTAGCCCTTTAAAAGTATTCATAATTGTTCTACAAACTCTATGTGTACCATCATTCATGTACTCTAAAGATAATTTCTCGTTTGAGTCAACAGTCCTTAATAACCTTATAAGTGGAGCCATAGTCTTTACAATAATTAAACTAGCATTCCAAAAATTGTTATCCATAAAAACAACACAAACCTCTTTTCCTTTCGTATCTTTTAATAACTTGAAAAGTGTTTACTTGTCACTAAATGTTGAATAACTTGTCTATGATCATACACGCGTTTTATGGTTATAAATGTAGCTGCAAATCTAGTAGCAACATGATATACAATCTCAACTCAATCTTCTTTCTTTTTCAACCAAGGCTAAAACAAAATATGATTATACACAAAATTATGATATTAGATTCATCTAAAACAACTTTAGAAATATAGTTGATTCAACTAATATCTTTTAATTTGAGATTTATACAATGAGCTTCACATGAAGAATAATAAATATGCTTATACTTTGATGGTACCAAGTACTATTAAGAGTTTTAATAGAATACTTTTCATTTTTCCAAAGCTTAGTGGCTGTATCCTAAATTAAAACCTTAAATGGATATAAATTCAAAATGAACAAAAAAGTTGGTAATTATATATCTAAAAGCAAACGTATGATATAAGAATTTCCAAAGTTAAGAGTTAAGTGAAATGTAAGATGCCATGCATAAATTTTTTTGTCCTTCTACCAAATGCTGAAGAAAAAGTGTTGTTCTGGAAATATTCAATTTGCTAGTGATGAGTCAGGATAAGGTAGTTTGTTATAATATGTTTGCATAGCTAAAATAATTGAATGAGAGGAGAAGTCAAAACCTTAGCAACTATAGTCCTAAGAACAAGGGGGGGTTGGTCGATTTTCTTCCTTTTAAACATAAGGCTAGTGATTTCATCTACAAAGCCATAAAGTTCCCTAATATGTAGTGAGACTGGATCAATAATATGGCTAAAATTTTCTTTCATGTAATATATATATTTGACTCATTAAGACTAAGAAAAGAAACGCTTCATTTAGTATTAAAAAATGAGTAAAAAGTAAACAAGAATAAAAAAGTAAGATCTATTTGCAAGATTATGAACATCTCTCGCAATCATTTCCTTAAACATAACAGTTGCATCTCCTATAAACATAAATTTACTCTACATGCACACCAAAGATGACCCATTAGTAGAATTTTCCTAAAAAACTCTGGACTTTACGACTAAACTATGATCACACTTCCTTTAATTCATTTATAAAAACTAATAAAAACATAAATTAAATCAAAAACACAAAAACAAAAACCCACTTTTCCTTATTTAATAGCGACTTGCCACAATTCAAGAGGCCAAATGAGTTTTACAAGTTGAAATCTTGAAGGAGTAAAAAATTTAGATTTGTCAAGTATGCTACCGAGTTTTAAATCAATAATGCTTGCACAAAAATATATATAACAAAAACACAAAAGATATTAAATTGAAATAGAATTGAAACATTGAAGAAAATTAATTAACATCGAAGATGCAAAGATTTCAAAATTAAAGAGATTAAAATATGATTAAAGAAAGGGCCCGAAAGAAGTATATAAATTTAAATGTGACTTCTTATAGGTTTAAAAAACTTTAATTACAATTTATAAAAATGTTCAATTTATTAATGAACTGATCAATTTTTATATAATCATGTTATTAAAGTGAAAGAGACTAAAAAGTTGACAGATTTATAATAATTAAGGTCAAATTAACTACTTTGGTTAGGTTTTTAAAATAGGATATATATAATAAAATTCTTACTCATATATGTTTATAAACAAGCTTGATTTTAGGGGCAGAAATCACTTATTATATAAGGGCTACTAGAGAAACTTATTTATTCTTGTAGATTGTATATTCTTTTATTGTGTCAAATGTATAGTATTTTTATGGTATATCAGTAAAAAAATTTCTATAATTTTCCCATATTATGATTTTTATTTTCTCTTTTTATTGGTTGCATCCTAAGTATCGATTATTCTTAACAAAAGTTATATTTATGTTTTCAGTATAGTTTAGAGATTATTAAGTCTCTAATTCAACACATTGGTTACAAATAAGGAACTTGGTCAATGAAATACCTTGGGATTCCTTTGGTTTCATAACGACAAAATGACAAAACTTGTCTCCCCTACTGTGAACTAATTGATAAGAAACTAAACAATTGAACTAATATATTGCTTTCATTTATAGGTAGAATGCACAAACATCTTTATTTCTTTATCAATAGTGAGGATAACGAGACATAGAGATGATATTTCTAAAGGTAAGGTGATATTTCTAAAAGAAAAAGGTTTTTGGTGGTGAAACCAAGTGCAAGTTCAACTTGGACCCTTAGACAGCTACTCCAACAAAGGGACAAAATTATATTAACAATTAATACATTATTAGTAACAATTGTATGATAATTGGAACATTCTTGATCCACTCCATAATTTGTTCTCATAAAGATCCATAACTGAAGGTCCTAATGCCAATCTAATAGTTGAATCTAGTATGAGAAAATAAAAACTATTGGAGTTAGTCGATGCAACACTACAGAAATAAGGAATAACTTTCCCATTTGTCAACCAAATGAGTCTTTGGAGGATCATATGTGTTGTGTACACCCCTTTGTTCATTTCACTAATAAATTATACTTGTGATTATTCAGAGAATCTTACCAACCTATCTACTGGTGAAAAATAACCTATTTTCCTTATTTGATGCCTACAATAAGCTTCATCATCTAGTTGGTTATTAAAGGTAAACTCTAGACTAAACATCAAATATCATTGCCCGTGCTTCCAACAAATGGGGCACTTTTCCTTTCTCTTTCTTCTTCCTCTTCAACTTCGGATCCAACTCTCTCAAAACTTCTGCAACGAACTTAGGCCTAGCCAAGCACGGGGTGTTGAAATATTCACAAAAGTTATTTTAAAACAAAGTGCCTGAAAGAAGCACCCTTAAATCAGTTTGCACTTTCATCAGAACCTTTCTCAGCCTTCATTTCGTGCTTCTAAGATTATGACCTTCATCTAGAACGAGGATCCTAGGACTTTCTTGTAACATTTTGGCCATATATACTTTCTGTGAGCAAACTTGGAGTCTTCTCTCAACAATGACAGAAAAAAGGTGTAGCCCATCACCAAAACACTTGGCTGTGCATTATTGTGTGTACACCCCTTTGTTCATTTCACTAATAAATTATACTTGTGATTATTTAGAGAATCTTACCAACCTATCTACTGGTGAAAAATAACCTAATTTCCTTATTTGATGCTTACAATAAGCTTCATCATCCAGTTGGTTATTAAAGGTAAACTCTAGACCAAACATCAAATATCATTGCTCGTGCTTCCAACAAATGGGGCGCTTTTCCTTTCTTTTTCTTCTTCCTCTTCAACTTCGGATCCAACTCTCTCAAAACTTTTGTAACGAACTTAGGCCTAGCTAGGCACAGGGTGTTAAAATATTCACAAAAGTTATTTTGAAATAAAGCGTCTAAAAGAAGCACCCTCAAATCAGTTTGTACTTTCATCATAAGCTTTCTTAGCCTTCATTTCATGCTTCTAAGATTATGGCCTTCATCTAGAATGAGGATCCTGGGAATTTCTCACAACACTTTGGCCATATACTTTCTGTGAGCAAACTTGGAGTCTTCTCTTATCAATGACAGAAAAGAGGTGTAGCCCATCCCCAAAACACTTGGCTGTGCATTATTGTGAGTACACCCCTTTGTTCATTTCACTAATAAATTATACTTGTGATTATTCAGAGAATCTTACCAACCTATCTACTGGTGAAAAATAGCCTACTTTCCTTATTTGATGCCTATAATAAGCTTCATCATCTAATTGGTTATTAAAGGTAAACTTTAGACTAAACATCAAATATCATTCATGCTAATCAATAATGGAAATTTAACCTTATGCAATTATTATCTAGGAAGTTAAAATCACCTTTCTTTGAGTGCTTCTACTAATTGTCCATTTAGAAGAAAATTCTATTTAGGTGTCATTTTAACAAAATAGTCAAGAACTAGGAAGATACATTCAATTGGATCTAAAAATATTTCCTCTTTAAACAAAATAGATGATGTGGTGCTCAAACTTTCTTTTAGTTGTTGTATTTATACCATCTAGGAAGAAAGAAATGCTAGAATTATCAAACAAAACTCTATTTCCTTGCAATTGGCTACTAGCTGTCTACTTCAATGGATTAGAGAATCAACATTCGCTGAAGACTTTTTTTAAAAAAAGAATGAATATTGATCAACTCCAGCAAAGCCATTATATCATTACAATGATTTTCGAGTTATAAGCTAACTAGAGTCTTACAGCATGATTGGAAGCTCAATCAAAAAAATTGGGAAAAAAATAGATCAGCTCAGCTTATAGACCAGTGCACTAACTAAATCATATATTCTATTTGCTCTTCATTCCAGGGGATAGTAGATGGTTTACTTTTTTAGTAATTACATTAGCTCTAATCCAATTCAAGATTTTATCAGCTAGCTGGTGTTTATCCTCCTCGGTTTGCTTGTACAATCTATAGTTTCTTTCTTTCCAAATGTAGATTGTTGTGGTGAATGCAACTTTGAGCAAGATTTCATTCTCTTTTCTAGATCTAGTGTAGTTTATGAACCAATTCAGTGTTTGTTTCCATTCATAAGTGTGATTTACCATAACCAACATATACTGAATTATGCTCCATATTGCTTGTTGTAATTGCAAGTGAAGAACAAATGGTTTATGTCCTCTTCTGCTACCTTACATAGAACATATGTTGAATCCCTTTATCCAAATCATCTGCTTTTAGTCCTTAGCTGATTTCTAATCATAAGCTAAATGATTATTGAGGATTTTGAATTTAAAGAGTTCTTCCATAGAAGATTATGCTAAGGAACTTCTATATATTTAGTTATGAATATTCTATGGCAAGATTCATTAGTGAATCTTCCTTGAAGGTTAGAAGTCTAGCAAATAACATCTTTTTTTCTCCTTTCATTTAGTTGGGGTAAATGCTCAGTCAATAATGAGGCCTATAAAATTTCCATTCTAGTCTCCACTTTGGATTCGCCATGATACTTTGGAGTCAATAGGTAATATATTCCTCAAGTATGATATCTCAGGTCTGTGTATGAGAGGGCTTGCAATTATCAAACCACAAACACGTGTTTCTCCATTTCTTACCATATGTTTGATGTATGGGTATATCAAGTTCCTCAGATGCAATAGTTGATTAAAGATCTAAGAGAATTGACTTGAGTTTGTAATTTTCTAGAAGTTGAAATTCTTGAGATGATATTTATATACCCATTTAGTCCATAAGGCCTCTTTATCCATAAGGAGTCTTGAAATTCTCTTACTCAATATCACCTTTTGCATTGTTAAGATAGAAATGATACCCAATCCACCTTGTTTCTTAGGTATAATGATCTAACTCCCTTTAACATTTTCCTTTTTTGCATTCTTAGTATTCTTAGTTTATAGGAATGATTTTTATAATTCTATCAATCTCTTTAATATGCTTCTTTGGAAAAATAATATGGGCAGTCCTGTGACACCCTAATACCCTCTAGGAGGATATACGGATGCACCCAAAATAGACCTAGACAATTCAACAACTTCCAAAGATAAGGCAAACATATATCACATCTCATATTTCATTGTGGTTTACACAAGTCACAAATTACATATATAACATCCATACATAATAAAAAATCTCATCATAAGTTATGGTTAGTATAGGCCATTCATATATACTACAAAATTCCTTCTTAATATTTATAAATACAACACACTGTTTAGATATAAGATCTTCTAAAAAGTTACATGTCTTTCTTTGGCCATTGTGGTTGTCCCAACCTTAACACTTTTTATCATGACCTACATGGCTGAAAAACCACCATGCTAAGCATATAGCTTAGTGGGGAATAATGATGCAAGATAGCAACTACCCACAGCAATCACCTAACAATCACATGTAAATGATTAATGACAATTGAGTAATGGAAAATACATTATAAAATAAAAGTCATGAAGCATCATATAACAATTTGAACACGATATTAAGAGATTATTCCAAATATAAGTTTGCATCAGAACATAACAAATATCTAAACATATACATAATTTCTTGCTAATTTCTTTAGACGTGGGTAACGGGAACAAAACAGAAGATACATACGATTCGTATCTACAGAAGAGGTAATAGCCTCTGAAATAGAAGAGACTAAAGTCTCCAAAACAGATGACACAGTAATGTCTTAAAATGGAAGCAGCTGTAGACCCTTCCAGGCATGCTTATTTACCCACAACTAAGACTTGGCAGGTTAAAAACTATCATCAGAACATTATAATTACGTTTTAAAGTCACATTAAAAAGCAACAATTCATAACATACAAATTCATTTCATTATGCTTGCATCATTATTTGAAAATTTTTATCATGCCCAATTGTATTTAATATGCTTTATGATCATATCTTGTTCAATAATACATCATTGAAAGTATTAAAGTATATACACATTACATATATGATGAGTCTCATATTATGCTTATACTGGGTTTTTTAAGCTTTAGCTACATACAAAAACGTTTGGATGCGAGTTAGTAAACATTAGAAATAAAAATAATGTCCTATTTGTGACAAAAGACAAGGTGTCACGATCGTGACAAACACTCACCATTCATACCTCTACTTGTTCTATTATTTTCATATAGAAAACACTCGAATTAGGCTTTAAGTCTTCTAAAAATTTGTTCCTATTTGTATTATTTTTCTAATGGAATAGATTTCATGCAATTTGGTTAAGTATTATGAGAGTTATCCCTAAAAAACTACAGGATGTTAGAAAGCAGCGTCAACAGCAAGAACTCAACTTCAAACCAGAATTCAGAACTCTTAAAGGTAGAATCAGATTTTGATTCCTTCATAAAAGTTTTAGAAATATGTATCTAGTTTAATATCCAATTAGAATTATCCAATTTATAGGTCTCCTTACTAAGATATTTCCAAATTACATAAGCCTATTCAGTGGAACCTATCCATCCAGCGACGTACCCATCCCAAATCATCTAACTTTAGGCTTATCATGAAAGAGAAACATAAAAACACATCCAATAACATCTCATAAGCAAATAGGGTACTTCCTTTTCTAATTCCCCGCACATCACATTCATAATCCAAGCAAATATTTCAAAATTCCCGTAGCTCCTGAAAAAGTGATCAAAACCCTTTTACTTCACTATCTTTGCTTCTCTTTGCCTTCGTTTTTGGTCTTCTCATCCTCTACACATAACACAACCATTCAAAACTCATCTTCAGCAATAACATATACATAAAAAAAAA
This sequence comes from Erythroxylum baracoense, assembly GCA_025629805.1. NCBI lineage: Eukaryota > Viridiplantae > Streptophyta > Magnoliopsida > Malpighiales > Erythroxylaceae > Erythroxylum > Erythroxylum baracoense. The sequence goes on from JAOTAY010000002.1 coordinate 27,979,618, forward strand.
CCCCTATATGAAGAGAAAAACACTAAATTTTACGTTGTTTTCTACCAAATATTAACTTGATTCCTTCTATGAAAAATGGTGTGATGAAAAAGATGAAGTGGAGAGGAAATAGGAGAGGAAAAATTTGGAATTCCCAACCCTAAAGACCATCCCTCTATCCTCTCCTTATTTCCATTCATACAATTCCAAGACTTACACACATGCTTACTTACTATTGGACACATATGCTTTATTATTATTAGTCACATATGCCTTAATCCTATTGGTCCATTTGTCAACTTTAGGAAAAATTGCACATTAGTCCTTCTTCTTTCTTTAATTCCAACATTAGCAAATAATCTTACCAATTAATTTCAATCTCATCCATACTTCACGTCTAAGGATGTATATTCATGTCGAAATATGCAAATTACCCTTTTACCCATATCTTTTACATTAAGTATCATTATGTCCCTTACTATACTTAATGCATTTAATTTGTTAGGTACACTTCTTATTACACCTTACACATGCTATAATACTTCCAGGGTATATGTTGGGGCCTTACAAGTCCAATGTAGGTATACAATACTAAGCACTAATATAATAAGGTTAAGTCCAACAGTTTAAGAGAGATATCTATTTTTCTATGTATTCACCTTGGATTTTATATTTTCCAAGAGAGGGATACAATGTCTGAGTTGACCTTCAGTCTAGACCAATTTGAGAACATTTTTAGTGTTTGAAGCATGATGTTGATAAAGTGATTGTTTCCACCATATAAGAGCATGAGATCATCTGCAAAAATCAAACGAGTTATTATGTTTTTTATACACCTGTAATGGAATTTGAAATTTCCATTGGAGGATGTGAATTTGTTTAGTAGTCTGGATAGTCCATCCATTACTATGGTGAAAAGATAAGGGGATACGGGATCCCCTTGTCTTATTCCCCTTGCATTTTTGGAAGGCTTTGAAGGAATTCCATTTACAAGCACACTAAGGGATAAAGACTGGATACAAGTCATAATCCATTACAAGTCATAATCCATTTCACAAATTTAGCAGGTATGTCCATTGCTTCCATTCATATTTGTATAAAGCTCTAATTGATTGTGTCAAAAGTTTTATAAAAATCAATTTTTATCAAGAAACTACTTATTGTCTTCCCATATGAATATTCTTTTAGCAATTCTTGTAGAAGTAAAAATATTATCTCTTATATTCCTCCCAGCAATGAAGGCTCCTTGTGACGTATATATGACTTCCCTTAGGAAATTCTTCAATATTTCAATAAGAAGCTTTGCAATGACCTTGTAGATTGTTTTATAACACAATATATGGTTTGAAATCAATGATATTCAAAGGTTGTTTCTTCTTTTGAACTAAGCAAATAAAGGTGTGGTTAATTTCCTGAAGCATCTTCGAGGAAGAGAAGTAATTTATGACAATTTGAAGAGTTTTCTAATAATATCCTTAGTATGTTGGAAGAACCATGCAGAGGACCCATCAGGGCCTGGTGCTTTAGAAGGGTGTCAGCTAAATACTATTCTTCTGAATTCTTATTATAAAAAAGGTGTAATTAAGGACTCTTTTAGATCCTTGAGGCGTGTCAAATGCACCACAAAATAAACCTAACTCAAATACACCACAAAATAAACTTAACTCAACACAACTAATTTTATAGCAGTGGTGAGTAGGGATCATATCTATAGAAAGTATACGTGTAGCTTTTATAATGAAAAGAATTAGAGTTTAGGATTAAGGGCATCTTAGTTTGATGCAATTAAGAAAACAAAGTAAATTAAACTAATGAAAGCAAATCAAATTAAAAGGCCTAAAAATGAGAAAATTGATTTATGATTTTGGAATCTGGTTATAAGTTCAATCTCAGCCTACACACAATTAAACATACTTTATTGAATTGTTGTTTTTACACTTCTCTCAGAAATTATTAATCGTAGGTTAGCAATAAGCTTTATTAACCCTAGGTTTTCCTTAGGTTGTATTTAATTAAGACAAGTTCTTTAACTAAACCTAGCTATCAAACAACCTATAACAAGCTCTCTAGATTTAGTAGGACAACCGCATTACGAATTAAGAAAACAGATTAATCTAGGCAACAACTATACAATCTCGGGTCATTTAACCTACATTTCGTTATCCCTAATGATTCAACACCATTAGTTGCTACAAATGAATCCAACACATAACTATTACGTATTGTATTTGAGATTCTAGTAATGGCTTTACATAAAAACTATTTAATGAACACATTCAGATCATCTTTACACAAATACAACATAGAATAAAATACAAAATCCTTAAAGAGAGAGAGGTTTAACAATACACAACGAAGATACTCCTAAATGTGTTATTTGGCTTTAGTATCCCCTATAAACTGGAAGAAGGAAGATTAGCCCTCTATAGATCTCAAAGAATATGTACTTTGCCTCCCTTTATGTCATAAAACCAATCTATGCCCCCTAAGTGACTTAAATGTCACTTTATATGAGAAATTAGGGCTTTGGAAAGATGCACAGTTGGGTGCATGACCGTGTAAACCCAAAATGAAGATTTCGTGAAGATACATGACTGGATACATGATCGTGTATAATGCATCTTCCAGGTCATCTTGAAAACTTAATTTTCTTGTTCGATCTTCACCCTAATCCATTTCCTTCTTGCTCCATAAAACAATTAAGTTTGAACATCAAAAGGATGGCTTAAAAAATCAAAATTAAAGACACCCGTTTAACAATCAAGAAATCGCACAAGACAAAAATAACCGATTACGAGAAGATGAGATTCATCCTATCGTTCATTGCTACTTTAATTACTTTTGAGTTAATAGGTATTGGTCCTTTCCAAGACCTAATCATTAAACCCTAAATCGTAATCTCTAATTGAATTTAATGTTTTGAAGTTGCAATTTCTCAATTAACAAAACAACCCACATTATAATTAGTTCTTAAGCACTCTAATAGACAATAGGGTCCTCACATAAGATCTCTCTTTGTATAATTACTGATTTGATTATTTATATGATCTATTAGGTTGTTAACTCTCACTACCCATCCTAATCATATTACTATCAGTTCACTCTCTCAATTTATTACCAAAGGATGCAACAATGACAAACAGTCACAATACCTAACACATTAACATCAAAAGAAATCAAATCACAATTGATTCAAAAACAAATCCCAAATGAAGTTTAGAACATCCTTATTCATCATCCTCATATCCATCTCATACATTAAATGAAATAAACACAAAGATGAAATGAGAAATTAACTTAAAAAGGATGCCTGAAGGTGACTACAGCAACTCCTTCTCCTCTTCTTCTTCTCTCCTCTTTTCTTTTCTTTCTCTTTGACTCTTTCTTTAATTGGTAAGATGGAGGCTCCTTGATTGGGTCATTTCTTTTTCCTTTTATAATAAACTAGATTTTTCCCAGGCCAAAAAGTCCAAAACAACCATCCATAAATAGAAATGGAAGCAGATCCCTATGTCTATATCACGCCTATCATAATCATGGTAAGTATGTCTTGATCGTGGCCCTTGAAAATTAGCATTTGTCATGATCATGGCCCATTCTGTCATGATCGTGGCCATGTCTAGGTTATTTATGTCACAATTGTGACTGGGATGACACGATGGTGACCTTGGCACTTCCTCCAAGGTTGCTCTTCTTTATCTGATCTCAAACATTAACAAACACATCAAAATACCTCAAATGCACAAAATTAAAGTCCAATAATATGCTTTAAAACATAAAGCACTCAAAAATACAAACACATAATCACATTGACATACTTCTAAACCTAAACATGCACAAATCATCTAATTAACAACTAAAAACACATTAAAATACCCATTAAACATAATGTAAACTATAACTATCAAGTCCATACATAAAGGTTTTCCTAAAGAGTTAGCAAGGAAACTCAACCCTTTGATAATCTAAAATTCCAAGGGAAGATTATGATAGTTCACCCACAGAGGAAATGTATTAACTTTTCCTCTATCCATTTCCATACCAAGCCTCCATTTTTGAATGAATAGGAGCTGACCTCCAATATGCCATGATCCTTATTCAATAATGTCATTCAACACATTTTCATTAGCAAACTTGAATAAGATGGTTCCATCATCTCTTAATGTGATCATCTCTAGTCCCTTTTTATCCTGTAAAGCTTTAACCCATACATTCACCACTGAAAAGGCTGGCCTTTTACTCTAAAATAAACCAATTAAGGCAAAAGACCAAGATTGTGCTCCTACTTTAAGTAACTCTATCAGGGTGATAATACCCTTATTTATGACATTATGAAATTACTTTAGGGATCCTTTTTCATGGTGAGTGTATATGTTATTCTTCTAAGCTCCAGTATGGTAAGAGGCATCGATTATTTCCAGTGTATTTGCACTTTTATTAGATCTGTTCTGCTTGTTTGGATCTGCAAGATTAGAACGAAGAGTCTCTCTTGAGAGTATTAGGAAGTCTTTGAAAGCATTAGCAGCATCAAAAGACTCCCCTTTCTCTTTGGTTATTATCAAGGCCTTTGAAAGGCCCTCCATATCAGGGTAAAACCTCCAGCAAAAGACGAAGTTGTTGTATGAAGCCAAAGCAGCAATAAACCAAAAAAGGGAAAAGAGAAACAAAAAAAAGGAAAGGACCAGGGGTAAAGATATAAAAGAAGTTAGTGAGAAGGAAGAGAAAAGCAGTTATAGAGAGAATAGTTTGTTAAGTCCTATCAGTGTGACAAAACATTTACAAAGACTTGGTTAAAGCTTAAGTAGAATCCAAGTCAAAAATTGGCAGGTGTGATGTCACTTAATTTTCATTAGGAGTGTATTTAAACCTTTACGTAAGGTTTCTTATGTGTGTTATCTCAAATTCCTATTCTTATATCTTCTTTTTTAGTTTTTTAATAATTATTGACCTTGTAATAATTTTTAGACTTTAATATATATATTTATTTTTTAAAAATATAACATTTGTTATCGTGATAAAACCAAATAAATTTAACGAAAAAAAGATGCCAAAAATGATAAATGATATAATTATAGTTGAGGGACAAAAATAGGTAAAAAATATCACAGAAGTTAATGTTGACATTTTGGGTTTGATGATCATGTTCATTTTGATAGTTTGGCTCTACAGTAATCGACTATAGGTGTCTTTGCCAGATCATAATTAATTTAAAGTATGTTCATATATGGATAAAGGACTAAAGAAACTTAAAAAGGATAATAGAATTATGATCATACCGTATTAGAAAATACAAAAATTTTTAAAAAATTAATAATCCTAATAAAAATGAATTTAAAGGTTAATTTCTAGAATACAGGTGATAGATACTCTATTTTGTTTACCTAAGTGATTACCGAGGACTTAAACCAGTTTGCAAAATTTTAAGCAAACTTTCGGTATAAATTAAATAAATTTGCTTAAAAGCTCTTGGCTTGTACCAAGAGTTCGAAAAAAAAAGTGATTGAATGGTTAAAAGTTTATGATTTTAACCTAGGGTATTCTAGTTTTAACATAGAATTAGAAGATAAATTGAAATGTCCATAATGGATTGGTATAATTGAATGCCTAGAATGGATCATAGGCCTTGAAAAATTAAATTAAATCTCTTGAATGGATCATAGGATTTAAAAAAGGGTATATTACATTTAAAATCTTAAAATTTATTGGATTTTATTATACTGGCTAAAATCATCAAAAATAGCAATAAAATATTCAAACTTTTAATTTATTCTAAAATGGTCCCTATAACTAATGATATTGATATGAAAAGTATTTTTTAGTATTTTTTAAAATTAAAGTTCTCAATAGATGTTCACTTCATCAAAGATGGCTCATCCTCGTTACTGTGGGCTGATATCTGCTTTGCTTATACAATGTGTTCATCCTCCACACTACAAGATGGACCTATCCAGATATGAGTACGAGAAGACTGCCCCTAGAGGTTATGATTATCATTGTGTGTGTACCAATCACTTGTATAATTAGAGAAACAATGGAGTTATGAAAGTTGAAGAGCAAGAGTTGGATGACACCAATGGTGGTTGTTCTTTGGTCCCTTTTAAAGAGAATAAGAATTGATGCCCAATTGCAAATATTCTACTCTTTAATATTAAAAAACCTAGAAAATCTTTAAAACCATATGCAACTTTCCCAATGGATATCCACTTCACTAAAACCTGTATGAGAAGTGAACATCCATTGGAAAATTATGCTTATTTTAATATTTTTAATTTCTAAAAAATATTGACATTTAATATATTTGCATGTAAATCAAATTATCATGCTGACATGATAGGCCATGTTAACATTGTTAATTTATAGGTTTAACAATGAGGTAGTTTTATAATAAATTGGAAATTTAAACATTTATTGTTATTTTTGATATTTTAAGCTAGTATTCCAAAATTAAGAAGTTCAATATTTTAAATACATTTTACTCTTTGAAAAATAAAAATAAATGTCTGGAATAAATCTTAGCAAATGAAAATAAAATGGAATGGACATTACACCTCACGACTTGAAAATAAAATGGAGTACCTAAAATAGATCTTATTTTAATAAGACATTTGGCGTTTTATTACTAAGTGTTAAACGACCGTTTCATCACAAAAGCTTAAGTTATTGTGTGAGGCCAACTTAATTGGTTTTATATATTCACTAACACACTCCCTCAAGTGAAAGTCCTTTGCGCTTGAAATTCGCACAAACTCACTCTACCTTGCGCTAAATAATAGGTGGGTGGTAGGATTTAAACTCACGACCACTTGGTCACAGAGACTCTGATACTATGTTAAGTGACCATTTTACCACAAAAGTTTAAGCTATTGTGTGAGGCCAACTTAATTGGTTTTATATATTCACTAATACTGAGACTTGACTCCTGATCACTTTCTCTTACTCCCACCTTCGACCATACATTTGCATCAAAAATAGATAAGAGGAAATAAAGAAAAGATATGGATATTTTAAAGTTAAGCTCCCCTTATTCAAAATTAGCACTTAGGTATAAATTTATTCAAATCAATTTCCAACTAAAGTTTTTACATAACTTCAAATTTAAGAAAAAATGATCCAATTAATTAGGCCCAAGAAAACAAAGCATATACATCGTATGTTTCATAATATTTCACATCAATAGAACAATAAATATGAATAATTTAGGGATAATACATAAATTCAATATGAATACTACCATTTTGATCTCATTATTATTTCATTTGTAATGTATATTTATCTTGTTGACTTTATCAAATACATATAAATATATATAAGAAAAAGAATGCTTTTAAATTATTTTGTCACTAAAATACAACCAACTAATTAGCTATAGGGTATGAATCAATACTTCCACGGACACTAAGCCAATCCGTTAAGTATTTTATACCATATCTCTATATGACGATCATGCCATTATTAAGATAGTGGTTTAGTGAGAGAATTCTAGAAGATTCTTTGCAATGAGTACTTGCTTAAATCTTATAATATTTATCTCGATTATCATCAAGATTATGAAAAGCTGTTTAAATACATACTTCGATATTTAGTGAGACATTATCTTCTTTTGCATGCCTAATGGTTCTAATGTTTTACAGTACATTACTTTTTGAATAATGCAAAGACCTATATCAAGTTCATTAAAGAACTTATTGACCCAATTAATCATTTCTACTGAATAAAAAATTTATTTGGTCTTATTAGCAAAAAAATGCTAAACTAAAACCTTTCTAATCTCAAAATATTATTGTTCTAAGTAAAAACTATCTTAATTATCGTTCTAAGTAAAAACTATCTTAGTTAGGATTTATTCTAAAGTTAATATCCATATAAAATTGAACTTAGATATAACTCATACATAAAATAATAGATATCTTAGTACTTTATAAGTATCAAATAGCTTAAACACTAAACACTAAACACCTATAACACATTGTCTATACACTTGGACTAGAATAGATAACTAACATCCTTACCTATTCTCAATAGGTCTAATTCCCATAATTAAGTTATTACTTTTTCATATCCAATAAGATTTTTTCTTAGACTATTATATTTTTCAAAAATAAAAAATATGAATTATTATTCTCTATGAGCAATATGTCTTTAGATAATCCTTTTGAAGAGGACAACTACATTACCACTAACCTTTTTATAGACATGATAAATTCACAATCATCTCTAAAATAAACTCTTTGAATTCATCACAGAAGTGAATCTTTTAACATCTCGTGGCCTTTCAACTATACATTAAATGTATCAATAAAAGCACTAGCTCCAATTGGATGTATTATTTGAGATTTGAACTTTTTAAATTTCATCTTACGCCCACCATTTATTTTAAGATTCATTCTTCTATAAATGTTTATTGAAACAAACAATTTGATCAATAAGGTTTATAAGGCTATATCAATATGAAATCTTGTTAATTGATCTGATTGGAACTATTGGAGGTAAATCATTGTACAAGGCATAGCTATAAAAGAAATATATATTAAATCATACAATATTTCATATTATATATTCGTCCTTACATAAATTTGTACTCTTCTAGAATTTATTTACGAAGGTATTCACTGGAAAATCTCATTCCCTATAGATAACCAAAATTTTAAATCTCATCACATCGAAATGCTTTAGGGAGACTATTATGTTATACTCAATTGATATTGATTATTAATCCTTTACTAAGGTGGAATAAAAATTTAAAAATATTTGTCAAATGTCAGTAAAAGAATCAATTACTAATAATAAATAACTATTATGATTGAACTCAAATAAAGTACAAAATAATTTCATACTCTACGTCTAATTGAAACATTGTATGATAAAAACAATTATACCAAAACATTATGTATGAAAAAGTTAGTTAAAATCACTTTGATGTTTCTAATATATGGGTGATCATAATGTGTTGTTATACGTTAATCTTGACCTATCAGTATAAATTGTTCAACTAAAGAACTAAAAATAAAGTAGGGAGTTTAATTTATCTAATCTAAAATGAGCTTTAGGATTACAGTTTATATCCATTTATAGTATATTCAAGAACCTAATGGGTCACATTTAAAAAAGGGTTAAAGAGAAAAAAAAGTAATTTAATTAAGTTGAACTTAATTATAAGGTTTGAGAAACTTTAAGTTAAAATATAATATACTTGACAAATAAAAACCAATATTGAATATTGAATCTTATTTGGAACTAAATGTATTTGATTAGAAATAATTGTAATTCAAATTAAAGTTTAATTATGATTAAAATCATAACTCAATTAAATTATTAAAAGACTCAATGTTCTATAGGAGCTAACAATCTCAATAATGATCACTAAAGGAGATGACTCTTAAAAATTCGATTATATTCATTCCAAAGCTTAGATGTATTTCAATGGTGGATAGAGTCTTGTAGTTGTTAGACTACCATGTGTTATCCCTCTCATTTTTATTACTAATACTTTCTATCTTTTAAAAAAGATAGACTCTTCGCTTATCCATCTTTATACTATTTGTAAAGTTCTCTTAATTTATTCATGTTGATAACATTAGAGGCTAGATACTTGTGTGATTATAGTGATTATAATTAATCTATTATAGAAATCAATTTCACGAAGGAGTTATAGAAAAAAAATCAAACTTCATAATAAGGTACAATTTATGATTTATGCTTTATTGTGTTCATACATTATTCATGTTATAAAATTCACTTAATGTTGGAATTTAAGAAATTAGGAGGAAATTTTGTTCTTCTTCCACTACAATGGGATGACAACCTACCTCTATTTCCTAATAATAAGTACATAAATATATAAAGGTTATGTTAGGAATTCTTACTGATGATAAATCTAAAATCCTTATGTCAAATTTCAAAAATGAGTGGGTAGTTTAGAAAATTAAAGAATTTAATAATTTATGATGTTAATTGTTTATTTATCCTAATAGTTTTACATATATGTGAGGTGTCGTTAGATTTTTTTATAATTATAAAAATTAATATTGATTTGATTATTGTTATCTACTCTTTTAATTTAACGTAATGTCAAAATCATCCTAAAACTTCTATTTGAGAAAATTTTATCTAAAATCTTGACCTTAACATTAGATTCTTCTTCCTTTTTCATAATCCCATAGTGATGTTAGTAATGAAATTTCAAAATTAAAATATAATAGATGACAACAATTTTAAATTTTACTATCTTGAAGTTATAACATAAAAAACAAGAGAGAGAGAGAGAGGAAAATTAAGCTATCTTCACCGAATTCCTATTTACCATTTAATGGTGTAACTATTTTTAAATTAACCTTGAAATCTAATTGTCATTACAAAGATCTTTCAAAGCTTCATCGAGTTCTCCTTCTCCATTATTCTTTTATCATTTTCTTTTCCTCATTCCTTCCTTTTCTATTGACTTTAAAGCCTTGATAGTTGGCAAGTATTTCTTGACTTGTTTATTGAAATTACCATAAGCATTACTAGGCCTACAGACCAATGTTATGGATCCGTACCAAATTTAGTTTTAGCATGGTATAATACTAATATCAGTCAATATTTGGTATCATTTTAGATAATGTTTTAAAATTATAAAACAATCGTTATTTTTTTTAAAGTTGAAAAATAGTCCCTCAAAATATTGTGTCATATAATTTTTAATTTTACATCACTTCCGTTTCAAAAAATCATAATAACATAAATTTGAAATAACAAATATCTCTTTATTTTTATTAATATTATTTTCATATATTTTACATATAAACAATAATGACAATTAATATAAATAATACCATTTAATTATCGTATAAATATAAAATTATGAATAATATAAAAGTATTTAAAATATTACAATTTATATCATATAACAAAGAATAATTACATTAAAATATTTTATATTAAGAATAATATAGGTATACAACTGCATAAGTATTATGAAAAGGGTTTTTTATTTCCTCCGTAACCTCCTTTAATCACCATAATAAAAGTTAATTCCTTTTATGACTGAGAATCAGCAGCATGGATAAAGTTTCATCATGGCCACAATTGACAAATGTTTTTCTCGTGGGAGGAGAAAAATTTGTAGATGCATTAAAGCAATGTAAAGTGTCAGAGCAATATTTGAAAGAGGAGGAGAAAATGAGAGTTAAAAGAAGTAGGAAGAAATGAAGCAAAAGAGTAAGAGGGAGGTAAGAAATAGTCTGTAACAAGAGATGATTAAGTTGTAGAAGAAAGAAGAAGTAGGAGAGGAGAGGAGGAAGCAAGACTGCTAGCCCTAGTAGGGTTTCAACTTTGAGCCCTGGTTTGGATTGAAGGAAAGTAAGAGAAAAGAAAGGAAGAGAATTGAACTTCTTTTGGTTTCCACCGTTTGGGCAAAAATAAGCAAAGGGAAAGTGAGAGAATGGAGAGGAAACTGAGAGAAGTTTGAACCAAATATGTAATTGGTGGGAAAGGAGGAGAAATCCAAGACAAGAGAACCCCAATATATGTAAATTACCATATTATCCTTATTTAACTCAACAAAAAGGACACACTCTTAGCCACAAATTTTCCCACGCAGAACACAACCTTCCCGCCTTTCTTCCGATTTTCTTCTGCACAACTCCCAGCAAAGAGGTAAGGTTGATTAATCCCTTGATCTGATTACGAAAATTGCTGCTATGACTAGTAAATATGATGTTTTGTTGTTATTAATCAATTAATGGATCAATCTCATATGGGTTTTTCAGTTCTTGGTAAGCAATTAAATTATTTTTTTCCTCTTTTTTATTTGCAATGAATTTTGTAGTTGTATAATAATTTGATAATCAGATTTTGCAGTTGTTTAATAATTTTATATACACCATTAACATGTTGCTATATGGGTTTTTCATATTGTTTAGACATTATATACATATAATGATATTTTCTACATTGTTTTACATGTTGAAATGTTGAGTAGAAAATGAATAATTTAGATCAGAGATTCACTGAAGAAGATGATTCAGAAGATGAGTGGGATAGGACAAGGCGAGTTGCTGTCGTTCAATTAATATGTCATATAGTTCATATTCTTAGCCTTTGTCATAGTTCTATGTATGGATCCTGCAAGCAAAAAAACTTAGTAGCTCAATATAAAGAACAAGTTCGAGGAGAAATTATGCATCATTTGCAAACTCACAGTAAGGATTGTCATGATCTCATTCGTATGACACCGGATACTTTCTTACTTCTTTGTATAAAGCTTCGCAACACTGGTCTTCTAAACGATAGTGTTCGATGTTCGCTAGAAGAAAAGGTCAT
>JAOTAY010000002.1:28021943-28033651 GCA_025629805.1 Erythroxylum baracoense
TGTGATTTACTTCAATTGGTATCAGAGCTTGGTTTCCTAGAACCACCTTTACAAAGTGAGGACAAAGATCCATGGCAAAATCACACGTGTTCATAGCTAAAGGTGCCTCCGTCACAAGACCTCCTTCGTTCAATGGTGAAAATTATCATTATTGGAAGGATAGGATGCGGCTCTTTATAGAATCCACACATATTGATCTTTGGGATATCATCTAGAAAGGACCATACGAACCAATAGATGATGAAGGAAATACAATTCCTTGCAACAGATGATCAGCGGATCATAAAGCAAGATTCTAGTTAAATTCAAAGGCCAAGTTCTTTCTAAGTTGTGCATTGAACAGAAGTGAATATGATAAAGTTCATGGATGCAAGACTGCGAAGGAGATGTGGGGACAGTATGGTTGGGGAAGTAATGATATTTGTTGGAATATGTACACTCCGAGGTTACAGAACTACCCAAATTTCTATTGGTCCAAGAATGTAAAGACTCACTTAGGACATCAAGACCTATTAGGAATTCAGCAACATGAGTCCATTTCATAGGATTCTAAATTAATAAGATCCTAGATAAGCTCACAGACATGGAAGAGGGACAGAAGAGACTAGAAGAGAAAATTAAGCAAGTAATGGAAAATCATGCTGCTTGTATTCACAATTTGGAGATTTAAGACAGCTTTTCGGTGAATTTTGTAAGAGAAGTGTGGAAGACTCTCTGAGAAATATGGAATTACATCAATGAGATCAATATGAGGCTATCACACTTAAGAATGGGGAAGAGCTAAAATAACCAGTGGAACACCAAGTTGAACCCACCTTATTGAAGACCAAGAGACGAAGAAAGAAATTGAAGAAAAGAAAGACAACCCTCCCTTTTATTCACTTATTTTTGATATAACATGTGTGAACAACTAAAAATCTATGGTAGATATCCATGAAAAGACTATCCTTTGGATTAATGATGACGAAGTGGCATTCGATATGAATGATGTATTAAGGAATCTGAAGGAGAGTAGCTCATTCAGGATAACTGATGTGTTCGAATCTTTTAAAAAATAAGAGGATGAAGAATAGAAGACAACGAACATCAAGTTTGAAGAAGCTGTGAAAGTCTTTGTTCATAAAGCCAAAGAAGCATAGCAGACGAAGGTGATTACTGAAGAAATCGAGAAACTCAACTTCTTATAAGAAAAACTATTGGATTCGATAGAAGATTTAGGGAGTTTTGTTATTCCCTATTTTATTGATACTTTGTTAGAAAAAGGACATTACTGAGCTTAATTGGTTTTCTCAACTTTATTAATATTGTCTTTTTGATCATTTTGCAATTTGTAACTTACTCACAGGCTACAAAACTGATATTAAACGAGAAGGGTGGAAGCAAGCCGCTCATAATTGTTCCTGACTGAGTTTTAAAGGATGAAGGTCAAGCTAATGACCATAAATTAGCACGTTTAGTAATTAGGTTTAAATTATTATATAGTTAGATTTGTTTCAAATTTCAAAGTAAGTTCTTAATAATTTGGAATGTTTTAGAGTGCTAACTCTCTTGCTTTTTTTCTAAGCAAGTATAAGATATGGTAGTAATCATAGCCATTAAGCACAAGTGATCTCCGCCTCCATCACCAACAACACCTCAATCAACATGACTATTTCGTGTTCTAACCCTTTCTTTTCATTTTTGTTAGTATTTTCTTCTTATGTTTTTCGTATATTGTATTTTACTTTCCCTTGTGTTTGTGTACCCTTCTCACATTAAGGACAATGTGTTGTTCAAGTATTGGGAGGGTTATGTGGTTTTACCTTAAGTGTGAATTTCGCATATTGTATGATAGTTTGTTTAGGTTGCATGACGTGAATTATGTGAATGGGTTAATGGCTAAGACTTAACGGGATAGATTTAGCCTTAAACATTACTTTTTAGGTTGTGAAGATTTATTAGCTTGTGAAATTAGTGACCTAAGTTACTTAGGGCAAAATATACTGGTTAATTAGGATACGATGTTAGTCCATTCATCCTAGGAATTTGCCATACTCATTTATAATTTTAGGCCAATCAAATAAGTGGCATTATTGGTACATTTTCATAAGAATGATTAGCTAAAGCAAATAAGGTAGGAAAAATTTAGTGTAAAAAAAGTTGTATAATTTTTACTAAAATAACTATTTTGCTAGCTTTCGAGTTATGAATAGAGCTAGTAGCCAGTTGAGAATGTGATGTACCTAAGTAACCAGCTCGACACGCGTCACAAAAGTGTGCCTTCATGTAAAAAGGCTATAATGACATTCCAACCAAGCAGCTTAATAACAATATGACTTAGTTGAGTAACCAGATCGACATTCATCATAAATGTTTGCCTCCACATAAAAGACTAGGTTCATGTCCTTAAAGAAAAATCAACAAAAAGAATGTTTTCAAATAAAAACCTACCAAATTTGTTAGTAGGTTGATTTTTCATGAAAACCTATTGAGGAATAGCTACACTTTTGTTTTTACTGAATGATTATCAATGTGTGTGTGCAAGTGATAGGGGTGAATAGACTCAACATTAGAATTTTGATTAGTTTGTATATTGAGTCCAAGGTGCCTAGATGCGGATTTCACTTGTTAATAAGTAAGAACGACTTGAAGGATTGTGTTTATAGTTAAATTTATTTCACTAAGTTGAAGTCATTGTCTCATTATTGAATTTGTGTGTTTTGTGTTTTCTTGTGTTGTTTATTGTTTTGTTTGCTTGAGGATAGGAAAATGTTTAAGTGTGGGGATGTGATAAGTGCGAATTGCATTGTGTTTTAGGGCTTAGTTTTATATGTATTTAATGGTTAATTCAATCATTTAGTATGTGTTTAGGTTAGAATTGTGTTAGTTTGTTAATTATTTATGTTTTAACTGTTTTATAGGTTAGTACAAGTCTTTAAGCTTAATTATTATGTTTTTTGTGGTACCTTGATCTGTTTGTTAGTGTTTCAGGGTCAACATCAAAGAACAGAAAAGTTTCACAAACATTCAAGTGAAAACAACAGCCCACAATTGTGGCTCAACAGGCACGATTATGACAGAACCACTCTACGATCATGGCCCAAGCCTAGAATATGGCCCACGATCGTGGCATGAAGGGCCATGGTCGTGACCTGTATGGGGCTGACGTGCAACCACTCATAAACTTCACATTTCGAGGGATTTTTTGAACCTTTCGGGTATAAAAAAACCCTAGTCCATCCCTAAATACAAAAGAACATAGATAGACCAAGTAGAATAGAAAAAGGGAGCTTTTGGTATCAACCACATCCTGAAAACCCTAGAGAGCTCTATTGAGAGATTAAGGAAGGAGGCAAAGGAAGAGAAAAACGGAGACGAAGCCTATGTGAAGTACTTCTCGGAATAGGAGGTTTCCCATTGTTGCTGCCTCCATCAATCCATTCCATTCGTATTTTTTGATTTTATTTCAATTTTATTGAAGTATAGAATTGGGATAGTCGTTGAGAATAGGATTGTCGAATGTTGATATTTGTCTAAACTCACCTTCAGAAATTTTGTCTTTGAGATTAATGAAAATTGATTTATTGCATTTTTATTGAATTATTTGTAATTCAATTTCTGCACTTCATAATTTGGTAACAAACTAAGAGGGTGAACCAAGTGAAAATTATTAAATTGCACTAACTAAAGTTAGGTAGTTTAATAGATTAAAAATTGAATCAAACTGGTAAAATTGTGTAACAAGAGATCATGCATAAGTTTCCAGTAGGTTATTGGACAAATTCATATCTAATTTAGGTTTTGGTTAAAATGTTAATCAAGAGGTTGCAATTCCATATTCTAGATTAGGGTTTATAAATTAGGGTTAAAGATTATAACTCTAGAGAGAGTAATCCACCCTAAAATCATCTAGACCTAATAATTCAATAACTTTATAATCAATTAGGTTTTAGTTAAGATCAGATAAATTTCCTTTTCTCTCAATTGATAGTTCCTAGGTTGATTCTTGAGTTGGTTGTGCAATTGCTATCTTGTCTATAATTTCAAATTTAATTCTTGACGTTGATTGCTTCATTGAATAATTTTGTACCTTAGTTGTTATTTTGAATTATTGCAAATTTGAGTTAAGCCTTAAATTTTAGGATTAGATTATTCCTCCTCGTGAGATAGACACCTTAGGCACTAAGCCAACAACCTGTGCGCTTGCGATATTATCGAGGTTAAAAATATTAAAACTTTTTCATATCAGAAACCTGCAATCAGTGCAACTGAAAATCTTTACATGCAAATGATTTATGATGCAGTTGATTATACCTTTCAGGAAAATATAAAAAATCTTGAAGAAGAACCAAACCCATATGCAAAGCAATTTTTTGGCTTTTTACACTCAGCTAACCAAGAATTATGGCCAAATTGTGAGACAATGGCTCAATTGTCTTCAATTGCTTGAATATTGAACATAAAGTCTGAAGGGCATATTTATGATCATAGTTTTGATAAAATTCTTGGATGGTATAATGAATCATTGCCTCCTGATCATACAATGGTTGATAGTTTTTACGATATGAAGAAATTTATTAGGGGTCTTGGTTTGCTTGTTGAAAAAATTGATTGTTGCAAATTAGGATGTGTGTTATATTAGGCAGATGATGTGGAATTACAAAAGTGCCAATTTTGTAGTCAATCTAGGTTCAAGCCTAGAAAGTGTTCTATGAAACAGAAATTAGTACCTTAGAAGTGGATGTATTATTTTCCGCTAACTCCAAGACTCCAAACACTATATGCTTCTGATGTTACTACTTCTTACATGAGATGGCATAATGAACACGAACAGGAAGATGGAATAATGAGTCATCCATTGGATACACTAGCATGGAAACATTTCAAACATTTCAATAACGCCCATTATGAGTTTGCAGCTGAAAGTTGAATTGTTAGGTTGGGATTGTCGACGGATAACTCCAACCTTTTGGTCAATTTGACCAATAATATTCATCATGGCTAATCATTATTACTCCTTATAATTTGCCTCCATAGATGTGTATGAATGATGCATATATGTTCTTGATAGTGATTGTTCTAGGGCCTACGAATCTAAAGCATAAAATTAAGGTATTCTTACAACCATTGATATCTGAATTGCAGCATCTTTGGGAATATGGTATGGAGACATATGATGTGTCTCTAAAATAGAATTTTTTGTTGAGAGCAGCTTTGATATGGACTATTAGTGATTTTTCGGCATATACTATGTTGTCTGGATGGAGCATAGCAGGGAAATTGGCTTGTCCTTATTATAGCAATGATTCTGATGCGTTTTGTCTTCCAAACGGGGGCGAAACATGATGGTTTGATAACCACAGTAAATTTCTTCCTCCAGATCATCCATTTAAGCACAATAAATAAAAGTTCATTAAGAATAGGATGGTAAAATAACTCCTCCCCCTCACAAAGCTGGTAAAGAGTTATTACAGGAGATTGATGAATTGAGGTTGCTAAAAGTTACAGAATTTGAAGCTGATGAAGTCAATACAAGCATTAGTAAAAACTTTGGTTAGAGAAAATGAAACATCTTTTAGTATTTGCCATATTGGAAAACTAATTTGATACGTCATAATCTAGATGTGATGCATATTGAAAAAATACTTTTTACAATTTGTTCAATACCATAATGAACATTAAAAGGAGGACAAAAGATAATGCAAAATCACGAGATGATTTGAAACTTTTTTGTAGAAGGAATCAGTTAGATAAAGATCTTCATACCGGTAAATATCTAAATGCATGTTACACTTTGGACAAAAACAAAAGGAAATTTTGCGTGAATGGTTGAAAAGTCTAAAGTTTCCCAATGTTATGCTTTAAACTTGGCAAGGTGTATGGATATGAGGAAGTACAAATTATTTGGGATGAAAAGTCATAATTGTCATATGTTTATGCAAAGGCTAATTCTAATTGCATTTTGAAAGTTACTAATGAATAAGGTTTGCGAAGTTATAACAGAATTAAATTTGTTTTTCAAAAACTTAACGTCATCTGAAAAAAAGTTGATTGAAATGAAAAAACTAAAAAGGGAAATTCTAGTAATTTTGTGCAAATTAGACTGATTTTCCCTCCAAGCTTCTTTGACTGTATAGAGCATTTACCTGTGCATTTAGCACATGAGGCTAAACTTGCTGGTCCAGTTCAATATCGATGCATGTATCCATTTGAGAGGTAATTATAGTAAATATTTAAATTAAAGTAATAACATGTTTTAATAACAGAATTGTAATAACCCTATTAACTAATGTACGTACTTGCATCACTTAAAGAAAAATGTCAAAAACAAGGCTGGAGTTGAAGGTTAGATATGTAATGCTTATTTAATAGAGGAAGCAAGTACCTTTTGTTCATATTTTTTTGAGCCGCATCTGCACACAAGAGAAAGAAAAGTTCCTCGTAATGACGATGAAGGAGGAACAAGTGATGCTGATGGTAACTTACCCTTTTTCACATATCCTGGATGAACATATGGATGCTCAACAACAAGAATGTTAATAAAGGAAGAAATACAGGCTGCCTATAGTTACATTTTATAAACTGTCAAGAGGTTCAACCTTTCGTGTAGTAAGTTGAAGTTGATTTTGAGATTGATTATTTGGTGTTTTAAATTTAGTGTTTTCGCAACTGAAATACATAATAATGTTTTTAGATTATTCAAGGAATGGTTACTTGAGCTAATGCCTGAAAAAATATGGGATGATATCAATAAAGAAGTTAGAAGACACTTTCCTCGATGGTTCAAGAAATATGTAAGTTTTCACTTAGAATTATTGAAATGATTGAATTATAAGATTAAAGTGTTCAAATGACATTATACTACTTAATATGATAATTTCTTTTGTGTAGGCCTTAGAAAATCCAATAGAGAACAAGTTTATATGTGATCTTCCGAAAGGACCTTTGTGAACTGTTAAATCATATATAATATATTTTGTTAATGGATACAAATATCAATAGAATATCATGATCATAGCATGGCAACAATAAGTAGTGGAGTTTGCATGCAGGGAGAATTGATGGATTACTATGGTAAAATTATTAAGATACTTGAAATTGAATATCCTGCATTGCCAATAAAGCAGAGTGTGATATTTAAGTATGACTGGTTTAATCCAACTCTTAATGTTGGTACAAAAGTTCATAGCAGATACAATCTAGTTGAAATCAACCAACGAAGAAGATTTAGATAATTTGAATTTTTCATGTTGGCGCTGTAAGTGATCTAGGTGTATTATATTTTTTTTAGCTTATGACGAGATAATTTAGATTAGTTGTCCGTTTTCAAAGTTAAACCTAGAAATATTTTTGAATCACATGGAAAAGGAGAATAGAGAATTGAAAGTGAAGTGTTTTAGGAATATGTTTATGAAATAAATGCATCTATTACATATGATGAAAATGAACCTTTGAACGATCTAAATAATGAATATGTTGAAATTTTCTCTGGAGAGGATGAGGAGGGCGAGAGATCTGAAGAGGAGCCTGAGTTTTATTCTAATTCTTCATAAAAAGAAGATGATGATTTTGTTTTATAATTAAGTACTGATAGCGACTAATTTGTGTTTGTAATAGAATATTATATTTAATAATCTGAATTGATACTGTTATATCTCTTAAATATTCAATAAAATATGAATTTTAGGTTAAAATATGCCACCAAAGAGAAAATAGGATATGATACGACCAAGGTTTAGACCATGATTTGGAACCAATTACTTTCCAGGTGAAGCATCACATTTCGTACCTGCTGCTACACTATCTACCACCCCTATACCGACAGAGATATCAGGGTTAAACGATGCAGATGGAGGCGGCCTCTAGCCTATAATTTAAGAAGTTGATGGAAGAACTTACATCATAATTGTCAACAATCTGTAAGTAAAAATACATGAAACACCGTATGTTTATAATTAGGTTATAGGCATAAATTTAAAAATGATATAAAAAATTTTTTATATTAGGTTGATTCCGTCTAGACCGTGCTCAAGAAACATGACATCCAAATTCAAAGAGAAGATTGATCTTGAGGATTATATATGGAAGAATATCTCTCAAGCGACAAAGGATTTTTACTATTAGGAGTTTGAGGTACAAAAAATAATTTTTTTATTTTTTGTAATTAATTTTTATACAGTAGTTAGATAAATATTGTAGGTTATAAGTACTTATCGTATTTTTTTCCATTTTTTCAGAAAGAATTTTTTTGAGATTCTAAATTTGTCGCAGTTATTTATAAAGTATGGGAGAGACAAGCTCATACATGTTATAGAGAATTTGTTGATGTGATAAACAAGACTGATGTATGACCTCCTTGTATTTATAAAGAAATATGGAGTCATTGGCAGCAATATTGGACATCACCCGAGGCAATGTTCATTTCAGAGCTTAATTCTACTAACAGACATGGAGGATCGAGGGGAGAGAGTCTTCTCATACACACTAAAGGATCCATTACCCACCACGAGCATGCAGAGAGACTTGTAAGTATCTACACTTTATACTTATATTATGCTTTTTTTACTTTGATGTATTTCAATTTAATTGATGTTTGAATTTTGGAATGAAAATATGTGTATTATGAAGAATGATAATGTTATAAATGTCTGGTGTCATATATGGTTGTGTTGTTAAATTACTTTCTTTATTCAACAGGAGGTAAATATCATAAAAATAGAGGAAATTTTTTTAAATTTTAGTTCACTTATAGCATTTTATTCTGATGCAGGAAAAGTCCATAGGCAGGAAGCCCACACCCTGTCAGCTCTTTTTGCACACTCACACTAAGAAGCATGACAGTGTGACTTTCGTCAACACCAGATGTAGGGAACTAAATGTATGTGAAATTTATGCTTTAATATTAATGCTTAATAATTATCACTTATTAACATAAACATTGCTTTCTGATAGGACCAAATATAAGAAAGCATTCAATGATAGCCTCAACAGTTTGAAAATGTTGATGAGAGTCAAACCTATCTTTATGTAGTGGGTGGTAGGGACCGTCGTGGAAGGATCTTTGGCTTCGGTTCATTTATGAACACATGTTTTTCGTAATCCTCCACATCCAGTATTGCAACATCTAGTAGGCGGTCCACATCCAATGAAGTCCATGAGCTTCAAAGCATAGTACAGGCACTAGCAAATCAATTACGATAGTCGATGGAGTACATAACCTAACTCCGTAATGAAATGAATGAGTTGAAGGGGAAAGGCAACACCTCATTGCAACATTCATAACATTCGTATTCACCAAATGAATAGCGTAGTTGTAGTTATTTTGTATGAATTAAATACTTATTGTTGTAGATAACAATTTTTTATTATCAATTAAGATAATTTTTACTTTATATTATCAATCAATTTTCTATTTTAATAAATTAAATGTAGAAACAAATCAAAATATTATCAACAAATAACTGATAACTGTATAATTTATACATCAACCATAAGATTATTAAATAAAATTAAATGCAGGGAAAATTTAAAAAAACAATATCAGTAAATTTACCGACAAAAAAATAAAATTCTTTGATAAAATGCAGTGAATTTACCGATGGACAACTAACCTCAATTTACCAACGACCCATCAATATCCATCAGTAAAGTTAGTCGTGAGTTCACCAATGAATTTTGGTATCCGTAGGTAAGGTTACCGATAGAAATGACTTGTTCGACACTAAATTTACTAACATAAACAAATCTTCTATCATTAAAATTTTTGACAGCACAGAAATTATCGTCACTAAATATAGCGACAGAACAGAAACTATCCATCGGTAAATTAGCAATGAAAAATCTGTACTTCGTCACCAATTATTACCTACGAAGGTTTCTTCGACGACTTAGTCCGTTGGAAAATTTTGTCGCTAATGTGGCTTATCAATAGAAAACCTTTATATTCTGTCAGTACTTTTTGTCGCTAAACCCCATTTTTCTTGTAACGACAAGAGTGATTTCATGCATAAATGACAAAAGTTAGGGATATAGGTTACAGATTGAGAACGACAACAAGGTGTGATTATCTTAGTTTTGTTGAAACGACATTGTCACAATTTTATCATGAACCGACATTATTTCACTAATCAAATTGACTTTTGTTAATTACACTGACGTGTCTGATTAATGTGGGTCTATTGACACGAGGTAGTGCCATGTCAGTTGATAAGTGTAAATTGCATTGTGTTTTAAGGCATCGTTTGACATGTGTTTAGCTGTTAATTTGATCACTTGGTGTCTATTTAGGTCAAAAATGTTTTAGTTTGTGATTTATTTGTGTTTTAAGTGTTTTATAGGTTACTACAAGTCTTTGAGCTTAAATATTATGTTTTTAAGGTACTTTCATGTGTTTGCCAATGTTTCAGGGTCAATATCGAAAAGCGGAGGAGTTTCGGAGGCAATCTGGGCTACAAAACAGGCCCACGATCGTGGCAAGTAGGCTACAATCATGACAGAAGTTCCAACTTTGGCCCACGATCGTGGCCTGCATGCCACGATCGTGATAGAAGGTTCAGATGTGAGCCATGATCGTGGCCTGTATCTGGCAGACATGTAGACACTCACAAATTTCATATTTTAAGGATTTTTTTAAACCTTTCCGACCCTAAAAAAACCCTAGGATTACCCAAAACATAAAAGAGTATAAAAAGAACATAAAGAGGCACAAAAAAAAGGAAGAGCTTCCGTGTAGCCACTATTGAAAGCCCTAAAAAGAGGAAAAGGAAGAGGAAGAAGAAGAGGAAGAAGAAGAGGAAGAAGGAGGACGAAGAAGCGGTCTTGATGGGCTTCCCGAATCAGGAGGCTTTCCGACACTGCTACCTTCCCAGATCATCCATTTTAAGTGTCTATTTCCTTTCTGTTTCAATTTTATCCATGCATAAAGTTGGGATGGATTGTATGATGATAGATAGTAGAATGATGAAGATGTTTTAACTCTCCTTTGAGATTTTATTTGATTTAATGACAATCTAGTTAATTGTGTTTATTGGATGAATTTTGTGATTTGATTACGTTCTAGCATAATTTGGTAATAAATTGAGAGGGTGAACTGAATGAAATATGATTAAATCAGATTAATGAGAGTTAGGTGATTTAATAGAAATCGTGATAAATCATATTGGTAATTGTATAGAGAGAGATCTCGTGTGATGTTCCAATAATTTATTAAAGTGCTTTAGATCTAATTAGGTTTGGATAATTTGTGAACTGAGAGATTGCAAATTCCATAATCTGATTAGGGTTTATAATTTAGGTTTTAATGGTTATAACTCGAGAGAGAGTAATCAACCCTAAAACAGTAGGAACCGACACTCCATTGACACATAATTGGTTAGGTTAGCATTAATGATAAGTAAAATCTCCTTCCTCATAACTTGGTAAACTCTTTGGTTGATTCCCATTGTGCGTGCTTATTGCTCAACTGTTATTTCCTTCATGTTTAATTTTTGATTTAAGTGTTTGAATTCAAATCTTGTGATTACTTTCCACTGCATTGTTTATTTTAAGTTTTATATATTGTTGACCTTAGATTTTAGGATTAGATTAGTCCCCCTTCATGTGGGATCGACACCTCTTATACTACAATCGTGACCTGTGCGCTTGAGGTACTTAAGTGTAACACCCCACCTCCGCCGAACCCGAACCCGATATCGACAGTGATACCCGGATCCGTGCCCCGCGAGGGTGGC
>JAOTAY010000002.1:28041986-28054572 GCA_025629805.1 Erythroxylum baracoense
ATTAAATTACTGAAATTTCTAAAACCTATTATACATAGACTTAAGCTCTAATGGAGTTAGCACTTCTTGCTTATCCCTTTCTGTAAGAGCTATAGAATTCTCTCAACCTATTTTATGAATACCATTAGAGGTCAGACATTTGTGTGGCGAAGATGGTTGAGACAAATCGGTTTCATAAACAGTTTGAGAGATACGACAAGAAAATGATCAAGCTTCGAAATAAGGTATGAATTAAGATTCCACTTTATTATGATCCGTGTTAATCATTTTATAGAATTAAAGAGATCTTAGTTTTTGAAAAATTAAAGGTTACGAAAAAGTTTCGTAATTATGTTGCTACAGTCAGAATCAGATCGTGACTCGATTTCCCATCACCTTCCCTATATCTCACTACAAGTTAATAGTTGTTGTTGAGACTCGTCTCATAATTCTCATTTGAAACAATTCCGTACAATGAAAGTTTGGAGTACCATATCAAAATGCCCCTGGTTTAAGGACTGCACCTCATAAAAACACTTGGTATTGATTTCTTATATAATTTATAACTGGAAAAGAAAAATCAAACAGGAAGTATTAAAATAAGATCTAGAGTTGATTAACCGTGATAGTATACTCACATTTGGTCGTCTTAACACTTACAGGATATTTGGTTCATCTGCTAGAATAGATAAAGAATGTAATAATTATTCTTAGGAATAGAATAGATGAGAAGTGAAATGAAATGAGTATTGCTTAGTTTAGTTTATTCCTAAGAATTTCTAATGATGATGTATGCTAATATTTGGTTTGAAAACATAAATTTAGAATGACAAAAGAATAACTAATAAAAAGACCAAAATATCTATTATAATCCCTACTAACTACATTCTTCTTATTATTATTATTAAATTTTCTTCCTCTTCTTCTTCTTCTTCTTATCATCATCATCATTATCAATTTTCTTATTATTATTATTTTATTGTTGTTGTTGTTGTTGTTATTATTATTATTATTATTATTATTATTATTCACTATTACCATTTTAGGAATAGCTAAAGATTGGGGAGGGAGTTTCTTTAGATATTATGCAAATTCTAAAATAACTAAACTTTAGGATTATCTATACGGCCGTATAATTTTTTTAATCAAAAAAAATTAACAACTTGTTATCACAAAAAGACGAGGAATGAAATAATCATTCCTCTCAACCAAACACTAGATTAGAATATACTCTTTTCTCGCTTTCTAAATATAAAGAAGTAGAAAAAGGAAATCTCGAATCGATTTAGGTAGCCAACCATCTTATCCTATTCTAAATGAAATCTTCTGTGCAATTTTTTCACATAAATGGATGGTTGAAATAGGAAAAATGACACAGAGGATCAAGTCTCATCCTATTCTGTGCCAATTTCTTTTAAAAACATTAAGAATTCGAGTTATTCAAACAATCTCTTTCTAAAATTAAAAAAAAAAAAACAAAGACTGCTTACGATTGACGAATCTCCCAAGTAACCTATTGAGGCAGCCCTTTTTTCCTTCAAAACATCAACGGCTCAAAACATCAGCGGCCCAAAATTCACGATCACATTCACAGAGAAGCGCTCCTACACAGACCTATGTGTAACATCATTTTCCCAACTGGGCCAACTCCGTATAAAAGGAGCAAACCAACGCCCAAAGCCGGCTTTCTTCCTTGCTTTTCCCTCTCACGTTAATTTTTTTCTTCCCTTTCTCAACAATTTGCATTTTCAATTTCAGATCTCTTTTGCATTCGCATTTACAAGAATTTGGAATTAGCATTGTTCATATCTGATTGGATTGAGATATATCTTTGGAGGAGAGCTGGTTAGAGAATGAACAATGGAGAACAGGAGGACGGATTCCATCCGTCGCCCGGTCGGAAGTACCGGCCGGTGGTGGATAGCGATCTCGCAGTGCTTGAGATGTTGCCCATGGATCCTGGATCATCTTCCTCTGCTCCTCGCGCCACTAATCAATCTAACTTAATGTAACTTTCCTGTCTTCTCCCGCCACCTCTCTCTCTCCGTCTATATATATATATATATATAGACGCGCGCGCGCGCGCGCTCGCGCATATAAATATATTTATACGTATGCTTTGATGTAAATGTTTTCGTATGTATGTGAATATGATGCATATGTTTTCATGCTTTCACTCTCTGCTTTGAATGGCTTCATGCAGTTACAAACTCTCTCTCTCTCTCTCTGTTTTTATATGGTTTGGCTATTGATATTCTATATTCATGTTTGTCTCTTGCTAATTTGGAAGAAACCCTTTTAGCAGGGCCGGTCCTCAGATTTTATAGGCCCGGGACGAAAGAGAAAAAATAGACCCCTGATATTAATTAAAAATAAATTAAAAAATTTTTTTTCAAAAAATTATATTTTTATATGTATTTTTTAAAAAAATAAAAGTGGGCCCTGCCCCTGCCCAGGGCCGGGGCTGCTTTTAGAATCATCAAAGGTAGTGTGATTTTATATGCTCCTGAGCATATTGATTGATTGCTATACTGATAGAAAGTGATTTAAATTGGAACGTCGGTCGATGTCTTCCTTATGTCTTTGAGAAACCACTTCTCTGTAGCTGTATTTGATTTTTGAGTTCGAAATATGAAATCTCATACACTTTTTCCTCCCTATTTTGTGTTTTGTTGAGATAAAGCTCGAAAGAAATGTAATCAATACTTTTTACAATTGCATTTGCTTTCTTGGTGGTACAATGAATTGAATTTTTTTGTAAGGAATGTTGCACTTTTGATATGTGTTGCATAGTGATCTTTTTAGTCTTTTCGTGGCGTAACAAGCTTGATTTAACTTAATGTTTATGTTAAATATTTTAATGTTCAAATATTGAAGAATCACGAAACACACAAACACTTGTAATGGACTCAAAGATATATGTCTATACATATATATGCCCTCCATATTTTTGCAATTGTTATTCATTTGAATATACATTGTTAGGAAGATCAAAGTAGGTGCCCAAGGGAACATGGATCCTCGTACAAGTCAAGTGCAAGCTCCTGCAAATGGAGGAGGGAATGGTCTGATGAAAGAGCACAAACTGGAGTTGTTTGGTTTTGATTCTCTTGTTAGCATTTTGGGTCTTAGGGGGTATATTACTTATTCTACTAATGTTCTTGTTATCAATATTACTTTAAATGCTGCCATTTTACACATAAATTTTTTTTCCCCTAAGTAGTGCATGTTAGTTGGTTTGTAACAACATAAAAGTATTTTGAATGTGAATGATGATGAACATTGAATGAAGTGTCTTTTGGCTTATATTCAGATTCAAAATTTAATTAACCTTATGTCTATATAGTATATAACTTGATAGTTCTTTGAAAGTCTCCTTCTCTACTATTCATTAATCTAGCACTTTGCATCGTTACATTTTAGACTTCGTAGAATAATATATAATCCATTTTTTGGTCTTACCTTACAGATTAAGCTTTTGAGTTGACTGATTTATTGGCATAGTATTAGAGTTTTGTGTGAATAAGAGTTCTTAAGTTCAAATTGTGTTGCCATCATTTCTAGTTAGATTTGTGATTTGCTGTGTTTGTCCACAAATCATGTGAGGGGGCATATAAAATAATATGTGATTCATTCTTGGGCCTTATCTAACAGCTTGAACTTTTGGGTTGAATGCTTTCTTGACAAGACTTATCTTGGTCTTATGCATCAGTATTTCCTTGATTATGTCATTTCTGCTTTAAAGGTAGGTTAACTTTTCTCTAATTTGAACCTGCTTGAAACTTTTTATTAAGATGTAGTGAATTGCAGTTCTACTTTCTATTCCAGTATGACAGAAGAGGAAGCTGCAATACCTTCTAGTCCAAGGGATGGTGACGACGGTTCCTTAATGTACGAGCGTCCGAGGGTAAGCTATATTTTTTAGGAGGCCACGGCCTTTTCCTTTTAGTATCCCTGGATATATAATAGCTGTGTCGCAAGTCTGCAGTATACTAGTAGTGCTAATCACATAAGGTGCATTTTCGTTGCATTCTATATGCTTTCATTTTCAAATAGATCAGCAGATTGCAGGTGCTTGGTTGCCAGATTATTCTGTGGATATTTCGATTCCTACGTATACGCTCCTTTAGTTACCAGGTTAAGCATGTTTTGTATCAAGATCCTGTTATAGATTATTTTAGTGAGACTTTAAACATCATGCATTAGTACTGGAATTGTTCTTAGTAGGGATGGTTAGTCCAGTATAAAGCAAATTTGGTTTTTCCTATTGATAGTTCTTTTTCTTTGCCATTCCATTTTCCACCAATAAGGGGTTCTAACATGCATTATAGTGTGTAAAATTGTTTACCTCAAAAATATTGTTTCTAATTCATGACGTCCACAATTTGCACTTCTTGTGGGCTTCACATAATGCTCAATTTTTTCTCAAGTGGTATTGTTATTGTAGCACAGTTACTTTGTTTTATGGATTTGTTCGGTTGAATTTAGGGATAAAACCACCAGCTTTGTGATGAACTCAAATATTTTTACTTGTCTGTTACATGCAGGGTAATGATGTTAAGTTGGGCACAATGATGGGTGTTTTTGTGCCATGCATCCAAAATATACTGGGGATTATCTACTATATCCGATTCTCTTGGTAAATCTATTGTTGGTCTTGATTTGGTTTCCTTTCTCAGCACAAGGGCCTTTTGTTTTTGGATGAAGTAAAAATGATGGTTATTATTTTGTGCATCCTGCTTTCTTTTTATTTACGATAATGGCTGTTCTCAAGATAGAGGTTGCAACTTGCAATCTAGTTGAAAGCAGTCAAATAATCCATTTTTATAATTTATTATTTTGAGTCAGTTGTCTTAGATATGCATGTGCTTTGCCATCTCAAGTTTCATTCAGAGTTCAATTTTTAGAAAGCTCGTCCAATGCACAATTAGCTGTGAATAAATGCCCGTTAATTTCCAGCTAAGTATCTGTTTGTGATGTTCCTCATGGTACTTTTCAGTTCTTGCTACATGATGGTAGAATTGCGTGTTTGATCTCATGCTAGTTTTCATTTCCTTGCGCATTTGTTCTGACAGTAGTTGGTATTGTTCTTATTTTTTCTGGAAACCTGCAGGATTGTTGGGATGGCAGGAATAGGTGAATCACTAATGTTGGTAGCATTTTGTGGTTTGTGTACTTTCCTAACTGGAATTTCACTTAGTGCCATTGCAACTAATGGTGCAATGAAGGTAAGCGTGGCATGCTTAATCATTTTCCTTAGTTAACAGTTGATTTGCTTTTGTTCCACAACAAAATTATGTTCAAGTGTTTTCATCCATATTCTGTTGTTGGATATGTTTAGTTACATATGCACCTACCAATTGGTACCTGCAGCTTTACGAAGTCTTACAGCACATTAAAAAGATCTACTTGACTTGTAAAAGCTAGAATTACTCCTGAGAGATATGTATTTATTATCCTTTAGGGTGGGGGACCATATTATCTCATCGGCCGTGCTCTGGGACCAGAGGTTGGAGTTAGTATTGGATTATGTTTTTTCCTTGGGAATGCAGTTGCCGGTGCTCTGTAAGTTTTTGAGTTAACCATCTTTTGGTGCCTTCCTAACATGTTAAGGTTCATGATCATGATGACAAGACTAAATCATTTTGACCTTTTGTTGGCCACATATGCATAACTACGTTCCTTAAAACTATTTCTTCTTTTACTTTCTCTTATGGTTTTCAGTTATGTGTTGGGTGCTGTTGAAACCTTCTTAAAAGCCGTGCCTGCTGCTGCAATATTTAGAGGTAATGATTGAAATTTTCTGGACACAAGGATAGCGTCCTGATACCCAAGCCATTTCATGAAGTTGGAACTGATTTCTTTCCTCATCTTTTGTCGTGCCTTTTAATTCAGAGACTATCACAAGGGTCAATAATACGGAAACTCCAGAGCCCATACAAAGTCCCACTTCACATGATCTGCAAATTTATGGGATTGTTGTGACTATTAGTTTATGCTTCATTGTGTTTGGTGGTGTGAAAATGATCAATCGGGTTGCGCCTGCGTTCCTTATACCAGTTTTATTCTCAGTCTGCTGCATATTTCTTGGGATTTCTGTAGCAGGAAAGGACAAACCTGCACGTGAGTGTTTCAGTTTTACCTGTTTGTATCTTGAGAAGAACCACTAACGGCTGTTTGTGGTTGGAATCTATACTGTGTTATGTGTATGTGCACCGGGGAAACACATCTGCTGTTGTTGCTTTGTCTACATATATGGCGTATTAAGAGAAGTTATTAAACTATAGATGCTGACAGGACGGATTGAGAAAATTTTTTTGAATGGGGGTAAAATATTTAAGGTTTTTTGAATGGAGATAAAATATTTTAAAAAATTTTATGAGATTAAAATTTAAAATAATAATATTTTTATATGAAAATTTTTTAGAGGCCCATCCCTCATGCTGATATTGGGGTTGACTAGGTGATTAGGTTGGTTGTCTTCTGCATTGTATGCATTGGTCTTTAGCTTCACTACTTGTGGTTTTATTTGGGCCCTTTTAAACCCAAAACTGGAGTCCAGCCCTTGATATAGGACTTATTCTCTCGTATCAATCTCTTATCACCCACATTTTATTCTTTATTTCTCTTGCTGTTGCAGCTGAAATTACGGGCTTGAGTTTGGAAAGCTTCAAAAATAATTGGAGTTCAGATTATCAACTTACCAATGATGCTGGAATACCTGACCCTGAAGGAAAGAATTACTGGAATTTCAAGTAAGCATTGCCAAGAGTCCTCATTGTTGTTTATAGTGTTTCTTCTTACAGTGCATGTCACTGGGTAGTTCTATTCTTTTGGAATTCGCGTATATTGCAGTTTTCTGTCATCTTTGGTTTTACACTGCACAATGTCCTTCATATCATATTGGCATGTTGACTGGCAGTGCAGAGGGAGTACTGAAACATGCTTCTTTTCATCAATTGCAGAAATTGTGACATTTTTGTTCGCATTGCTCGTGCAAATGAAAATTTAAGTTACTTTCTAATCTCATTAAGGATGGAGCCATTTCGTATTCTTCTTGACTTTCTTTCTTTTGTGGCTTTCAGTGCATTGGTCGGTCTCTTTTTTCCTGCTGTAACAGGAATAATGGCAGGTTCTAATAGATCAGCCTCTCTTAAAGATACTCAGCAGTCAATTCCAATTGGAACATTAGCAGCAACAGTTGTAACTACTGCCCTATATTTTGGTACTGTTTTCCTTTTTGGAGCTGTTGCGACTAGAAAGAGGCTTTTGACAGATAGGTATTTTCCTTTTTGTGGTTGTAATAGAATCATATGACATCTTTTAGTTTGGAAATGCATCTTGCTCTTTTCTCTCTTCTGTCTCACTGATGAATTTTTCTCTGATGCTTGTGGGAGAAATGATCAGACATATTCTCGTTGGCAGATGGTAGTTATAGTCTTGAGTTTTATGAGGACCACTTAATTCATAGAGATAAGCTTATACAACGTTATAGTTTTGACAATTTAATTATTGTTCTGAACAAACGAAGCATAACCTGGAAGTGCTAATGGGCTAGCCCCAAAATTTTGAGTATATGGGCTTATAACGTTTTAGCTCAAACGTGAGCTGAAGTTAATTTTTGGGCAAGAAAGTTTGGGACCACAGCGCCCAGATCCATTTGTAAACCAAAACATTGTATAAGAAAATGATTTATTTATTATAAAACTAGATCCCTCCCACCTCTACCCTGTTTCTCATCACTGAGACCTGAGCAGTTGCCGTTTATGGTAAAGCACAGAGAGTGAGGTAGGATTGGGAACCTGGGTAGAACTTGGGCTTCTAGATCTAGAAATGTGTATGTATTGGGCTTGAGGAATAAGCCCACCTCTGGATAGGGCTGTCATTGAGCTTAAGATTTTTTTTTAAATTATGAGTCAGGCTTAAGATAAAGTTCGTCCTAGCCTGGCTGATGCTCGATTGTTTACTTTACTTTCTCCGTTCTGGAAGCATTTTGTTTTTGTCAAGTCTAATGACCTTAGCTTGAAATACTTCACAGTTTACACCACTAAATATTTGCCAGTTCTGTCTTCATATCCTCCCAGAGCCTTCAAGAGCAAATTTTAAGATGGTCAAAACCAGAGCCGTGATGCGGACTTGACATGAATTCCAATTTATGGACAACGCTAATGTCAGAGAATTAAAGTTTAGACCTAACTACTCCAACTGTACTTTTCCCTTTAGTGGATTGTTGTTTGCAAATTTCTGTGTTGCTTTTCACATCATATAAGTGCTTAAGGTTATCATTGGCTTTTTTACAAAAAATATGTATCATCTTTACCGTTGAAATTGCTAATTTTTACTTCATTCTTGCATTTCACTGAACTTTGCTTCTGTGCAGGTTACTAACAGCTACAATTGCCTGGCCTTTTCCAGCAATCATCTATGTTGGTATAATTCTTTCAACTTTAGGTGCAGCTCTTCAAAGTCTGACAGGTGCCCCACGCCTGCTTGCAGCAATAGCCAATGATGATATTCTGCCTATTCTTAACTATTTTAAGATTGCAGATGGCCAGGAGCCTCATATTGCAACATTTTTTACGGCATTTATCTGTATTGGGTGTGTCATTATCGGAAATCTGGATCTTATCTCACCAACTACTACTATGTTTTATCTTCTTTGTTATGCGGGTGTGAACTTGTCTTGCTTCCTTCTAGATCTTCTGGATGCTCCCAGTTGGCGCCCACGGTGGAAGTTCCACCACTGGAGCCTATCCCTTCTTGGAGCATCACTTTGTATAGGTTGACCTACTTTTACCATAGCATATTCTTTTTGATGCTTGCTCATGCGTGTTCTAAGAAAGATACAATACATGCCTTGGCAATGGCATGGAGTTCAGTTCAGCATCCCTTCCTTTTTCTGTATTCCGAATTCGGGCCAAACAACTCAAAAACTCAAAAAGTTATATTTAATACGTGATGAAGTTTTCGATATCCCGTATGTTTCTGTTCATCAACTATGAATTGCTGTGGGTGATGTACATGTATTCTTACGTGATGCTCAGACTAAATACTAATATTTATTGTTTCAGGGCCCTGTATGTTATCAAAATGAAATTTCTTAGAGCATATTCACCCTATGATGTCGTTATTCCTTTATTCCTCTATCCAATAAGATCTTTTAATCTTGAATTTACTTTTCCATTTCTGTGTTTCTTGGAAGTAACTAGTTTCAAGCCTGCATTTTAGAGTTAAGCGTTTGTTTTGTTGAGTAGCATGATGGTAAACGAAGAACTTTTGTTGAGGGGGCAGGTATCATCAAGTAAATACCATTTAAAGCAAGCTATAAATTGGTTACCATATTGTGCTACGTAACATAATTGGCCTGGGCTCTAAAAGTTGACTTTCTTACTTCTACGGTGGACGTGTTTCCATGTTTGACTAGGTAGTTATTATCTAGATTCGTGCTATATCAGCTGCTCCGTTGAGAAACTTACATTTTTACTATTCTTCTTTACAGTTATCATGTTTTTGATATCATGGTCCTTCACTGTTGTATCATTGGCCCTTGCAAGCCTCATTTATTATTACGTGAGTATTAGAGGGAAGGCTGGAGACTGGGGTGATGGGTTCAAGAGTGCATATTTTCAATTAGCACTTCGTAGTCTTCGATCTCTGGGAGGTACGAACACCATTCTATGTGGAGTATACTTATGTGAACATATCTGTTTATGTTCCCCAGAGCTGTGGTCAAAAGCATCTCCAATAAATAGAAAATGCAGAATATTTTTCACTACTATGATGGCTAGATACTACGAACATCCTTACTGTTCAGTAATGGCACGGGGCCTTAAGAATATTGTAAGATTTTATAAGCAAATATAGTCTAAGCATTTGTAAGGTTGCTAGTTGTTAATACTTTTCGCAGAGTTTGCATGCCACATATTCTTCCCTTCTTGTTTTAGTAGATGAACAGCAAGAGACTTTGCTAATTGTCTTTTACGTGCATATCCTTCAAATCTGATTATCTTTCACCTTTATTATTATGTGCTTTTGCTTTTTGTATTTTCAACGTTTCTCTTTTATATCTAAATATTGATGGATGCCTTGTTCTGTTAGCATACTTATTTTGCGTTTTCTATAGTAGAGGAAGTTGAAATAAAAGAATTGCTAGTACTATTGGCTTACAGCTCATCAGTTAACCTATATTTGATGTTTTCCTGCCTCTTGTTGAGCTTACCTGTTCCATAACTTCCATTATTGTGACTGGGATCTTACTTACAGCTGACCAAGTCCACCCCAAGAATTGGTATCCTATCCCCCTCATACTCTGCCGACCTTGGGGAAAGCTCCCAGAAAACGTGCCCTGCCACCCAAAACTTGCTGACTTTGCAAATTGCATGAAGAAAAAAGGTCGTGGAATGTCCATATTTGTCTCAATACTAGATGGGGACTACCATGAATGTGCAGAAGATGCAAAAGTAGCCTGTAAGCAACTTGCTACCTACATTGATTACAAGAATTGCGAGGGTGTAGCAGAAATAGTTGTGGCCCCAAATATGTCTGAAGGTTTTAGAGGAATTGTCCAGACCATGGGCTTAGGCAACCTCAAGCCAAATATAGTGGTTATGCGGTACCCAGAAATATGGCGTCGTGAAAACCTTACTGAAATCCCAGCCACCTTTGTTGAAATAATCAACGATTGTATTGTCGCAAACAAAGCAGTTGTTATTGTCAAGGGTCTTGATGAATGGCCAAATGAGTATCAACGTCAGTATGGTACCATCGATTTGTACTGGATTGTCAGAGATGGTGGTCTAATGCTTCTTCTTTCTCAGCTCCTCCTTACCAAAGAGAGTTTTGAAAGTTCTAAGATCCAGGTCTTTTGTATTGCAGAAGAGGATTCTGATGCAGAAGCCCTCAAAGCTGATGTGAAGAAATTTTTGTATGATCTTCGAATGCAAGCTGAAGTAATTGTGATTTCAATGAAGACGTGGGATGTTCAAGTAGAGGGTGGACCCCAACAAGAAGAGTCATTGGGAGCATTCACTGCCGCTCGGCACCGAATCTCTAGCTACATATCTCAGATGAAAGAGAGAGCTCAGGCGGACGAGACTACTACACTTATGGCTGATGGAAAACCGGCTGATTTGAATGAACAACAGGTGGAGAAGTTTCTTTACACAACCTTGAAGCTTAATTCATCTATATTGAGATATTCAAGAATGTCTGCGGTTGTGCTTGTAAGTCTTCCACCACCACCATTAAACCATCCACCCTACTTCTACATGGAGTATATGGATCTGTTAGTGGAGAATGTGCCGAGAATGTTGATTGTAAGAGGATACCGTAGAGATGTTGTAACTTTATTTACATAGTAGCCATCAACATGCTTTCTAGATGGCAAATCTTTTTTGTTCATATCTGTTAACTTTCACATCTTCTTTTATAGCTTTAAGCTTCCTCCGTTTTTTCAAGTGCCAATAATTCAGAATTTGGCATTTTAGTCAGGTCTTTTGTCACAATAGAATTCTAGTTGTTCAGCCCTTTCGGGATATTCTTTCGACTTGTATACAACTAGAGTGAAACTTTGAGGTTACGAAATTGGATTGAAATCTTTCTATTAAAACATTAAGCTCTTTATAACTCGTTCAATTAAAGTTTAAAACATTGGCACTTAATTTTGTCCATTTATAAAATCAAGAAAAAAATAAAAATATGCATTTTAGTTGATATAATCTAATTTGACTTTATTTTGGGGTAGATGTTATAAAAGTAATGCTCCATTAATCATATCAAAATTTCCCCCACATATGTTTTCAGTTTGTTTAATTTTCTATTACGTGTCGTAGTTAATTTTTGTGTGTTTAACAAAACTTACGTTCCAGAATTATGAAAATTCAGAAAGACTCTTTAATTGAAATTAGAGGAGTATACTGCAGAAACAAGAAGTGGCAAGGGTGATGGAAAGACTAAACATAAAACGGAAAAGTGGACAGGACTCAGGAGTTAATCAAACGGCTTAAAACGACAGTGCAATAGGATAAAAGAAGAATGGACAAAGACCTGTGTTGAAAAATCCGAAAACGCCACGAAAAGTCCCATAGTAGTTCCAACCCAAAATGATAGGCCGAGTGGAGACAAACGATACACAGAGCGACAAGCATAGAACACATAATAAAACGCACAGCACGAGGAGAATGAACCAGAATTAAGAAGTTCGAATAAGACAACAACGTAAAGGGCTCGGAGACACATGTCGCGTAACAGCCACTATCCGTCAATCTCTCTCGCAAATATTTGTCCCGTTTTCTCGATACGTGTGAATAGATTTACCTTCTTCAGCACCCATATGTCTTTTGAGCTTAGTAGCTGTCGACAAATACTTGTTTTGTTGCTCTAACATTCTTGATTTGTTCAAGCCTTATTCTCGTTGCTGTCCGTTTATACTTGTTATGCTTACATTTTCTGCTTTTATCATTCTGATATGACCTCATTTCGAATTCACTCATGCAAATTCATCTTGTTTTATTGTCTAATTCTATTCTACGTCTTCCGTTCCCTTAGCCCTTTTTACAACATCTTGAAATTGCTCATTCAGTTTGCTAGATCATGATCCAATCATAGG
>JAOTAY010000002.1:28060619-28075111 GCA_025629805.1 Erythroxylum baracoense
CATATTTATCAATGTAACATAAATCATAGTCATAAAATATGTTTGCATTGATTAAATCCACACAATTAAAATAAATAAGGGATAAAATAAAGAAAACAAATTAAAAACACCCCCTTTTCTGCAACTGTACTTTCTCACACCACTAGCTTCACGTTATTTCTCTATGCCTCCACCAGTTTTAACGTTGTAGTGAAATGAGCGTTAGTGTAGCCAGCTGCTTAGTTGTTCATGCCACAAGCTTCTTCAACTCCACCCTGCCAACGTGAAAGTCTCTACCCACCAGCTGCTATGCGTCTTCTCTTCAAGGACACCAGCTGTTATGCTCTTCACCAACTATCTCAACGTCATCTTACAACTAGCTGCTTCATTGTTTCTCCTAACCACCAGCTACCTTCGTTTGTGTTAGTGGAGAATATTTGTTGCATGAGGCTGTGCGTAAATGAGTGAAGCCTTGCCACCTCAACGTAGCTGCATCAATTCTCAAGCTACAAGCAGCAACTTTGTGTGTGGAATGGAGTCTCCTAGTTGCCAACATGATTTTCTCTCCCAGCTTCTGCCTCCATGTCTTCTTTTCTCCACTAGTCGACGTTTTTTTCCACCAGCTGCTTTCTCTTCTTTTTCTCTTCCTTGTGCAACGTGTGAGTCTTCAACGTGTCTTCCTTGCTGCTTGTAACGTGTTTTTAATCCATGCCTAATGTTGTGTGAGTGGAGAGAATTTTTGGGTGGGTTTGTGCGTGAGTAATTTCTAGCTAACGTCTATTGTTCGCAGCCCAATGTTTTTTTCTTCTTTTCAACGTCACTCCAACCAAGCCACAGCTGTTGTAACCTTTTCTCTCCACCCTACCAGCTGCAACGTGTAAGGAGATTTTTTTTTCGTGAGTGTCTAATGATGGTGCCCTCCTGTATCTGTGTGGAGAGTCTCTTTTCTAACCTCTTTTTTAGCTACTTCGATTGTTAGTCTTTATGTCTTCATTTTCTCCTATCATTTTTGGTCCAACATCTTTTTCACGCCACTAAACTCTCCACCGACCAGCTGATTTATTTTCTCTCCTTTCAGCAAGTCATCTTTTCACGTGACCCTTCTCACGCTGCTTTGTTTTTCTTATTGTCTGCATCTGCTTTCTTCCCTTCATTGTCTGTGCCGCCACTCTCCTTTTACTCTCTTCATTTTATATTTTCCTGCCTTCACCGGCTGTTGCTATTTGTTTCTTTCCTATTCAATCTCCACGCCTCTCTCTATTTTTCAACTCTACTGCTACAGCCATCTTCTTTTGTCTTTTATATATTAAAAGTCCATCATCTCATGCTCTCTTTTATCTACCGCCAACTACTGCATTCTTCATGATTTTAGGAGAGTTTTTGTCACCTTTCAAGCATAGCTCTTTTATTTTTTTTTTACTTCTGCGCAACTACTTTCTTTTCTTACTTTAGGCTTTTAAATGTCCCAAATTTAATATGTTCCTGGAATTAAAATAAATAAATCTTAATTACTGCAATTTAAACATAAATGGAAAAGAATTTAATAAATTATGTATCTAAAATTAATATAAAAATGTCCATTAACAGTAGAATTATAAAGAAAACTTCCATTGCAAGAGTGAAAATTTTTTAGGAAAAAGTCCTCCTAATCCCTCTTGCATTATGAAAAAGTCCTCCATAATCCCTCTTGCATTATGAAAAAGATGTGATGGTTCTCCATTAGTCAAAGCCCTTAATTTGGTAGTTTTATACAAGTTTTAATCCAGGATATGGATTGCTTGGGAAATCCAAATGATTACATGAAATTGAGAATTAATTGCTAATATGATGTATTAAATGCTTTGTAAATGTCTATTTTGAGATAGCAGCTCCTAATAGATGGATTGGTTATGTAATCTTTGAATAGTTCCTATGTTAGGAGGAGGTTATCTCCATATTTCTTCCACTAATGATTGCTCCCTAGAAATGATTAATCAAAGGGATTAGGGCCATTTTAAGCCTAGCTGCAAGAATTTTTCCAATGATTTTGTATATTGTACCACAATAAGATATAGGTCGATAGTCTTGCAAGGTGTTGGGGGCTTGCTTCTTAAGAATCAGGCATACGAATGTTTTATTCAATTTTTCAACATTTTGTTATTTCTGAAGAATTCTTACATACAATCAATGAATCCATTTTGAGTTCTAATTTTGTTAGAAGAAAGTTACATTAAAGTCATCTGGCCCTGTTGCTTTGTCTAACTTTAGGTGCAATAGGGCACGTTTCACTTCTTCAACTATGACTTCTACATTCAGCATATTGCTATTGAGGTGATTAATCTAAGGTGTGATGATTGACGTAATGTTTTAACCGTGTAAAGACATTAGCCTCTGGTACCTAAAAGTTTTTTTAGAATAGTTACAGGTCATGGATTTGAGTACATTTTGCTCCTCTCAAATGTTGCCTTGGCCATCTCTGAGTGCATTGATTTTATTGTTAGTTTTATAGACTAAAAAGTGTTAAAGAAGAAAGTAGTACATTTATCCCCCTCTTTAAGTCAAGAGATTATCGCTTTTTTTCCTTAGATAGGAATTATATGCCAATATGGCTTGTGTGTATTTATATAAGGTCTATTGCTCCATTTCTTTCAATCTAATATTTGATGGATTTTGTAAAAATCCTCTTGACAGGTTCTTAGCAAATTCTTGATTATCTCCATTTGTGCTTGTATTTATAGGATCCTATTTTGATTCAGCATCTTAAGCTCTTTCTTCATAATCCTGAGCTTGGTTATTAGTTGAAATGCTTTACATGCCTAGATTAGGGAATTTATGGTTTCTCTCACCAATTCCTAAAATCCTTCAACCTGAAACATAAAGTTATAAAACCTAAATGGTGCTTTGATAGGTTGGAGTGTATTTGGAACTTTAACTTCTACTGTAGCATGATCTGAGTATAACGATGGACCAAACTCTATAAAGCTTGAATGGAATTTAAGTAGGCAATTTTTATTAATTAAGGCCTTGTCAATTTTTTTCCTTTTAAACTGAACCTTTAATTGGTTGTTTGTTCATGTGAAGTGAGATGATCTGATGTTCATATTTTTTACTTTCATATTATTGATGAAAGAGTTAAGTTCTATTCCCAAGCTATTTTTGCACACTCTTTGACCCTCTACTTCATTAGGATATATTATATAATTAAGGTCTCCTATTAATAGCCAAAAGGTCTTGAATTTTTTTTCCTACACATTCCATCTCATTCTATTGGGAGCTTCTCTTGAAACTAAAATTAGAAGCATAGATAATGGAAAAAAAACACTAGGGATTAAGTGTGCTCGGCATTTGAGATGGGTCATTTGGTGTGAGCTAAAAGTTTCAACAATTTGGAATAGAGAGAGGATGAAAACCACCACTATTTTGCCTTTGCAATGATGTAAGTGGCTTGATATGAAGATTTACCTACTTCCCCAAAAACTTAGCTCCTCGTTTAGCTTTCTAGCTTTTATTTTTGTATCTAGTAACCCAAATAAGATTGTTTTTTTGCTCTAAAATTATATCCTTCGTTAACTTTTTTTAGGTTATTTAAACCCCTAATGTTCCATATCAATATAGACATTTATTTATTTAAGGGATATCCCCTCCTTTCTTCTTTCTACTATATTTTCTTCCAAGTAATATGTTATTTTCTTTGTTAATAGCTTGGGAGGTCTACAGACTTGGAGTTGGAGCATCTTTGATCTCATTTACTGTTGAGCGATTCTCCTTTGGAGGGGGGTTTGAATTTTCCTCCTTTGAAGTGCAAATGGAATTTAAGATATTCTCCTTCAAAGTGTACGTAGGGGCTTTTAAAGTTGAGTTTCCATCAGTTGATTTACTTATTTGTTCTTCATTAAGGTTAAGCCCTTAGGATGGTATTTCTTCTAAAAAAATTGGCTGTTGGATTTCTTTGTGACCAATGGTTTCATGAGAATTACGAATCAATTCTCTGGGTTTTAAATGACTGCTTGATCATTATCTAGCTCTCCCATTAGTTCATTGTAATTTCATATTTTGAAACTCTTCCTAGTTGGCTTCCATATCTTGGCCTACATTGGTTTTTAGAGGTAAGTAAGTTGAACTAGATGATCCTCTAGCTTCCCTTTAGTTGTACGTCTCTTGACAACCATGAGGGAGGGAGTTTAACATCCTTTGTCATTTGAATGCACACTCATGCATAACATATCCTTTCTAAGGTTGTAGTTTTAGTATCAGAGGTTATAGGTTTCCCAATGGCATTGGCAGTGAAACTCAAACCTTCAATAGTCCAGTATTCAAGTGGAAAATTGTGAAAATTTATCCAAACTCTAATCCTTCTCCTTCTCCTTCTTGCTCCATGATCACAATTGAGTGTGGATCTCAAGAAAATGACTCAAATATTATGCTTTCGACTTACTTTAACTTTTTCACTTCCGAATTGTACCTAAAACCAAATATAAACTAAAGTGAACATCTTAAGCATTTCATAGCATTAATCACTAAGTGTTATAGAAGAAATGTATAATCAATTAAGCACCTATCAATTCATAAGTTCTAATTGATATGTCAACATTGAACAGTCATCTAGGTATACTGAAGATCCAACAATAACAATAATTAGGTAGACTTCTGAAGTTAGTGGACTTGAGATTAGTAGATATCCTTTTAAAGTTGGTAGAGTTAAGGTAAGTATAGTATTCTTCTTGCTTCTTATATGTAATTGTTTCATGATTCAATTAATGTATTAACGTTCTTCATAACAGTCATCCACATATCCACCTCTAAATTGAGGAGAAAGAGAACATTTGGTTCAATTGATGCTAACACATTTCAGCTATCATTCCAACTAAGGGGGTTGTGGTAAAAGGGAGTCCCAAGTATCACATAAAGGCAATTACAAGAGTAAGCTTCCAAAAGAAGAGCTATTAGTAATTCGAACCAACCAACTTTTAACATTCAAATTGGAAATCAACAAATTGTGAATTACAAATAGTTGGGCATGAGTTGGTTGTAGAGAATTATGCCTATAGAGACTTGTGAAAGGGTCTATTTTAAGTGTTGTATATTTTTATAAGTATCCTGATTAGATCTATTATGTTTATTTTGTGTAAATTCTAGTAGGAATCCACTTTGTCTTAGGAACGTTTTGGTTGGATCCATTTGATTACAACATTATATTATATGAATATCAATGTTTCAGGTTTTGGAATGTCAAAGTTATAAGGTTACAAGTTTATAAATGTCAAAATTACAGGGTTACAACTTTATGCTTGTCAAATAGTTCATATGATTATCAAATGTAATAGTTCATATGATTATCAAATGTACTTACATATGAATGGATTAGCTAAAACATATTAACTAATATTTAAACATATTGTCATATATAACACAAAGTACTTCTCACATAACCACATTCATATAAAACATTTTAGCTCCATGAATTTAATATTAGGAACAACAAAACAAATTGCCATGGAAACAACAATAACATATGTCAATAATATCTTTTTCAACTTCTTGTTATCATTCATAGCAAGCTTCATTTCATACTCCGTTTGTCTTATTTTTTGTTT
Organism: Erythroxylum baracoense; assembly: GCA_025629805.1. Taxonomy (NCBI): domain Eukaryota; kingdom Viridiplantae; phylum Streptophyta; class Magnoliopsida; order Malpighiales; family Erythroxylaceae; genus Erythroxylum; species Erythroxylum baracoense. The sequence continues at coordinate 28,066,172 of JAOTAY010000002.1, forward strand.
AACTTAATTTTTTCCTCTTTTTTTTTCCTTATTTAGTCTTCTAACAACTTCATTACACATCTCATCTTTAATTAGATCTTTGTAACTAAAGGTTAATTGGTGCTTTAACTTAACATTATCCTTTAGCAATCTTTAAATAACTTCAACAGCCTTATCTAAAAGGGGCTCTTCATGCCAAAGAAAGAACTTACAACTCCGAACCTTATAAGCATCACCAAAATAAACTTACATTAACACATTTATTAAATGTCATATTGAATATCATAACAAAAAAATTTACTAACCTGATATTTAAGGCACCCATAAAAGTCCTTAACAACCATTAAATCCACATAAGCATTAAATGTTAGTTAAAGAACCATTATTAGTTCAAGACTCAAAAAATGACATCTCTAATCTTAAGTACTCCATTACTCTACTATACCGCACAACATAACCAAGCAATAACAACAAACATGACCATTAAGAAGCAATAACATAAGCAAGGTAGGACATATTATAGTGAGAAACAAATTCCTAAAATAATTTCCAAAAAAGATCAAAACTTAAAGAGATAGTCCACGTGTCAAAAAAAGCTAGGACATATTACAATGAGAGCATTGCAAGCTTGCAATAAAATGTTCGATTGTTTTGGTCATCATCCTAATATAAACTCCAATCAAATTATAAGCACAACAAAATTTCATTCAAGAGTATCATCTTCTTGTTGTTTCTCACAAAGTGATTAAAAATTTTAAACTAATGGAAATACTCATTTCCAATTGAACTTAGAAATCCAGTATTCTATTTATCATCCCTCTAAGAGCCTTACACAACAAAGTGTTCCTGCTAATAAATAAAATCCTATCAGACAAAGATTTTCTCCATACTCCAAACATATCACCTACAACATAAAAATACAAATATATATGCATATGTAATGTATGTGTTTAAATATATATATATATAGTAAATCGTCATTAAAAGTAGGCCTTTAGCAATGATTTTAAAAATCATCGCCAAATTAATATGGATCTTTTACTAAGGATTTTCATAAATATAAGAAAGGCCACATTTTGTGACCATTTTCAAAAATTTTCGCCAAAAAGTTAATCTTATGGGAGGATATTATCACTCGGATATTTACCCTTTGGTGACGTTTTTTAAAAATGATCTCCAAAATGATTGTTTCCAAGTAATTATAGGAGGAAATCAAAAATAAAAATTTTAAACCCCAAATAGAAAAAGAAGCCCAACCGGAAAAAGCTAAAGAAAAAGGTACGAGACCCAAAAGAGAGAGGCCATTTGGAAACTTTTGAATTGGATTCATTGATGATTTGGATTCAATTACATTTGTAGGATTGAATTAAATTTGATGTACACTGTTTAGAATAAATCTATAAATATTAGAATTGAATTCAATTACATTATTTGGAGTATAATAAAAATGAATTCAATTACTTTATATGACTTTTTTATCTTTAACTAAAAATAGTGTAATCAATGCGTGTGTATTTTGTAGTAATTTGTATATTTATGATATGTATACTTGGAAAAAGAATTTTTAATATTTTGAAAAGAATTAGCTCTTCAATTCACACATCAAATCGGACCATTTGAGATGTGAATTGAATTCAAAAAGAAAATGAGATTCAATTATGTGGTTGAATTCAAACAATCTCTTTTTTAGCATTCCAAATGTATGAATTGAATTCAACTACATAAAATTAATGAATTAATTCCCATTGATTAGATTCCAAAAGGCCTGTTAATTGATGATCAGAGACTTGTCGCCATCCTTCTCTCCTTCGCTGTCTTCTTCTCCTTAGGCTCCGCCGGTCACCAGACCTGCAAGGCCAGTACGGTGGGATGAGAGAGGGAAGCTTTGAATGGATCCTGAAACGGTCGGGACTCGCCAACTTGTGAAGGAACCAATTGGTGAAGTTTCGGTTTTGTGGTAGCGCTCACCAAGGGGAAAGTTTCATTTTGAATCAGGTTTTTTTCCTAGATATTTATTACTTGCTAAAGATAAGAGTGGAAATTCGGATTTTCTCTTTGACTTGTCAGGTGACTCATGACTTTAGGGTTCGTAATTTTGGGATTTATTGGGCAATGTGGTTTAGTTTGTTCTTTTGGATTTTACGTATAAAGAGAACTGCTCTTGATGGCATTTGAACTTCAAACGATTGATTTTCCAAATTCGTTTCTTCAATTTTTAAGGTGTTTGTTTCGCGTGTTTTTTTCTTATGAAAATCGAATTCCTTGTGCATTTTCTTGCTTTCTTTTCTGTCTAGTTATACTTTTTTTTTAATTTGGTTTGGTTCTAAGAACGAGGAATTATGGTTTTCAGAGCCTTGAGTGAAGAAGAGCGAGAGCAACAACTGCTTGTGCTGGAAACTGGATCATTGAGCGTTAAAACGAATAGTGGAAATTGATTTTTCATTGTTTGGAGAAATTGGTGATGGGTGTTCATTTTTTGTTGTTGGTGGATCGGTTGATAACTGAATCCACATTGGAAGCTGCAATTGAAAGCAAAAATCAAGCATTGCAAGCCACAATGTCGAAAAATTGTGAGACACGTAACCATAATAAGATGATTATACGTATCACTTAGAATTGTTCTTTGCTGTTAGCTAGCAATTATGATAGGGTTACATGTAGATCAAACCTTGCACATTAATTATAAAGAAATCATTACTTATACAGAGTTAATTATAAGGTATGATTTTATAATAACCAACCATATGTGGCGTTTTTTTAATTATATGTTGTTACCAATAGTATAATGCAATCGTCGACGAACCTCTTCAAGTCACAACTCGTCATTAGAACCAGGCCGACCATGGACTCATGCGTAATCACAAACTCCATATAGGCATACTCCGCCGTCGGGGCACCGTTTGTTGCACTGACCGCAGTGCCTTTTGTCCATGGACAGAGTCACACACTCTCCCCTACAACACGTTTCCGTGTACTCCCACTTTCTCTTGCATGCACCACAGTTGTCCTTGTCATTAATCACGTTAATGCACTTGTTATTACAGCAAATGTAGCTCTCTCCTTGGAGCTTTCAGATTCCAGGGTTCTTATGGAAGTGGTCGGCGGCTCTAGGGTTCTTGTAATCTTCTGCCAGGAAGCGACTCGACCTTATTGGGTTCTTCTCAGTAGCGTGCATGGTCGTGGTCGCTGGAGAAGGGTCGATGTCCTTGTCGATAAATGGTGGCTTCTCTTGGACTACTTGGCCGATGGTTCTCATCGTGAGAGTGATGGATAGAACCATGGTTATGGAAATGACCACTACTATCTTCAGAAGTTCCATACTTGATCTGGTTGATGATTTTACTAGAACTTGGAGGCATTGGGGAAGAAATATGATTTTATAGTGAGACGTTTACTGAAGGGTTTGACCCGGAAATTGCGGTGAAAAGATGCAGTCCAGTCAGCTCCTCTTTGAAAGCTTAATCAGTTGTTATTTCTTTTCCTTCTTATAACCTCTTTATCTTATGTTATACCACACACCCAGAGTTTGTTTTCTTCTTCATATTCACTAAAAGACATGACTATGATCGGAGACTTAAGACAAATGTTTCATAAGGTATTATGCCAAAATTATGATATAGAGGCCTAATAAAATGCAAGATGCTAGCTTAGCATAGCATGCGTGGGAAGCAAAAGGGTTGTACTTGTTGGTGCTTAAACATGCATTTTCTCCTTTTATTGACGTGCATTCAAGAACAAATTAATTAATTAATTGCATTTAATTACAATCTTACATCACACATTCACTCTCATCAATAATTAAAAGATCTTCGAATCAAAGGGCGACAGATGTTCTTAATTTAATATTTTATTTCATTATTCCCCATCTACACTGTAATTTGTGTTCTCACTATAATTGCTGCTCACTCACGCTTAAGGCTGTTTGTTACCTTTGCACGGTTAAATCTAGACTCGTTCAATTGAATTTATTAAAAATGTCTCATTCTTCCAATCCGATAAAGTTAAGATTCATTTTAATAAATTCCTTTTTCCAAACTTGTAGTTGAGCCGTTTTGTTTTCCACTTATACAATCTCAAAGGTTACGACTCTTTTCTTTGAACTACTTGCATTAGACATAACCATAGCTCAATCTGGAGTCAATGGAGTGTTCTACTGAAAAAGCCACTTTGCCCATCTGTTACTTTTACAATTTTTTACGCTTTTCTCGATATTTAAATATTAAAGAATATCATATTTTTCTGTTCAACGAAAGGCTATGCAGAAGCTACTAACAATGTGTTTTAAATATAAAATATAATTTAACCTTTGTTAATTATCTGAGAAATTATTTAACGACTCTAAAAGTATGCGGTCCAACTCTTATTTATAGGATTGGCAATTTAGGTTCTTTCAAAAGTAAACATAACAAATTTCAATTGATAAAATTTAGATTAAATTCAGAAAGATAATTTAATATAATTTTCTCCATTATGATAAAAATTAATTAAATTAATATTATTTTATTTTATTTGAAATACAAATTTGACGTAATTTCATTACTATCATTACTTAAAATAGAGTTATTTCTACTTTAGATTTTTTTACTTAGCAAATATCAAAATTTTTCCGAAACTAAAAATTATTAGTATCCATTTTGAGTTGCCAAAGATTTGTTAATCTTAATTTCTATCTTTTGCATTCTTTTTTTTTTGAAAAGCAAAGAAGGAATGAATTAATAAATAAGAAGTTTACAATCTCAAAGGAGCTTCATGGGATAAACCCTCAACGCAAACTAACACAATGGGTTCACGTAATACACAAAGGAGAACATAGAGTATGTAAATAGCTCACAGTTTAGAGATTAAATGAAATTTAAGATAGAAATAAAAATCTCTAGAAGAGACCCTAACATAATTATGGCTTAATGATTTTGGAATTTAATATTAAAAATGGTGATCTGACGTTGCTTTTGTGTTGGAGTAGCTTGTGATGTTTGGTGCATGTTCATGATTTATAAGTCCAAATGACCTAATTTTTGATGTTATGGAAACTAGAATCATGGGGAAACAAATGTCTAGAAGACTCAAATCCTAACGTGAACGTTTGCTATGTGAAATGGGCAAGGGACACAACAAGAAGGAAATTGCACTATTTTGAGTGTTTTCATTTTAAATTTTACCGAATTATATTTGAACCTTTTCGAATGTTTATGAAAATTTACAAACACTTAGAAATAAATAAAATATGACTCACCATATATGAATCGGGTGATTACACATTGAAATTTAAGATTGACCACAATGTACGCTAAAGGAAATTTACATGTATGTAGATGATTTATATGCATATTTATTGGTTATATGTGTATAATATGATTATACAAGTTTGATTTTGGTACCCTTCTAATGGTGGTAAGTTATGACATGCATGTATGAACACAAATACATATTTTATGATTTCAAATGAATATCATATGATTTGTCAATGTATGAATTATGAAATTGGCAAATGGTTAAAGGAAAATGTTACAGTGCCTACTTTATTGTCCTGGTGGTGAATAGATAGGCATGCCTATAAGTAACACAATAGGTTCACCTAATACACAAAGGATAACATAGAGTATGTAAATAGCTCACAATTTAGAGATTCAATGAAACTTAAGACACGATAATAAAAATCTCTAGAAGAGACCCTGACCTAATTTTGGCTTAATGACATTGGAATTTAATATTGAAAATGGTGACTTGATGTTGTCCTTGTGTTGGAGTAGCTTGCGATGTTTGGTGCATGTTTCATGATTTATAAGTCCAAATGAACTAAATTTTGATGCTATGGAAATTAAAAACATAGGGAAACAAATGTCTAGAAGACTGAAAACCTAATGTGAGTGTTTGCTATGTGAAAATTATGCTAAAGAAAATTTACATTTATTTGATGGTTTTTATACATATTTATTGCTTATACATGTATAATATGATTATAGAAGTGTGATTTTGATACCCTTCTAATGGTGGTAAGTTATGACTTGCATGTATAAACACAGAAATAGATTTTATGATTTCAAATAAATATCATATGATTTGGCAATGTATGAATTATGAAATTGGCAACTGGTTAAAGAAAAATGTTACAGTGCCTGTTTTATTATCCTAGTGGTGAACAGATAGGCATGCCTATAAGGTTATAGTACACTACAGTTTTATACCAATGATGTTTTCACTTCAAGACTATAGTGTCTCTACAAATTAATACCTTTGGGTATCTATAGTTCTATACTTTTGGGTATCTAAAGTTTGATATGTTCAGATATTTACTATTCTCGTTATCCACACCTATGAGAATATGCAAGCTAGCGTAACACAGAAAGTAAATTAAATAGTTATAAATAAGAAATACAGCATGATAATGTGAATAATTGGTATTAATGAGCATTTTTATTGATTGTACTAATGATTTGTAATAATGAACAGTTGTTTGAATAATTATTTGTATTAAAGACCGTTGAATATCAATGTTTGGCTTATAAATGTGAATTTACCGTATTTGAATAATACATTGAAGCATATTTTCTATGTACCTTGATTAATTATGTCATCACTAGATATACATTTTGTGATATATTTATGACTTTGTGCGATTGGCGAATGACTGTTATGAGTGGTCATCTAAACCAAGTGATCCTTACTAAGCCTTCAAGCTTAGCACAGGTATTAATCCATGTAGGTCCAAGTAATAGGAGTGAGGTATAAGGATCATCTGCAGGGACCAAAGCCAACCGTTAGTAGTAACTTTACTTTTGGATTGTATCTTTTGGCGTTAAAGATGATTGTACATGTAATTTGTTGTGGTATTTATAGATGACATATTGGTTTATTCGTGGGATAAAGAGGAATATGCTCAACTTTTGAGAATTATGCTACATAGAGAGAGAAACAATTATTTTCTAAATTGAACAAATATGATTTTTGGCTCAAGGAAGTTTCTTTCCTCTAGCATATCATCTCTTCAGAAGGTATTATGGTAAATCCCAGTAAAATTGAGGCGATTGCCAATTAGAAGCCACCTCAGATTGTAATATAAGTGAGAAGTTGTTGGTTTCTATTGACGCTTTGTTAAGGGATTCTCAGTAATTGCTTCTCTAATCATAAAGCTACTTCGGAAAGGTACAAAGTTTGAATGGAATGATAAATGCCAAGCTAGTTTTGAGCAATTAAGGAAGATGCTCACTGAAACTCTAATGTTGACACAACCGACTCTAGATAAAGAGTATGTTATGTAGAATGATGCTTTTAGGAATGGTTTAGGTTACGTACTGATGCAAGATGGGAAAGTGGTGGCTTATGCCTCGAGACAGTTAAAGCCAAATGAAAAGAATTACCCAACACATAATTTAGAATTGACAGCAGTGGTGTTTTCCTTGAAAATCTTACAGCACTACTTATATGGGGAAAAATGTAGGGCATACATGGATTACAAGAGTCTCAAGTACCTGCTCACACATAAAGAGCTCAATTTGAGGTAATGATGTTGGCTAGAATTGTTTAAAGACTATGATTACATAGTTGACTACCATCCGAGGAAAGCTAATGTCGTAGTAGATGCTTTGCGTAGGAAGTCTATTTCATCTCTATCATTACAGCATAGTAGATGGAGATTTGCACCAGATGGAGCTTTGATAGCTTAGTTAAAAGTGGGTCATAATTTGAGACAGATGATAGTACATGCACAAAAAGATGATGCCAAGTTGCAATAAATTATGCAAGCAGTACAAGAAGGGAAACAAACTGATTTTGTAATGAACGATGATGGAAGTCTGTACTTTAAGAGTAGACTATGTGTACCAGTGGTAAAGGACTTGAAGAAGAAGTTATTACATGAAGCCCATAACACTGTGTTAACCATACATCCTGGGGGTAACAAGATGTACCAAGACTTGAAACAACATTATTAGTGGCCAAGAATGAAACATGATGTAGTGGACTATGTGCCCAAGTGATTGATTTGTTAATAGGTGAAAGATGAACATTAAGTCCTATTTGGTTTATTGAATCCCATTCCAATTTCATATTGAAAAAGGGTTAATATCACCATGGTTTGTTATAAGCTTACATCTTACACAGAGAAAGCATGATGTGATATGGGTTATAGTGGAAAGGCTCACCATATCATCTCACTTCATACCGATCTGACCTGAATATCTTATGGATCAACTAGCTGACTTGTATGTGAATGAGATTGTTCGGCTATATGGAGTGCCATTGTCAATTGTTTCTGACCGAGACCTACGATTTACATCAAGATTTTGAAAAAGTCTGTAAGCAACTTTGGGTACTCGGCTGAGCTTTAGTACAACCTTTCACCCACAAACAGATGGATAATCTGAGAGAGTTATACAATTCCTGGAAGACATGCTTAGAGCATGTGTTATCAAATATCTAGGCAGTTAGGATAGGTACACTCCTTTGATGGAATTTGTTTACAATAATAGTTATTAGTCCAATATAAGCATGGCACCATATGAAGCATTATACGGCAGAAAATGTAGAACCCTAGTTTATTGAACAAAATTGGTTGAGAACAAGATGATTGGGCCTGACATAGTCAAATACACAGAAGGGGAAGTGAGGGTTATTTAGCAAAGATTGAAGGCTGCAAGTGATAGACAAAACTCTTATGCTAATTTGAAGAGGAAAGAATGTCGTAGGTGACAAAGTTTTCTTGAAAAGTTTCACCCTAGAGAAAGGTGTTAAGATTTGGGAAAAAGGAAAAGCTTAGTTTCATATTTATAGGTCCATATGAAATCCTTGAAAGGATTGGACTAGTGGTATATGGGTTGGCTCTTCTTATGGAACTAGCCAAGTTGCATAATGTATTCCATGTCTTAATACAACGGAGATATCAATCAGATGATTCACATGTGTTACCAGTACAAGAGATAAAGATCCAACTAGACTTCTCATATAAATAAAAGAAAAAGGAAA
>JAOTAY010000002.1:28075211-28085500 GCA_025629805.1 Erythroxylum baracoense
AATACACACCAATTCAATTTTCAAGACAAATAATCCACAATTCACATTTTTAATCACATTAAAAATCACTTATACCTTGAAAATGTCAATGAATGCATGTACAACCATATTGATGTGCAAAAATCAATATTCTCGTGTATGTATATGCCACATTATGCATAATAATGAATTATACTTCCTAATTTCCTAATGACCTCTTATAAACACTATTTTAACCTTGTCCTAAATAATAGGATGTTATAACTCTCCCCTCCTAAAAGAAATTTCATCATCGAAATTCTTACCTGATCGTTCAAATAGGTAGGGATATTGTTTTCTTATATGATCCTCCGTTTCTTAAGTTGCTTCCTCATTCAAGTGATTTCTCCAAAGGACTTTTATCAATAGAATTACCCTGTTTCTCAGCTGCTTTGTCTTGTAGCCCACTATATCTGTATTGGCTCTTCAACATAGCTTAGATTACTAGCAACCTCAATATCTTCAGCCAGTAACACATGTGTTAGATCAAATCTGTATCTTCTTAACTTGCTTACATGAAACACATTATGGAACTGAGACATCTCATTAGACAAAGCTAACTTGTATGCCAATGATCCTATCCTCTCAAGGATTTCAGAAGGACCAATGTACCTAGGGCTTAACCCTTTTTACCAAACCTTAGCACTCCTCGCCAAGGTGACACTCTCAGAAACACTATGTCTTCCACATTGTATTCCATATCCCTTCTGAGTTGATCTACAAAGCTCTTCTGTCTATCCTGAGTCGCTTTTATTCAACTTCTTATTAGTTTCACCTTATCCACAGTGTCTTGTATCATTTCTGTACCTTTAATCATTCTCAAACTCTCTTCATCCCAATACAGAGGCGATCGACACTTCCTACCATACAATGCCTCATACGGTGCTATCCCGATACTACTGTGATAACGATTGTTGTGTGCGAACTCAATCAATGTTATGTATTGATCCCATGATCCTTGAAACTCCAATACACATGCTCTAAGCATATCCTCAACAGTCTGGATTGTTCTCTCACGCTGTCTGTCTATTTGAGGATGAAATGCAGAACTGAAGTTCAACTTTGTACCCAAAGCTGACTGCAAACTCTTCCAGTTGTCAATTAATTCCTAATCCAATTATCCTCATTTAACTATGTCAAATGTCACTCAAATTCAAGTTTAGTCATCCTAATTTTCCATGTCTCAATTAGTCTTGCCACTAGGCATTTTTCCTAGTCCAAAAATACCTCAAATTTTTAGAAAATTTTAAAATGTCTGAAATGTCACCAAAAATGTGAAACTAATTTTAATACACACCAATTCAATTTTCAAGACAAATAATCTAAAATTCACATTTTTAATCACATTAAAAATCACTTATACTCGAAAAATTTCAATGAATGCATTTACAACCATATTAATGTGCAAAAATCAATATTCTCGTGTATGTGTATGCCACATTATGCATAAGTATGAATTATACTTCCTAATTTCTTAATGCCCTTTTATAAACACTATTTTGACCTTATCCTAATTAACAGGATGTTACAAAGAAGGGAGTCCAAGGACAAGAGTGTGATAAGATCACACTATATAAACTCGCTCACTATAAAGGAGGTAAAGGATATGTGTCAAAAGAAGTAGAAAACAACTACGTAAGTATAAAGGTTTGTTTAATACATTTGTTCATTTGTTAATGTAGTGGTAAGTAGTTATATATGGATTGAATATTATTTTATTCTTTTGTTTTAGAATAAGATGGAAAAGATATTGAAGAAGTCTAAATTTGAGGGGAATGAGTGCAATGTGGATGAGATATGTGATATAGTACTTGGTTCTCGTTTGGGTTATATGAAAGGCCTTGGTCATGACCCTAAACTAAATGTTTCAACCTTTACATATAAAAAAATCATTGAATAACTTCAAAAGGAAAACAACAAGCTTAAGGTTGCATTACAAGTTGAAGTAATTAGGGGAGAAGAAACTTAAGCTAAATTTGTAAAACATGATATGTTATTCAAAAGGTTACTTGGCCCAGATTATGATGGAAATGAAAAGGGAAGTAAAGGGCATTAATTTTATCTCCTAGCCTTATTCAATCAGTTCCTATCTATACTATAATTTAGTTTTAATACTTTAATGAGTGATTATGTTATGAATGGTAAAGTTATATAGTGCTTGCTTTAACTAGAGCCAAATAATTAGTGTATCAATAGTTTCACAATAATTTTTGTTAATTTTAGCCAACCTTATTATTTGTTACAGGTTTATGCACTTGAATAACATTAGTTAGTTATTTGGGTTATCCTTAAATGATTTTGTAATTTGAGCATCTTTGTTAGTGTGTCAGACATTCTAATTTGTGAAGTTTTCTCTATATTGTTTTGTTTATAAGGATTATTAAAACTATTATTAATATCTTGTATAAGAACAAAGAAATGTTATATTACTTTTTTTGATACAATTTGATTATATTTATATAATTTTGCTTTATATATAGATTGCTCAACATTTTGAATTAATAATATTTCTCTAATACTTAATTTTATATTAATAACCAAATAATCATAAAAAAACACATATTGATAAATTATATACAAAACGTGGCAAATTGTTCAATATCAATGGTTACGAAAAAAGTTGCAAATAATACTTAGCAATATTTTTACATATTCATAGTTAAATGAATTTCCTTATAAAATTAAAAAAACTTAGTTAAAACTATTATAAGGATTATTAAAACTATTATTAATATCTTATATAGGAACAAAGGAATGTTATATTACTTTTATTGGTACAATTTGATGATATTTATATAATTTTGCTTTATATATGGAATCCTTAACATTTTGAATTAGTAATATTTCTCTAATATTTAATTTTATATTAATAACCAAATAATTCTTAAAGAACACATATTGATACATTATATACAAAATGTTGCAAATTATTCAATATCAATGGTTATGAAAAAAGTTGCAAATAATGTTTAGCAATATTTTTACATATCCATAGTTAAAAGAATTTCCTTTAATATTAAAAAAACTTAGTTAAAATTTTTTACTTATGAAATAAAAACGTATAAAATAATATATCACTATGAAAATAGAAAAATGTAGCAAAAATTTTATAAATTTGAAGGAAAAAATGTAGCTAAAAATTATTGGCTACATTTCTATTTTAGGAGTTGGAACATCCGATTTGATGAGACACTTCTCACAAAATCCTGATGAACCTTGTGTGTACAAGAAGGTTAATGGGAGTGCTATCATATTCCTTATGTTATATGTGGATTGAAGCAAGCATCTAGGAGTTGGAACATCCGATTTGATGAGACACTTCTCACAAAATCCTGATGAACCTTGTGCGTACAAGAAGGTTAATGGGAGTGCTATTATATTCCTTGTGTTATATGTGGATAATATATTACTAATAGGAAATGATGTCTCAAGTTTGCAATCAGTCAAAATTTGGTTGTCTCAGAATTATTCCATAAAAGACGTTGGAGAAGATACTTATATGTCGGGAATAAAGATCTATAGAGATAGATCAAGTAAGTTGCTAGGTCTTTCTATTTCAAGTAAGTTGCTAGGTCTTTCATAGTCGACATACATAGATAAAATGATAAAGAGGTTTAGCATGGAACAATCTAAAAGAGGCTTTCTTCTTGCGAATCATGGGATAAAACTCTTGAAATCTATGTTTCCCAAGATACAAGATGAGAGGATTTGCATGAGTATGATCCTGTATTCTTTGGCAATAGGATCAATCATGTATGCTATGTTACATACAAGACCTGATATATCGTATCTTTAAATGTTACGAGTAGATATCAATCAGATTCTGGTGAGTGTCACTGGGTGGCTATCAAGAATATCTTAAAGTACTTGAGAAGGACTAATAATGTATTCTTGATATATGGAAATGGAGATCTCGTAGTGAGCGAACATATGGATGCCAATTTTCAATCTAACCAAGATGACTCTAAATACCTATCAAGTTATGTTTTGAAACTGAATCATGGAGCAATCAGTTGGAAGAGTTCCAAATAAGAGACGATTGCAGATTCGATGATCAAGTCAGAAAATTTTGCAACTGCAGAAGCGAAGAAAGAAATTATTTAGGTCAAGAAGTTCGTTATGGAACTTGGAGTGTTTCCGAGTATAGTAGACCCTATACTATTGTACTATGACAACAATGAGACTATTGCTAAAGTCAAATAGGAAATGATGTCTCAAGTTTGCAATCAGTCAAAATTTGGTTATCTCAGAATTATTCCCATAAAAGACCTTAGAGAAGATACTTACATGTTGGGAATAAAGATCTATAGAGATAGATCAAGTAAGTTGCCAGGTCTTTCTAGATCAAGTAAGTTGCTAGGTCTTTCATAGTCGACATACATAGATAAAGTGATAAAGAGGTTTAGCATGGAACAATCCAAAATAGGCTTTCTTCTTGTGAATCATGGGATAAAACTCTTGAAATCTGTGTTTCCCAAGATGCAAGATAAGAGGACTCGTATGAGTATGATCCTGTATGCTTTGGCAATAGGATCAATCATGTATGCTATGTTATATACAAGACTCAATATATCGTATCTTTAAATGTTATAAGTAGATATCAATCGGATCCTAGTGAGTGTCACTGAGTGGCTATCAAGAATATCTTAAAGTACTTAAGAAGGACTGATAATGTTTTCTTGATATATGGAAATGGAGATCTCGTAGTGAGCGAACATATGGATGCCAGTTTTCAATCTGACCAGGATGACTCTAAATAACAGTCAGGCTATGTTTTGAAACTGAATCGTGGAGCAATCAGTTGGAAGAGTTCCAAATAAGAGACGATTGCAGATTTGACGATCAAGTTAGAATATTTTGCAACTGCGGAAGTGAAGAAAGAAGTTAGTTAGGTTAAGAAGTTCGTTATGGAACTTAGAGTGGTTCCGAGTATAGTAGACTCGATACTATTGTACTATGACAACAATGAGACTATTGCTCAAGTCAAGGAACCAAGGTCTCATCAGAGGTCTAAGCACATACTCAGGAGATAATCACCTGATTAGGGAGATAATTGATAGAGTTGATGTGAAGATAGAGAGAGTTCCCACAAATCAGAACATTGTTAATCCTTTTGCTCAGCCATTTCCTTAAATGAAATTTAATTCTAGTGTACTCTCCTATGGTATTAGATACAAAGGAGATTGGGTTTAGTGTAAATGGGAGATTGTTAGAGTCGTGCACTAAATACAATCAACTTTAGCATTTTTCTGTACAAACTCTATTTTGGTTAATAAAGTGAAAGGTAATTTTTTATTAATTTGATGTTCGTTTATTTATGAATTGATGTTGATTTTAAATTGAATTAATGAATTCCATGACACAATATATAGAATGAAGGAAATCATGATGAGATCATGATAATGAGATTCTTATCATATGCAATTTTGTTAGTATCTAAATTATCCATTGTCATAGGATTACTAAGACAGGAAATTATTAATCTGAATATACTAGCACATGTTATACTTCTTGATTTGATCAAGTCGTGGATCTCACAAACTGTAGGCATGAGATGTTTAGAGTTAACATGTAGATGCTTACTAAGAGTAGTAAGTACATCGGATGACCCGCTATAAGATTATCATACGGTTGATCTATCAAATGTCAATGATTAATCTCTTCATAGCAATGGTGCAAATATCCTTAGACTTGAGGTACTCAAGGATATCTTGGATACTAATCCTGTGCTTTGACATCATTCCTTGTTACCTCAAGACGATGTCACTCTGTAACAGCCCGGACCACCTTACTCATAGATATTGTTCGTTTTGGGCCTTGGCCCAACCAAGCCCTCACGGTTTTGCTCTTCCCGCACACTCTCTCAGGAAAACAGGTCATTAGGAGAGAGGTATCCATACCCTTATAAGGCGTACTTTGTTCCCCTCTCCAATCGATATGGGAATCTAACATTCCAACCCTCTTAAAGGCCCAGCATCCTTGCTGACCCACAGGCCTGGATCTACCCTCCTTAGAGGCCTAGCTTCCTTGCTGGTCCATAGACCTGGATCCACCCCCTTGGAGGCCCAACATCCTTGCTCGCATACCGATCTGAGTACTGGCTCTGATACCATTTGTAATAGCCCTAGACCACCCGCTCATAGATATGTCTGCTTTGGGCCTTGGCCCAGCCAAGCTCTCACGGTTTTACTCTTCCCACACACTCATTTGGGAAAACGCGTCTCTTAGGGGGGGGAGAGATTTACATAGCCCTATAAGGCCTACTTCATTCCCCTCTCCAATCGATATGGGAATCTAACATTCCACTCCCCTTAGAGGCCCAGCATCCTTGCTCGCCCACAGGCCTGGATCCACCCCCTTGGCCCAGCTTCCTGGCTGGTCCATATGCCTAGATCCACCCTTTTGGAGGCCCAGCTTCCTTGCTGGTCCACAGGCTTGGATCCATGCCCCTTGGAGGCCTAGTGTCCTTGCTAGCATTCTGATCTGGGTACTGGCTTTGATACCATTTGTAACAATCCTAGAGCACCTACACACAGATATTGTCGGCTTTAGGCCTTGGCCCAACCAAGCCCTCACAGTTTTGCTCTTTCCGCACATTTGCTCGGGAAAATGCATCTTTAGGGGAGAGGTATCCATAACCTTATAAGGCGTACTTTGTTCCCCTCTCCAATTGATATGGGAATCTAACACACTCTTAGGGTGGTGATTAGGTACAGCTATTAGTATTCGAAGGTAATTGGATAGCCAATAAAGGATTCACCACTCCTGATAGACGGAGATCATACCCACGACCTCTTTTCTGGGTCATTACTCGAGAGTCTCTGGCCAAAGCAGTTATATGTCTTGAAGAGAGTCTTCAATGACAAATAAGAGTAATGAGATCCTAGGATAAGAACTAACATCACTTAGACTAGATGTGATGTACTTAGTCTAGTGGAAGTTGACACATAGCCCATACTCTAAACCAAGTGGGGTATAGTATGGTGAAAAGACAAATTGCATAGTAATTGTCTATAGAAAGGTCCATAAGTTAGATAATTAACTATCGAAGAGTTCGTGTGTTAATCCACTTATATTCTAGCAAATTGGCATTATGAAACCCTTCATGATTTGATTGAATTAAGATTTAATTCAAGTGCCTAAAATAATCAAGAACCTAAGAGTCACATGAATCTAACATAATATTGTTGTGCAATCTTATTTCTATTTAAACTCTTACACACATACACATACACACACACACACACACACACACACACACACACACATATATATATATTGAAGTTAATAAAAAAATTATGAGTAAGTTCTAATGAAAATTAATTGATACACGTATGTATTATGTTTCCACATGTATTTATTTGATTTGGAAATTTTATTCGATGTTATCTATAAAGATATTTTTTATTAGTGTATAAATGAGAAGAATATTAATAGGATTCATGTAAGTGTAAGATTGATACAAGTATTTTTAATATTTATGGGTTAATTATCAATTTAAGCTTAAATATAGTATCGGAACTATACACATTAATGTTAAAACTGTAATTGTTTGATTAATTATTTACTTAATATTATATGTCCTTTTTAACTATTTGGTTCATTCTTAGTCAAGTTTTATATGTCGCTATTGGATTAGACCATGCTTAAGTACATACAATAATAATAACTTGTATCATTATTTTGGTGGACCACCTAAGAAATATAAAAAATGGAGTTGTTAGAGTTTGTGAACAAATGAAATGTTGATGTATTGTTGCATTACACGTATATGATTACATAAGTAAATGAATGTGTAATATGTAGTTCACTACTAGGAATGAGACGCCGAGTGGGCTTCAAATAGATACAATCATGTTTATTTTTTCGCAAGTGCTCAATATTTTTTTTCTTGAATCTTTAATGAATAGGAAAATTTTAGTAGTTAATCGATGCTGGACAAGAATAGGGCACCGACTTTGGTTTTATACTAGCTAGTTGGGAAGATTTTTAAGTCAAAAGTAAACTAGCATCGATGGTAATTTATGATGATATGCGTTAATAAAGTTTTAATATCTTTAGACATATGTGGAAATAGAGTTTGGGTGATCTCAAACTTCTGGAAAACTAAAATTTCATTGTACTTAAAAGCTTTTTACATGTAACCTTAGATTATAAAGGACTAGAAATTTGAATATTTGTGAGATTGAGAAGATTGTTGTCATCTATTCCCTTTGCATCATCTTTCTTACGGTATTAAAAGAAGTACAACTTCTTAATCATATATATAGTTTATATAATTGATTGAACTACGCAAATTCTTGTGTTTTTACTTCATTTCTTTTCTTCTTATATTGCTTTCATTTGTGCAATAATTAGAGCTGGATTAATTAGTATCATGGTATTAGACCAAAGATTTTACTATTAAGATGTCTCTTCATATGTGTGATATTAAGAAATTTAATAGATAAAATAATTTCAATATATGAAAGGAAAAGATGAGTGCATTTTTTATTCAATAGGACACCCAATAATGTTGGAAGGAGAAGAAAAACTATTAAAGAATTTGGGGGCATCAAATAAGGAAGAGATTATGTCAAAGGCGTATAAAGTAAAATTGTTGAGTTTGAGAGACAAGATCTTAAGAGAGGTAGTTAATGGAACAACCACTAGTTTATTATGAAAAGAACTAAAAAATAAGTACAATTAATAACAACAACATCTTCAATGACCATGCTCTTCTCTCTACACCATGCTTTCTCTTCTACAGCACTGTTTAATCCATTTATTAAGTCTTCATTCCTCCTATTGCACACTTAACCATCTCCTTGCACAATCCATCCTTCTTCTCCTTCTACAGATCCTTATTCCCCTTTCTAGCTTCTCATCGTGGCACTTGCTCCCTCCCCACAAGGGCACTTTTGGCTTTTCCTTACTTTTAGTCAAAGTTCCTTTCTTTTCCAACTTTTGCTTTTCTTTCCTTTCATTTAGGAAGCTAGTTTATTTCCATAAACTATCTCAAAAGCTGACTTTCCCTTCCATATCGCATCCCAACAACATCTTCAAATTGAAAACCAACTACCAGACTAGCAACCTAATCAAATAGAACAACATCCATCTTCCTCCACCCCACAACCTTATCCAATTAACCATTTAGGCACCACTCTTCACTACAACCCTTTGAAAGAAATTGAAGGCAGAATAGTAGTTACTCTAGATATTAAGACACTGAAGGCGGAAGCGAAAATCTGGGAATCCAATTTGGTTGGATTCTTCATGGAACATAGACCCCTTTCATTCAAAAATGGGTTGTTAATCAATGAAAGACTAAAGAGCTTACAAATGTGCTACTTTTATAGGATAAAGTAATTTTTTTCTCTTTTTCCACCTAAGCTGTAGCAAACAAGATAATGGAAGAGGGTCCTTGGCATGTTGCTCAACTCTTATTATTCTTGCAATCATAGAAACTTGACATTAAGTTGAAAAATATTAAGTTACAAAATTTTCCAATTTGGGTCAACTTATATAGTATACATTTGGAATATTGGACTACTCAGGGCGTTATCTTGCTAGCTAGTTACATTGGTAGACCACCTTGCATTAATGAAGACACTGTAAAAGAAAAAAAGGATTGGTTATGCGCGAATATGTGTCAGTGTGGATAGATCAATAGAGCTCCTTGATTATATTCTAAATTTTAGACTTGGCATTCACTACAAGAATACAACCCAATCTGTGACGTTTTTAAAACGTCGCCGAATCTCCAAAAACGTCGCAGATTACCTTTTGCGACATTTTAAACAAAGTCACAAAAAACGTTGCAGATTGTGGTGTAGGCAAAAGATTTCTGTGACATTTTAAGGAAAATGTCCGCGAGGTTTTTGAAATCGTTGCGGAAAGGAAGTTTCCGCGACGTTTCGGAAAACGTCGCAGAAAGGAAGTGTCTGCGATGTTTAGGAAAACGTCGCGGAAACTAACTTTCCGCGATGTTTTCTAAAACGTTGCAGAATCGTTAATATTCCGCTACGTTTCATAAAACGTCTTGGAATTATTAATATTCTGCGACATTTTATAAAACGTCGAGGAATGTTGATGAAGCTGCAACGTTTTAAAATGTTGCGGAATGCAATAAAAAACGTCGCAGAATGCCATTTATTTGTTTTTTATTTTTATCCGAAAATAAATTTAATTTAATATTTTTCTAATTTTAATAATTTTTTAAATCTTATTTATTTAATAACTATTCAATATTATTTAATATTGAATTTTATTTATTTTATATCATTAATTTT
>JAOTAY010000002.1:28088874-28101354 GCA_025629805.1 Erythroxylum baracoense
TGTGTTCGATGAAATTTAATTGTGTATAATGTAATAATACAAAATGAGTTATATTATATAAGATGGACATGCATATTATGTAATGAAATGATGTGTTATTTATTTTGATATATGCATTCATTTATTTTACAAATAAATGGAAGGAAGTTCAAGTACTCCTGATCAAGCCACTTCAGGAAGATACAATGATCTAGGTTGGGCTCATGGTGTATTAGTTCCCGGTATGAAGAACTATACTATTTGCTTGTTTTATAACAAGCATTTGAAATTTAGAGGAAGCACCTGATTAAAGAAACATTTAGTTGGGGTTAAAGGAGATGTGGAATCCTATAAAAAAGTAAGTCATGATGTGAAGTGGCAAATGAAAACATTGCTTGAAGAATATCGACATGAGAAAGCTAGAAGGGAAAGGTTGAATTTTGAAATTGGTAGTGGAGGTCCGTTTGCTGGTTTCGGCGGTGATTATGGAAATGTTAAAGGTGGTAGTGATAGTGGCAATGTACCATCCCAAGCCCAAGAAGAACCACCTGGACTTGATGTAAGGAAAAGAAATGGCAGGTGACTACTTGTTTTTGCATCACGAACAACTCCTAGAGCCTAACCTTCAATTCGTAGTGCAATGCAATCAAGAGATGCGGCTCACAAAGTCGATATGGCAGTAGCTAAATGGTGGTATAATACAAGTTTATCATTAAATGCTTCTCAGTCTATTATTATCAACCTATAGTGGATGCAATAGCCTCTTATAGTCTGGGATACAAAGATCCTTCAATTGATAACTTAAGAGGTAAGCTTTTGAGTTGTTATGTTTCTAAAATTAGAAGTTATTTGTTAGAAAGAAGAGTGAATAGGCTACTTATGGATGTTCAATCATATGGGATGGTTGGACAAATAGTAGACAAAAGCCTATTATTAATGTTTTTGGTTTATTCTAAAAATGGCTCAATGTTTTTGAAATATATCGATGCATGTGGCCTTATTAGGAATACTGAGACTTTGTTTGAGATATTTGATGAAGTTATAAATGAATGAGGGCCAGAAAATATTGTTCAGTTTATTACTGACAATGATTCTGCTTATAAATCGGCAGGAAGAAGATTGCAAAATAAGTATAATTATGTTTTCTGGACATCTTGTGTTGAGCATTGTATTGACCTAATGCTGGAGAATATAGGAGATCCTAAGTATTTTCATATTATTGATGAGACTGGGAAAAAAGCTAAAAAATGACCAAGTTCATCTGTAATCATGCATGGGTATTGAATTTAATAAGAAAGGAATTTACCAATAGTAAGAATTTGTGTCATCCTACCGTGATAAGATTTACAAAAAATTTCTTGTCATTTTAGACTTTTGTTACGATGAAGAAATAGTTAAGACAAATGTTTACAAGTGATAAGTGGATTACATCTCAACATGTTATGTTTAATGCTGGAGTAAAGGTTTTAGAATTATACTGGAAGATAGAGAATTTTGGTCTCAATGCCAATTTATTATCTGAGTTTGTGAGCCTTTGGTGAGGGTGCTTCACTTGGCTGATAGTGACGAAAAGCTAACAGTGGGTTTTTTTATTTCATGGAGAGAGCGACGGAAGCAATTAAGGTTAATATGAAACATAGACCTTCTTTGTACACACCGTATCTTGCAATCATTAATGAGAGAAGGGAAAGACAACTTTGTTCTCCGTTGTTTGCAGCTTAGGTATTTTTAAATCTTAGTGTCTATTTTAGACCGGATTTTAACAAACAAGTTGAAGTTAATAGAGGAATGCTTTTAACTATTACAATAATTATTGGCATTGAAGTGATACAAAATCTCTTAAGCTCACAAATGGAGTTTTATAAGTTGTCTTACGGGAATTTTGGAATGTTGATTACTATTCGACAAAGAGGAAAACTTTCTCCATGTATTAGTTGTTTCCTTTTTCTTATTTGTTGAAAATTAATTATCACTTTATTTTGTTTATAACGCTACTTTTCTTATCTTAGGACTTACAGTTTCTTGGTAGGATCAATTTAAAAATGATGTTCCAAAATTGAAAAGGTTTGCAATTCGGATTTTACGTCAATGTGTAGGTGCAATAGACTATGAATGAAACAAGAGCACATTTGAATTTATCCACTTCAAGAAAAGGAATAGATTGGAGTATAAGAAGTTAAATGGCTTGGTTTTTGTTCATTATAATTTAAAGCTTCAAGAAAGGTATGTTATTATCACTATTATCATTATTAATTTTGATATAATTTCTTATAATTTTCTAATAATCAAATTTTATTTTTTACTAGGAGTCTTAATAGCACAAGTAGTTCAACTGATCTAATTTCCATTAATAATATTAATCTTTTGGCATATTGAGTTTCTGAAGAATCGAATTTGATAGATGTCAATGACTTGGAAGATAATCTTGGATGACAAAGTATTGACATATCATTTGGTGCATTGAATTTGAATGATAATGATGATAAAGCTCCTCTCAATGATGACGATTTTGTACAAAATAATAACTGGAGTTAGTGCAGTTATAGCAGGCATCCTCCTGTAGACGATTGAATTTCGTTTCAAGTTTCTGTTTTTCCTCTTCTTTTAATTTTACTTATATTTGATGTATATGTTAAATTCTATATATGTAATGTAATTGTAAATGTTTTGTTTCATGTTTGACTTCTACTTTATTATTTCCTCATCACGAACTTTTGTTGTAAACTGTAATAGTTTGAGAATTAAGGATATTTACTGTTCTTTTTATTAGATATTTTGATGTATTTATTATTTATTATATGATGAAATTGTAATATTTTAAATACTTTGTATTGTTTTTTATTTTATATTTATATGAGGATGATTGTCTTTTTTTCATATTAATTATGGTTATTATTTATACGTGAAATATTTGAAAATTATTGTTATTTCATACTAATTGTGTTTATTATTTATTAGTATAATTTTTGGAGACATGGTTGATATAAAATTGTAAAGTATACAATACAACTGTACAATATGACAATTTACTATTTAGTAATTTTTTTAACAAATCAGGGACTATTTCATAAATTTAAAAAATTAATCGAAACAGTACTCAGTATTGATTGGTATCAGTACAGTATCGTACCAGAACCCAATCCTGGTACGGTATTCACAACATTGTCGTTGGATCACTTTAGGTTATGAACTGACCAAAGAGTCAATGTCTATGAGAACAAAAAATTAACAAAATCAATAAAATAAAATAAACTAGAAACAAAATTAAAATAAAATAAAGTAAAAATAACTAGATTAATAAAAGATAGGTTTTCCTACTATTACTAATCCCTAACAATGGCAAAAAAACTTGATTGACTTATTTTATACTTTAAAGAATTTATCAATGTTAAAACCAAAAGTAAGCGATGTAGTTGTAGCTAGCACAAGCAAATACATGTCAATCCTACGAGGAATGTAAGTACTAGTAATTACCCCTTTTCTATTATCTAACTGTTGATTCAGATTGTAGATTTAATTTAAAATTAAACTAAACAAATAAACTAAGATTGAAACAATAATTAACTTAAGATAGGGGAAATATTTGGAAAGGACGATATCAATTAAATAATACCTAGGTGATAAATCCGCTTAAAAATTCTTAAATATTAATCCTTTATCATGCAATTGTACTATTGATTATTGGACCTGTAAATTCCTATCTTATGTTGATGTCTTTCTTAAGACTACTAGTAACTAGTTCATCAGTTAATTAACAGAAATCTTTCTAGTTATAACTCCTAGGCCTGCATTATCGATTAATGAATTTCACTATTAGGTTTGACCATAATCTAGAGGATTTATATCGACCTATCTCTAGATGTGCATACAACTCCTTCTAATTATGATAGATCTATTCACACAAAAGGATTTCTTAATCTCAATCATATGAAATCAAATTATGAACTAATATTCTGGATATATTAGAACAAGAATATAAGGTATAATTGAATCTTAATAAATTAAGCAATATAATTTCATTAAAAAAATCAATTCATATTGTCACCAAAATTTATGGTTTATCACACTTAGGCACTAAACAAATTTAGTTCCTACTCATAGAAAACAAAACCAAAGACAAATATATAGAAGAATAACTAGACACAAAATAAATCACAATTCTAAACCTCCCTTTTCCTTCTAATGGATCTTCTTACAAGTTGGATTGGATGTTATTATCTATCAGATTTTGTGATGTATTCATCGTGTTTTCCTCTGTCTATGTTTCTTACAACCTAAAACTCTTTAAAACTTGCCTCCTCTTGTTTTGCCTCCATTCACGTCTCTTCATATTAAAAACTAAAGTTTACGAGATATACACAGTAAACATAAACAGGCTTGTAGGTGACTATGTATCTCCAAAAACACCTTAATTTGCAATTTTACATAGGCAAGAGACTTA
Source organism: Erythroxylum baracoense (assembly GCA_025629805.1). Lineage (NCBI taxonomy): Eukaryota > Viridiplantae > Streptophyta > Magnoliopsida > Malpighiales > Erythroxylaceae > Erythroxylum > Erythroxylum baracoense. The sequence continues at coordinate 28,093,295 of JAOTAY010000002.1, forward strand.
TACGGTTAACATACATGGGCTTGTAACTTCATATGACTAGAAACAATATTCTTCAAATCTTCACATGTTTTTGGAGACTTACATAGTCACTATATACGGTCATGTAAGTTCTTACTTACCTTAAATCTTCGTTCCGTGCTACGATTTCATCCGAATTCTTTCCCTTTTGGTCCATGAAAGCAATTATCACATATAAACATACTTGGAGCGAATTAAGTGTCAACAATACTATAAAACTATTAAATATCAAGTAAAACACATTAAATATAGTGTATAATTATAGTCAAACAAGCATTTATCAGCAGGTTATCAGATGCGTCAAGGTGAACCTAAAAATTAGTGAGAAGAGAGAGCATTTCTCTTTTGGAAGCAATGCAAATCTTAAATTACTAAATCTCCACCTTTATGCATGCTTATAGCTTGCAAAGAGCTTCCTACTTACTTGGATGTAGACTATTCAGTTTGGGATATAGTGAAACCTTAACTTTGTATATTTCCCAATATATCTTTTATTAATATTTATTAATAGATATTAATAAGTAATTATTTTGTTATACAAAATCATTAATAAATTAGTAGTTAATTATATATAGAATATAGTTAATTAGTAATAAAGTTAAAATAAGTTGAGATCGAATATTAATTGAACACAAAAGATTAATAAAATTTTGCATTACTTAAATTTTATTAATAAGAAGTCAATTAAATAACGACATGTTAATTAAAACACATCACAATAAACATATATTTAAATTTTATTCTTAATAATTTCATCAAAGAAAAATCAATTATTAAGATAAGTATGAATATTAGCAATCAAATAACTTCAAATTTGATAAAGTCACCAAAACAAAACAAACAATCAATCATAACTGTTGTATTACAGGTAGTCAACGAAAAAGTCGCATTGAATCTTAACTGCTTTGACGTATCTTTCAAATTTACATTTAATTGGCTAATATCGAATTGATATTTAAATTCCATGTGAAAAACAAATAAAAAAGAAAGAGAAGAAGATGACAACAAACAACTTTGCGAATAAGGACTGTTAAGTATGAGCAAGTGCTGAGGAACATCTAGAAATTTCTTCCTACACTCTCAGGTTTTACGTTCCAGTATCTCCTTTGTTTTATATGTTTCTTTTGATTGATATTTCTTCTTCAGTTCCTAATTTAATGGTATATAGCAATAAGAATTCGTTTTTGTCTGTGATTGTTAGTGCATGATTTAAGGAGTACTGAAAGATTTTTCGTTTTTTGCCTTGTAACATCATGTGTTGGGATCGGTTTCCAAGCATACGATTCTGATAACCTTGAAAAGATTGAAGAACATAAACAATAGTTTGTGTATGCATAAATCACAACCTTCTTAGGACAGTTACCTTTTAATGATTTGTGTTCTTGTGGAACGTGTTTAACTGTGCATTAATCTTTGGTTGAATACCAGGGCAACAAACATGGAAGGTGAAGCGACAAGCAGGAGAGGATGTTCATGCTCCAAGAACGATTTTCTGCCAGAGGAATCATTCGAGAGCTGGGGAAACTATCTCCGAGCACTCAGGCAAACGCCGATGAGGCTTAAGGATAGGCTGGTATCGAGGTCTCTGGACAGTACGGAACTTAACGAAGTAAAAGCCAGAAGCCACAATGAGATGAAGAAGAACCTCAACTGGTGGGACCTTATGTGGTTTGGTATAGGAGCCGTTATCGGAGCTGGTATATTTGTTCTCACGGGCATTGAGGCTCGCGACCATGCTGGTCCTGCCGTCGTCTTGTCTTATGCCATTTCGGGCCTCTCCGCCATGCTTTCCGTATTTTGCTATACTGAGTTCGCCGTGGAAATTCCTGTCGCAGGTATGTACTTGATTTTATCCAAGTTTTAAAGAGAAACCATCTTTGATCTGGAAACTGGCTTATGCGAGAACTATTTCAATTCAGGTGGCTCATTTGCTTACCTGAGGGTTGAGCTGGGTGACTTCGTGGGTTTCATCGCTGCAGGAAACATTCTTCTGGAGTATGTGGTTAGTGGTGCTGCTGTATCCAGGTCGTGGACATCCTACTTCGCCACCCTCTGCAACCACAAACCTGACAGCTTCCGCATTATTGTACACAGCCTTCCTGACGATTACAGCCACCTTGATCCTATAGCAGTCGTTGTTGTTTCAGTCATTTGTGCCCTTGCTGTCCTTAGCACCAAGGGTTCATCTTTTTTCAATTATGTTGCCTCCATCTTCCACGTCGGTGTCATCCTCTTCATCATCATTGCAGGTCTTGTCAAAGCAAACCCCAAGAACCTAACCCCATTTGCACCCTACGGTGCTCATGGCATTTTTGTATCTGCAGCTGTTCTTTTCTTTGCTTATATTGGATTTGATGCTGTTTCAACTATGGCTGAAGAAACTAAAAACCCAGGAAGAGACATCCCCATTGGCCTTGTGGGCTCGATGACTGTAATTACAGTTGCATATTGTGTACTAGCCTTGACATTGACTTTGATGGTCCCATACAAGATGGTCGACGGAGATGCTCCGTTCTCTGTTGCATTTCAGTCAGTGGGCTGGAATTGGGCTAAGTACATTGTTGCATTAGGTGCGTTGAAGGGCATGACTACTGTTTTGCTTGTCTCAGCGATCGGTCAGGCTCGGTATCTGACGCACATTGCTCGGACTCATATGATGCCTCCCTGGCTAGCTCAAGTCAATGCAAAGACAGGTACTCCCATGAATGCCACGGTTGTGATGCTTGCTGCCACCGGCCTTATTGCTTTTTTTACGAAGCTCGACATTCTTTCAAACCTTCTTTCCATCTCCACATTGTTCATCTTCATGCTGGTTGCAGTAGCTCTTCTTGTCCGTCGCTACTATGTCGCTGATGTCACAACATCAGCAAATCTAGTTAAGCTGGTTGCAAGCATTCTGGTCATTTTTGTTTCAGCAGTTGTCACCGCTATTCTATGGGGTTTAGGTGTAAATGGTTGGATTGGATATGCGATTACAGTAGCAGGATGGTTCTTAGCTACATTGTCACTCTGGATTTTTGTTCCAAAGGCAAAGCAGCCAACGATTTGGGGTGCTCCACTGGTGCCATGGTTGCCATCTGCTTCAATTTTTCTCAACATTTTCTTGTTGGGATCTATAGACAAGGCGTCCTTTGTGAGATTTGGTATCTGGACTGGAATTTTGTTGATCTACTACCTCCTGGTCGGATTGCACGCATCATATGACACAGCCAAGGGATTAAGAGAAAACAAGTCAACAGATAGCTGGAAGGCGATGGAACAAGGATCTGTGTAATAGAGATATTATTGTAGTGCCAAGACAGTTTTCCAAATCCATGTGACTAGGCCTGTTTGTGTTCTGTTCACACCGTGGACTTAATCAGGCGTTTCTCTAGTCTTTTAGGAGTAATTTCATCGGAAGTTTATTCTGAAGAATGATGGTAAAGTACGTTTTAGAGGTTAAAATATATCCGCACTTGTTCAAATCCTGTGTTTTTGCGCAGTTAAATCAAAGGAGAAGTCATTGTTACAGCAGGCAATAGGTGCAATAAAGGAGTTGGTGCTTCAATAATTCTCGAATAGAGTGTTACTGTTGACACTCAAAGACAAAATATAAGTGGATGTATCCACATCATAATGGCTTTATATAATCGCTAATTAGAGATGGCAATTTTGACTCGATCCGGTTTGGCTTGGTCTATTTTTAACCTGAGTTTAGCGGGTTAAGGGTAGGCTACGGGCTAATTATAGTCCGCCCAGGCCGGGCCAAGGGTCGATCATGGTCGGCCCGCACGTCGTTTTGTATTTTTTAATTTAAAAAATATAGACAGGCCGGGTTTGGCCTGGCCCGCCCGTGACCCACCGGGCAACGGGCGGTCCGGCCCGTCAACAGGTTGACCCACGGCCTGCTATAAATAAGGTCAGGCCTGGCCCGTTGACATCCATATCGCTAACTTTATCCGAAAATTATTATTTTTATCTATACAGCATTTCTAGTAACTTTGTTTTTTCTCAACTAAATCTAAATCCTTGTTATACTTGCTGATTCCATTTACACTAGAATCTCTTTAAATTGATACTCGATAAATTAATAAACTCTCTAAGATAATATTTTTCTCCGGTCCTGACTTGGAGCAGTTGAAAGTTTAACAAATTTCGATAAGATAATAAGATAATATATTTTCAAAATACTCATATGTAAATATAGGGTCCCATTAATATCATAAATTAATAATTATATAAACTTACACAAACATAAATAAGACAATTTAGTGAAATATGATAATATAGTGAAATAAACTCTCTAAGATAATATTTTTCTTTGCGTATTTGATCCGTCATTTTTTATTTCATGGCACCTTTTAGATGAGGAGCCATTGTTGGATGTGGTTTCAAGAAATTTTCTATCTTGTTTATAAAGTAGTTTCTATCTCCATCATACGTACATACATTGAATGTTTTTAGTAAAAATACAATAAATAATACTTAATTATTAAGAAACAATGAACATTATTTATTAGTTTTCATTAATATTATGTATAATAAATCTATGTTTTAGATTCATTCAATTAATATGAAACATAATTTTTTCTAAGATACAATGCTTTTTGATGTAATCAAAATTTAACTTCAATCAATTACAAAAATCTCTTTAATTAATAAATATTAATTTATCGGTTAATTAATACCTCTATAAAATAATAAAATATCATGATCCCAAGAATATTAATTTATAGAGGTTTTATTGTAATTTGATGAAATTTAACGTTGTTAGGATATTTTAATATTTTATTAATGAGGTTAGAAATTAATAGCGTGATATATGGCTTACTTGTGCAAGTTGATAATAAAGGCATATGCCGTATTTGCATATGGGGTAGGTACTAGATACTAATTCATTAAATGTCTTCTCTCCGTTTTACAAATGTTGCTTTTACTTAGAAGTAGGAAAAAGGAAACTTATATAAACTACCATCAAAGTAGTACATAAAGTGATTAGAGATGTCAACCACAAATTAAGTTAATGATTTAATGGCTTTGTATTCACTTTCTTGTATGCTTGAGCAACAAGTCTCTAAAAGTTTACAATCAGCTTATTTGAGGAAATGTTTTATTCAATTAGAGAGAAGTGGAGAAGTTTTGTATCATTTATATGAATTGAGACTAATATAAAAATGGACAATTTTGCTGAAAAAGTTTTGTGCATTTTTCTCTTATTATTATTATCCATTCTATCGTAATGGTTTAGTGAATTTTATGGTTTACTTTATCTTTGGGAAAAACACCTTTGAAGTATTTGTATGTGCGGTAGGTACTAATTCATTGTACAGGGTGAAGTATATATCCTGGGCAAGAATGAAGCAGGCACTATTATGTTATTTGAGGTAAATTATTTAGAATGAGACATATACAATTCTACTATGTAAATTATTTAGAATGAGACATATACAATTCTACTATTTGGATCACATTATTTGAGACTAAATCTAAGCATATATTATTTGTTAATTGGGGACGAATTAGTCAATACTTGATTATAATATGTACAAATTTTTTGTTTTTAATGAATTGTCTGAGATAGACATTTACTTTAAGCAGGTACATATGTATTAGTTTTTAATACTATCGTATGATACATTTAATATAACTATTTCTATGAATATTGTAAAGTACTTACATAATGACTATTCTTATATGTATTAAGGAGAAATTAGTTGTCTATAAACACAATTGTGAATATTTTGGCATATAGAGTAAAAGGTTTGAGTTTTATATTTCTTTTATTATCATATTTATTATATTGGTTTGTTATAACAAATTAAGTGAATTTTGAAGGTGGGATTGTAAAGTTTAATCTATAAAAATTTTTAGATAGAGAAAGAACCATGTTAGTTAAATTATGTAAATTAGTAAATTGTAAATCTTAACTAGATTATGAAAGTTAAATGAATGAATCGTATAGTCAGATATCAATATGCCAAGAACTTAATTAAATTAGTTTAAATTCAAAGCATGATAATTTTAATTATATATTTTTCCTCAACAATAAACTTCATGAACAAATGTGCCAAGAACTTAATTAAATTAGTTTAAATTTAAAGCATAATAATTTCAATTATGACCTTGTTTGGTAAATAGCTGTTCAGTTATTTTTTAGAAGATTGAGAGGTATTTGTCTGTTTAATAATGTCAAACTGTTGATAATTATGTTTGGTAATTAGCTGATTTGGTTGGCGGATTGAACTCAATCCGCTGTTTTTGAAATTGCTCTTATGAGGAGCATTTTACTTCAGTGACTGAGAAATTAGACGACGAAAAGACAATTGTAACCAAAAGTTATTACAAATTAATTAAGTTGTCATCTTTTATTACAACTAAGTTATCTGTAATGACTCAAAATGGGTGTGTGATCAACACGTGGGACCCGAGGTTCGAAATCTCATATCACACGTAAACCTGCCACTAGCAACAAAATAAATTCAAACCCCAAGAACGCAGCAAGTCCATACAATACAATAAAAATAGTGCACGTTAGAATGAAGTTTTACAATCATGAAATCCTGTCATTACGGATGCTACAATACAAGATAAATGAAAATAAAGAAAGGACATACATAAACGTAGATAGGTTGTAGTGGATAAGTCACAGGAGTTAACCGAAAAATCTTTAGTCTTAGAATTCAACGATTTTATACCTAATGAAAGCCCTTGATGAGTAGAACAACTTTCTTTAAAGCAACATACTCAGATTCTCAACAAATTTGGACTAATTGAAGAAAACAAGCTAAAACCCTAATCTCTTTTTCCATCAATCGGTGATGATCCAGGTGGCAGCTGGTGACAAGACCATAGGGCTTTTGTTCCTAACGTCGACACGAGTCGAATGGTGGTAGTGGTGACCGGCAACAACCGCCAGAAGCGACGAATCAACAATTGGCTTTTTTTAAGGGTTTTCTCCTCGTTTTTCAACAATTCGTGCAATGATGGCGGCTGATATGGGTATGATTGTGACGGACTTGTTGAGAAGAAGAGACTGGTATATAAAACTAACCGGTTTGAGTCACCAGCGGTAAAGAATGGTTAAAGAGAGAGAATTCGTGAATCGTAGCGTTTAGGAGGTTAAAATGAAAATATGATAGAATGAGGAAGAAGAAGAAGTTGTCTTTTATATATATAGCATACGGGATATTACATTATCAAATTAAAAGACACATGTTAGTGATAAATAAGTTAATATACTAGAAAAATGAACTTCAACTTTAATAATAATAATAATAATAATAATAATAATAATAATAATAAATTCTATATTTTTATTAGAGTTATAAATTTAATTTTTGTGAAATTAAATATCTAAAATCTAAATTCTTATCAGAATATTCAAAGAAATACTAAGTTATAATATTCATATTCTTATAAATCTTTTTTTAAAGTCACACCCTTATAAGTCATTTTACACATAAATAGCCAATACTAAACAACTAATTTACTTCTTTAAATAAACAACTGATGTTATCCGTTAGTCAAATCAGCTAATATAATTTGCTGTCAGCTAATCGCTAATAGAATCAACTAATAAGTAATACAATATGCTTATTTTCAATTAAATATTCTATCTTTTAATTTTTTTCAAATCTAACGTAACGTTAATATCTCTATTAATGTTGCTGATGTGGTAAGTCATATCAGCTATAAATTTAAACATGTATGAGAATATTAGCATTTTCTAGTTTTCTACCTTTTCTTTTGTCAAGCACCTCTCTTAGGCTGCGTTTAGATCTGCAGTGCGGTGGAGATAAGTACTCGTCCACTGCAGTTTCCAAACGCAGTCACACGTTTGGATTTGCGGCCGACAACCGCATGTTGGAGAAAACTGCGGTGCCACCGCAAAAATAGATAAGCAGAAAGGGGGCTGTAGTAGGAAACTGCTTATGCGGTGGAAATTTTACCTTCCAATAATAACCTTATGATATTTTAGTATTTTCTATTATACCCTTACTTAATTAATAAAAGGAAGTTTTTGCCAATAGTATTTAAGTAAGGTGAAATATTTTATTTACTAA
>JAOTAY010000002.1:28153501-28166540 GCA_025629805.1 Erythroxylum baracoense
AATTGAAATGTATACTGAACTATTATGTACTGCTTATAATTTATTTATATGTACTTGAAAAGTACTTGTGCTGTGTTGAAAAAAAAGGTCCTGCCATTGCAAATATTTATAATAGATTTTTCTTCGTTATAGGATCTTTTTTGAATGTTTTGTAAATGTTAAAGTTCAACTTGAATGATTTGAAATGTTAAGGTTCATTTTGTATCATGATGAAAACTTTAGAGTTTAAAATACATTTTTTGCCTTGTTTTATTTTAATTCCACGCAATAGCAAAAGAAGTTTAATCCCTTTGATTTTCCTTTTTATTATTCAATTGTTAGTCTCATGAATTTACTTCTCATTTATATAGTTCTATGCTTCTTATGTACAAATGTATGACTCCATATGGGGAGGGCGTGTCGGCACATGAAAGTAACAATTTGTCTTCCTTTAAGTGGTTCTTTTAAACCTATCTCATGCTTTGAAGTCACACATGTTGAATAACGTGACCAAATTAAGCTTAAGAATTCCAGACCATGCATATTAATACTTCTTGATCCTTTAATTTTGTCAACATAGAAACATAATATATATATATATAAATTTTATAAGTGAAATATATATCTTTAATCCTAAGTCCTAACATTTTCACCAAATTATAGGTTTTTAAATGTTAAGAAGTATTAAAAAAGAATATCAATATTTTAAAACTATGAAAATTTAATCATAATTAATAGAATCCTTTATAGGGTTATGTTATGTCACTTAACTGCCATATTAGTGTTGGCGCATTACATTTTTCTGCTAAAGTTTTAAAAACAGGATCAGACTAGTTAGTTCGATCCAAAAAAAATATAAACCAACCTGATTTTCAGTGTTATTTACATAATAGTAGTTGACCGGCTTTTAAAAAACCGGACGGTTTACTTTATCAAACCGATGATTAATAACACAGCCAGATTTGTTAAATAGGTAGGACCACCACAAATTTCTTCTCTCTTCTTTGACAAACCATCATAATGGTAGTATGTGGGACTCACCCTTGTTTTAACCGTGTAGGACCCACTATGAATTTCTCCCGTCTCTGTGTAATTTTTTAGTTTTGATATAATGCATAAATCTTTTGAATTTTCAATCATTTTTTTTTTAATTCTCTTACATTCTAATTAATAAATTATATCTTTTAAATTTTATATTCTTTATTTATCTCTTTACATTTTAATTTAAAATTTTATTTTAAATTATTATTGTCAAAAAATGAACTACTATTTTTGTCTTTAAAAAATAATAAATTTATTTAATCTCACTAATTAATTATATTTGTCAAAATTTAGGTTCTTTATTATCTCCTTATATTTTAATTGAATATTTTTAATTATTATTTTTGAAAAAAATATTATTTTTATCATGAATTTGTTTAATAAGTTGAATTATTAATTAGTATATATAAGTAATTTTGCTTAAGATAATTTAAAATTTTGTTAAAAAATAATATTTAAACTATAAATAAGTATGTTTAAAGAACAATGAAAAAGAAGTTAGAATAAATTTAAATTCTTTCCTATTGACTTTTTTTAAATATAAGTCAATTTTAATTTTAATTTTAATTATTATTTAAAAATTTATGTTATATTCAATCTTAAGCTATCTTCAACCCATCTCCAAAATAGAGAAAAAAACACCAAAATAGACGAGGGAGAGATGCTACAGTGCCACACCAAATTTGGAATGACATTATACCATCTCTCCGTTACTGTTTATATATTTTTTTTAATTTTTCAGTTTTTTAATAATCATTAATGAAAGGTGAAAAAGAATATGTTGTGAAAAAGAATATGTTAAGAATATTTCTTTTTAGTGTGAAAAATAGAGTTGTGGATTGGAGTGAAAAGTATTGTAGTATCTTTAAAATAGAAAAAACTCTACTCATTTTGGAGGAATGAGTTGGAGATGCCCTAAATTATTAAATTTATCGTTATTTTATTATATATTAATAAGCATTATTAATACATCTTTATTTCAATAAAGTATTTTACCTTATACTATATTTTTGCTTATTTTTATAATTTTTACTTCTTATCCATTATATATTGATTATATAGCGGTTTAATATCCATTGAACTTTTAAACCTTAAATTTTTTTTTGACCAATTTAATGTCCGGTTTAATTTTTAAAACATTGCATATTCCCACATGAAAGTTATATGGCAATATAGGTCTTATTCACTTAAATTAAACTATCATTAATCCAATTGTCCATAATTCCATATTAACCCTATATTTTCATTAACTTTAATTAATTCTAATATAAATTAACCTGAAATAACCCTAATTAAACCTAAATAATCTTAATTTTCCAACTAAGAGAGAGAGCAATAGACTTATGAGAAGTCAAAATGGGAGCAACACTGATAATGACAGTGGGCTTTGCATAGTTTTCATAGATGCTAGTTTCTGTTCACCTTACCATCATGTCATTCTCCATCAAAATTAGCTTACCAACCATTAGCAATTCATCAACCCAGCTTCCAACCCCAAAATCAATCATTTACTCCTCTTTAACTAGCTACTATTCTTAAGGTGTTCTTCAAGTTCCAAAAGGTTTCCTTTATAGGGAAATAGATAATGGTAACAAGCACTACCAACTCCATTATGTCCTTGAGATCCTTAATAATCAAACGCTGGCTCACAAAAAAATTGTCATCATAAATAAGTCAACTCCATCAAGACAACTTCAACTCATCAATAAATCCCAGTTCATATTGGCAATGAAAAGGCTTATCTTGATGCTAAAGAGCATTTGTGTATATATCAAACCCCCTGTATATTAATGACGCAAGTATGCCAAACAAGTGGATTTTGTCTGCAGCTACACCACGATCTTGGATTTTGTCAACCAACCTGGCCGCCAGTTTCACCTCCTCCAACAATCGTTACTTATAGTGACTCACGAAGCTCACGACATAAAGCCTCCAACATTCACACTCCCACGTCACTGGCTACCTATAACCACAAATATGGCCACACAACTTTGAACCGTCACCGGTGGCCACCAGCTGAGACTTTTGAGGCAACTGGAGGACATCGTTACGTGTTCTCGATGGAAAAATCCATCTCATTGTTTTCTTCTCCTGGCACCATCAACAATCGTCGGTAACTATACCAAACAGGGACACTTACTATGAAGTTAGGAATCAAACCAATTATAGCTATTTTGGCGAGTGGTTGTCAATTGATATGGAACAACAAATTGAACGTTCCAACATTAATAATGAGATCAAATTTGATTGTTTAGGTTTTATTTGGATTAATTAGGTTTAACGTGAAATTCGAATTATAGTTAATTACGATATATTATGATTAATATGAAATTAGGAATATTATCCAAAAAAAATGAAATTAGGAATAGTTAGGTTAACTATGATTTAACTTAAGTGGGCGAAGACTCACAACACTACTTAACTTGAAAGTGTGACTTTTATATAAAAATAAAAAATAAAAAAATGTGTCATGTCAATAATAATGTAATATTTAATTGTTAAAAATATAATCCTATTAAAGGTTCTATCAGTTTTATATTTTGAACAGTTTTAAAATATTGTATTTCATTTTAAATAATCTAAAACATTAAATTTTGATTTGTATTTTAATATAAACATTAGGAATAAAATAAACTTCTTACTAAAGTTTATACTATGATGTGTAGCGTCACGGTGACAAGGAAACAAGAAAACTTTTAGCTTGAGACGTGAAAGGGATGTCAAAAATGATATTATTTTCTGAATAAAATTCATAAATTCAGCTCGACTCGTTCAGGTTTATTAAACCGAGAGTCGAGTCATGGTCACGGGCCACGAGCTGGGCTAGCATCAGATATTGTCTATACAATATCCATAGATTTGAAGTCACTCACTCTCCAAAACCTCGGCTATTCTTGTAATAACTGCTAGCAAATAGCAACCAGCCACTCTGCATCTACAAGCTTCTGGCCACCAACTTCTATCCATCAACTTTTAACAGTCTAGTTGGAAAGGCAATGTTTAATCCTTTAAAGCAACTGACACTTCTGTGAATAAACCAAGTAATGTAGCATGATAAATGTGTACAACTTAAATGACATGAATGTTTTCTATTAGTTCATTCAACCTTACTTTGTATTTTAAATTCATTAAAACACTTGACCACCAGATTATTGGTCCATCATCGCCAATCTTGTTTTTATCTTGTCAGCCTGGGTTTGTAGAAGATAGTGATTTATGCAAATTTTGGGTTTCGACTTTCCAAGAATCGGGCCCTTCCCTCGACTTACGACTCACAACGCCACAAATTTTATTAGGATAACTCAATAGTTTGACATTTTTCATTTAACAATTGAAATCAAAACTTATGGACATTCACCTGATTTTTAATAAACATGTCGTATTATTAAAAAATAATATTTTTACTTACTTTATATAAGTTTTAAAAAATTAATTATTAAATTAAAATTTCGATACTAGATTAAAAGAAATTTTAAAAATTAGTCATTTTTAAATATATTATCTCAATTTTATGTTCTGCATTTGTCATGACAAGTGACTTCCTATCGTAGTTGGGAATTTTTTTAACTTTTAGTAACAATAAGCCACTTAAAACAAGAGTTTATGATGCACGATACACCAACAATTCACAAACGATTGCTACATAACACCCACAAAAAAATAAATAAACAAGTGAAACAAATTACGACTTACGACATTGTAATGATTAACTAACGTGGACAAAAAGCAAGTTACTGGCGTTTCCGGTGCTTCTAATAATACAACTGGAGACTGCTTAGGGACTGGAATGGAGAGTGACAGGGGGGCCTTTTTATACAAGTTTGCAGCGTGTGAGTCAGTAGTTGTTGAATTGAGAGAGGCTAACGAGGGGCTCAAACTAGCATGAGATTATGAGTATTGGCGAATCATATTGGAAGTAGGTTTGGCAGAGGTCATAAATATCCTTTCCTCCTTTGAACAATTACTGATTGAGGACTCTTTTTTTGTTGCAGGGTACACGCATACTGTTGGACCATGATTAGGAAGTGAAGCTTCAACACATCTACAAGGAGGGAAACTATAGCGCTAATAGTCTCGTTGTTGCAGCAACACGAGCTCCACCAAGATTGTATATTCTGTCAGAACCTCCGACGAATTCGTTTTTATTATTTAATGTTAGATAGGCAAGGGACTTTGCATCGTTGGGATATGCCTTACGGTTGAGCAGGTCTTATATTTTGATCTTTTCCTATATAAACCAAAAAAAAAAGTCATTACAATGTACAATGCCAACCGAGTGAGTGGACTATTTATTCAGAAAAAGTTGATTGGAATTATGAAACTACTACGCTCATAATATGAGACCTATGAAGACTCCAAAAATTTTGAAGAGGGGAAACGTTCCCACCTTTGTCTTTACTATCTTCACAAGAACAGGTAGAAGCCCTATATCAGTCACTTGCTGACGAACACATTTACCAATATTGTTCATTATCATCTCCAAAAACTGCAGGTCTAAAAAGCAAGTTAACACTTAACAGCAAGACATGTATAATGCAAAGATGATTCAAGGAAGTTGTGAGAGAAGGATGATCAATTAAAATTTTTGTTTGATGGGAAATAAATTCATCATTATAATAATTAAATTTATCACATAAAACATAACAAACAACTCACCATCATCGCATACAATTGAGTATTAGAATTCTTGCTCTCTAGACACTTTTTAATAGCTTTTACCACATCTCTAGCTTGCTTACACATTAGAGAAATAAAGCATTATAGGAAAAGGCTTCACGTCTGACTTGATGAGAAACTAATAACAAGCTTGGCAGAGCAAACAAGCACTCATTAATTACTAATGAGTACTCAACGTATATCTTTAAGAAAATTCAACATATCTCTTTAATTACTAATGGAGTGGCAGAGCAAACAAGCAACATCTTGTTGTTAATTCAACGTATCTCTTTAAGAAAATTCACCAAGCACTCATCTTCTACCATATAAAAAAGGAAATTAAATATATTCCAAAAATTTTGATATAACAATCTGGAAGTTCACTAAACTAAGAAACAAAGAAAGAATCTACATCCAACTTAGCTCATTGGAAGAATGTCGTCTAAATTTCCAACAGTAGCACGACAATAGAGTTGACAAAATTTTAGTTTAGTTCCTACAAACAAATAAAGCAATGAAACTATAGGAATTTATAAGATGAATGAGACTCCATCCAACATTCATTCTTACAAAGTACATAACATGTCTCTTCACTCTCTTCACTTAAAACAGATGATACAATGTTGATCAAACTGAATCAAATAAATATTGGCTTCAATGATACCAAACCAACTTGAACTCATTGAAGAAAGAAGCTCTTATAGGTTGATAATGGTATTAACTACATGTATTAAAGTAAACAGAAACTAAGGCAAGAATAAATATTGAATAACTATAAAACTTTGATCAAACAATTCAATCAATAAAATCAAAATAAACTAGAACAAGTATTTAAGTAGTTGTTCCTATGCAAACTAACAAACGCACAAAAATAGAAAAAACTGATTGAACAACACAATTCCCTCAAACAAAAGTTTTGAACTTATACTATGCCAACAAGTTAAGTCAAAGCAGGCTAATTCAGACAGACAATAACAAGAAAAATTCTTTATGTGTTTCCCAAAGTAAAATCAAAAAATGCAAAAAAAGGAAGGTAAAAATGGAAAATTTGACGAAATGGAGAGATGATTCTTAAATAGGAAACAAAATGCATGAGAAATTGAGAAAAAAGAAATTGACTGTTGTGTGGCAACTTGTGTAGTGAAGCAAATATATACAAGATATTGGTGAGGAAAATCGTGTGGGTATGCTTTTGAATGCATGTTAGCATCATCTTATCAGCCCTTTTTTACCTCTCGTTTTCACAGTAAGGACTTCATTATGGTCAGTTAATATGAAGATAAAGGCTCGAAGCATCTTCAAATCAAAGATTTTGGTTAATTCTTCATGAACAATTAATTTTGCTAGTTGAAGAACCATCTAGTTCAAGCATATCCTGTAATAAACTTCAGTTCTGAGCAATAGTGGAAACTGGAAATCATGAAATAAATATAAACGCTAATTGGAGTAACTGTATAGTTAGTATGAATTTCAAAGCTGGGAGTTCTCATTACCATAGAATTTGGAAGAATAAAAATACTTTCTAACTAGCCCTCTCTTCAACTCAGAAGACTAACTATGCTAAAATTTCCATATATTATTTTCTCCAATCTTAGAACAAGTGGAACTAATCATATAGAAAAAAAGATACTTACAAGCTTAAATTTAGGAATGAAGCTAATTAATGTCTTCAAGGCTGTTATAAGCTAAAATCTTTAAAAATCAATTTAAAAAAAATAAAAACTTGATAAAGAATTAGATTTGAAGTAGTCCTATGGGTAACTCATAAATAATTAAGATCTCTCTTCAATTCTTTATAACTATGATGTTTATAAGTCTATTATGGTACCAGCTCTCACTTTGCAACTTAACACAGATAATCCAACCTAACCGCTTTATTCAAATCAAAGATGAAAACAATAAACACCACAAAGTATATTTTTATTAAATCAAGAATATAAAAGTTAAAAAATTCAAAAGTAATTCATAAACTAAATTTATCAATCCATAGCTAAAATAAATTCTCAATTGTTGATATTCAACATTATAAAATTTTTAATTCTCGATATGCTCTTCTTCTTTTCCCTGAGCTAGAAAAATTTGCATCTTTATTCTTTTGGAATTTTGCCTCCTTAATCTCTTTTTCAGATGTTCTAGCCACCTTTCTTTATGTTTTTGGTTGCCTTTTATAATTCTTAATCCTCTTATGGCTCTTTCTAGGGTTTCATTACTTGTTTATATTCTACAAATAGCCCCAAATCATAAAAAATAAAAAAATCTCATGATTTGGAAAATCTGGCATTTGCATGGTCATGACGTTGATAAGTTTTATAATGAAAACATTCAATACTGAAGGTATACAAATTGTAACTCGTATTACAAAAGGTATTGTTCCCACAAGGACTAATTAGACACCTAACAACTTAAATAAAACTTGTTTAAGGTACTAAAAGATTGATTGAATTAAAATAAATTACTAAAATTGAAATAACTAACAAAATGAAACAAGTAAAGAATTGAGATGCTAATAAAATAAGGTCAATCAAAGTTAGAGACTTAGGAATTATTCTATCCTTATTTTGTTTTCCTGTTATCTTGTTGATCTAATTAGGCTCGATTTTAGATATCTTACGGTTTTGATTACCCTTTCTCAAGATCTAATCAGGAAAGCCTAATTGAATTCAATAACAATAGAGCTGTAATATCTTGATTCACAAACTACTCCTAACTTATTCAATTAGATTTGAAGCAATCCTAAGGATAATCATTTTCACAATTAAGATCTCTCTTCAATTATTAATTGAAATGATAATTACAGGTCTATTAAACTACCAACTCTCGTGGTACACCTTAACACATGTAACTTGATTCACTCCCTCGATTTATTACCAAGTATAAGCAAAAAAATTATCACAAACCATTGATAGATGTATTGAATTCAACAAGATTAAGCTTCATCAAAAAAATTCAAGGACAATCCCTAATATGGATTTATAAACCCATAATAATGTTAAACATCATAACAATCTAAATAATCATCCAACAAAATGAAGGAACTAAAGGGAAAAGAAAGAAAAACTAGTTGGAGTCTTGATTTGGAAATCTGTAATTCTATGAAGCTCTTCTTAATTTCTCCTCTTAATCTTCTTTTGATATGGTGGCTGCTGCTTTTTTCATGTTTTTATTATCTTTAAATATTTCTTGAGGCTCCTATGATTCTTTCTAAGGTTTCCTACTTAATTTGGTTCTAAAAATAGGCCTGAAACGTTAAAAGTACAAAAAAAAACAAGGGAGCTAGAAAAGTCAAAATTTACTAGAATTTATTGTTTGTCACGATTGTGACATAGCTGCATGCATCCAAGATCTTCTCTTTTATTCACATTCCTGTTTTCATACACTCACAAGCACATTAAAAACTTTTAAAACATAAAATTAAGATCAAATTCTTACTCTAAACTAATCAAACACTTAGAATATTTAGAATACATACAAACATTAATAACAACGTAATTCTAAGCCTATACACATAATAATCATCTTAGAAAATACTTAAAAATACACTTAAACACTTAGTTTAAAAACACACTTAAACATTTAATTTAAAAACACACTTAAACACTTAGAAAAATATGTTATAATCTACACTTATTAACGTCTCCGCACTTAAACCTTTGCTTGTCCTCAAGCAAAACTAAAAACTAAACACAAACAAAACATGTAAGCACATAATCATGCAACATGCAATAATGTTATAGTGGCATCAAATCTCATGGAATTAACTTATCCTCAAACAACAACAACTTAAAAGTTGCCAACATACTAGCTTATTCCTTTAATGGTTAAGTGCTTTGATTTGAATACAAATATCAATCAAAATATTAACACCCTGTTCATTCACATATGGCACTTGTAAGTATGCACTTATTATTATTGATCAATTAAAAAGGTAACTATCACTAAATAACCTTTCATAGAAATTCTTGCTATTTTTAAAAGATCAGTAGGTTTTATTTATTGTAACATCTTTTTTTAGATTTTCTTTAACAATAACCTAATCTTTTGATGTGAAGGCAAACACTTGTCATGAATATCCCCCAGTTACTCAACTAAGTTATGTTTTTTTATTTAGCCTAGTTGGAGTGTCATTATAGCCTTTTATCGTGAGTTCCCTTGGTTTCTTAGCTATATCATAACTCTCAACTGGCTACCAACTCTATTCTTAACCTAATTTTCTTAAAAATGGCCAGCGAAATAGGAATTTAATTTAATACACTTTCTTTTTTTTGTCTCCCTCACTTCTTCTTAGTCAGTCATTCTCATGAAAGGGAAATAATGATGCTAACCAATTTAGTTGAATGTAATTATAAATGTATACGAACAAATGTCATAAATTGAAATAATAAGTGTTGTATCCTAATTAACATGCATATTTATCCCAAAGACACTTAAAACACAAAATTCATAAGTTACTATGCCTTTATAATTTAAATAACCATGTTCAAAGGTAAACTAAGTACATTCAATTCATTACATAGACACAGTCACACAATGAATGCATCATGCATCAAATGTTCACACAATGCCAACCTAATAAAAAACTAACATAACACAAATGCCAATTTCAGACATAAATTACATGCCAATGTATATTCGTTTGTACACTTGAACAACACATTGTCCTTAATGTGAGAAACAAAAAATAAAAGTAAAAATAAATATCAATAAAGAAAAAATTAAAACAAGAAGACTTATAGAGATTCAGGGGGTGATGGTGTTGGCGTTAGAA
Source organism: Erythroxylum baracoense (assembly GCA_025629805.1). NCBI lineage: Eukaryota > Viridiplantae > Streptophyta > Magnoliopsida > Malpighiales > Erythroxylaceae > Erythroxylum > Erythroxylum baracoense. The sequence continues at coordinate 28,163,943 of JAOTAY010000002.1, forward strand.
CTTGAAGACACTTTATACCATAAGGATCTATCAATTCAACTCCCTACAAAATAAAAATAACAATGTACCAATAAAATAAAATTAAAAACTATTCTAATTCTTGGGTTGCCTCCCAAATAGCATTTCTTTGACGTCATTAGCTTGATGTACTCTTCATGTCTACCCTCAACTTGGGTCTATTATTGTTGGACCCCAAACTTTTTCTTAGAAATTATAATTTATTAAATTTTAATTTATTGGAGTTTAGTCATGAATATTTTATTTACATGTGTTGTCAAGAATTAAATGGAAATGTTAGAATTAAGTTAGGGAGTAAGTAACCATTAGATTAAATATAGAAGGATAAACTTGGAAAGATTAGAAGTTGTCTTAAATTAATAAGAAAAGAAGATGAAGAGAGTCTTGTAAAGTAAGAAAGAAAGAGAGAAAACATATAAGGACCTAAAAGAGAAGGAGAAACCGAAGCATAGAAAGAAGAAGGAAAGAAAGAAAAAGGAGAAAAAAGAAGAAGGAAATGATTTAGTTGAGTTTAGGTAACTTGCATCTTTTCTTCTTGCTTCGGCAGAAGAAGAAATTAGTGAGAATGAGTTTTATGTGTTGAAAATGAAGGGAGAAAGGAGAGAAGAAACCTATTCTTAATTTTCATGGATTTTCAACTAGATATTAATTACTTTAGCTTAGTTAAACCAATAGTAGTTTAAGTCCAAACGTTGATTATTAAAGTTCTATGGATTTTCTATTTGTATATAAGTTTGAAAGAAAGTTTGGTTGTTTGAAGGAAACCAAGAAAATCAAAGGCAAGAGCAAGAGGAAAGACAAACTTGAGTTTGGATTTACAAGTAAATAAGTGGGTAATATGTTTATAGTTATTGTGATGATGGGCTGAATTCTTGTTTACTTACATGCTTAAATTGTTTAACTTTGAATTATTATGATTGTTGGAAAATGCTATGTGATTTGTTATCTTGTTATGTCTTGAAAGATTTTGTTGCATTTTGTATAAATGAAAAGAAGAAAAAGCACAAGAAGCATGAAAGTATGAATATGTGATGAAATGAGTTGAGCATCGAAATGTACTTGTGTGGGCAAGAGAAATACCATTTCGTTCGTCACGTGCATGTTGATTTAAAGCCTTCTCCCGGCTGCCTGCTTGTGGCATATGAACTACTAAGAATCGAACTCATTTCGTTCATGGTGTAAACTTCGGTTTCTCCATTTCATTCAATGGGATTCTCTCAAGCCATTATGTTTGTGCATTTCATTGTGATTTGATTGAGCATGACATACATTTGAGTGTTATGTTTTGATGACTGAATATGCATGACATGATTTATGTGATAACATGTTTGTCTATAAGTTCTTTGAGCTAGAATTGTGGATAATTTAATTGCTAGATTAAAATGAGACACACACACACACACACATATATATATATATGCTTGATTGTGTGTGGCTCGTTACCAATGGCTATAGGCGTATTAACCACTGAGCTTCGCAACTCATTCCATTATTTTTCCTACTTCTCAGGTGCAAAAAGAGCGGATAATTGATCCTCGCAAAGCTTTGGCAAACTCCAAGATATCTATCTTTTGTAACTAAGTTAGTTCGAATAATTTTGGTAGCTTTATAAGCATATCAAGTATGAGCATTCATATATGTTTTGTATTATGCTACAGTTGCGACCTTTGATATGTAATTAAAGCTATGTACAAACTCTGTTTTGTTTGAGAAATGAAAGTAAGAGTAGAAGAAGTTTCCTTCGTACATGTTCAAAACTATCTTCTATGTTTGGGTTGTTAATTGTGGGTGAAAAATAAAATTGTATGTTGATAGATGCCCTGAATAATTTTAAAATGAATTGTTATGTTGGGAGTTCTGTATGTACGTTTAGTGTTGTTGGATCTGGGATTCTTTTGGAATATGTAGAAGCTAATAATAGGCAAAGATAAAAAGGGCGACACAGCTGTAATACTATTCCTAACAGAAATTGTGTCATGATTTTCAATGATTAAACTGTATCGATGTAGGCCGAGTCAGAAAAAGTTTTTATAAAAGTTGTAGCTTATTCTTTTAGCTTTTTGATGGTATAAAGTGTGTAATTTTTGGACATCAAAATTGAGAGATATAATTTTTACAGGTTTGAGTGTACATTAGGGATGCATGATCGTGACCAAAACCCTTTTTAACAGGGGTGCACAATCGTGCATATGCACCATCACGATCGACCTCATTTTTAACAGGAATGCACGATCGTGCACTAGCACGATCGTGACAGAGTTGATTTTTCACTTAGGGTGCATGATCGTGCTTGTGCACGATAGCTCACGACCCCTTTTTCTTCATGTGCACGGCCGTGAATTGAGTAGTCATGATCGTGACTTCTTTTATTATTAAGGGTTCTTTTTACTCACAACTGAGACTTCTCTTCATTATTTTATTTTCTTTTTCTTTACTCACTTGATCTTCACCTAATCCTCGTGTGTTTTAGTAAGTACCGAGACTCAGGCCCAACATGGTTTGTGTCACGCTTGCATTGGACACCTTGTGATACAACCAGCCTTCGCAATGGAGTTCCATGCCTTACACATCAACCTGACA
>JAOTAY010000002.1:28166640-28180199 GCA_025629805.1 Erythroxylum baracoense
CTTGAACTGTGGATAATCTGATTGTTAGATTAAAATGTGATATAAATATATGTATATGCTTGGTTGTATATGTGGTTTGTCACTAATGACTATAAACGTATTAGTCACTGAGCTTTGCAGCTCATCCTATTATTTTCCACTCCTTAAGTGCAGAATAAGCAGATCATTGAACCTTGCAAACTTTGGCAAACTCCAAGAAATCTATCTTTTATAACTAAGTTAGTTCGAATACGTTTGGTAGCTTTGCAAGCATATAAAGCATGAGCATTCATGTTGTATTTTTGGATTATGCTACTATTTTGATCCTTGCTATGTAATTAAAATGATGTACAAACTCAGTTGTGTTTGAGAAATGAAACTTTGTTTTGTTTGGGAAATGAAAGAAGAGTTGAAGAATTTCTCTTTTAAAAATATTCAAATTTTCTTCTATGTTAAATTGCTACTTTCGACTGGGAATAAAATTGTGAGTTGTTCGATGGCTTTTGGATAGATTTTCTTAAGTAAATTATTATGTTGGGAGTTTTGTAAGTGTGACTTATGCTTGTTGGATTTGAGTCTTTTAGTTTTTGTGAAAATGAATAATAGGCAGTAGAGGAAAAAGGGGACAGAAAATTGTGTCCTGACTTCCATGAATAAACTGTATTGATGTAAGTAGAATTTGACAAAGTTGTCTTCATAAAAGTTGTAGCTCATTCTCTTAGCTTTCTAATGGTATAAAGTTTGTAATTTTTGGACATTAGAATTGAGAGATATGATTGTTACAAGTTGGTGTGTATTTCAGGAGTACACGACACGATCATGCACTGGCCTTTTAATCCCAGGACTGCACGATTGTGTACTAGCATGATCGTGCACAAGCTCCTCCTATTACGGAGCATGGCCATGACTTGAGAAGTCACAGCCGTGACTTCACACCTTGCACGGCCGTGACTTTTCTGCTTTTGCTGTGACATTTTTATTTTATTTTTATTAAAGTCACCCAAACCCCACCCAAGTTTTTCATTACCTCTTTGATGCTTTCAACTTTCTTTTCACTTGCCTTCCAACAAAGCCTCTCATAATGTGGTCATAAAATAAGTACCGAGACCTAGACCTAACAATTATATGTGGCTTACTTCCACCTATTTCACCCCATGGTGGTTTAATAGCCTGTAAATAAGCCACTAATTATAAGATAATAAGAAGGATATAATAGATAAAATTAAGGAATCCAAGTAAGTGTTGTGCCCAAATTAAGTTCTAAAAATACGTGGGCTATCCTACTTGTAAGTATACAAGGTAGTTGTAGTTGATTACCTAGAGTCATCTCCTACAAAGGTAAAATTGGTTCACTCAAACTAATCTTAAATAAAAATAACAAAAAACTAATGCAATCGTAAAGATTCTATCTTGATTTGTTTAGTGAAGGCTCTAAAGAAAATTATGCAACTAGACTCGAGAGCAAACTTATTTAACCAGAAGCAAAAACAAATAGATTAATCGAAGTGGAAAACTCTTGAGAATCAGTTTCACTAATTTACTTAATTCTCCAACCTGACTTGAGCTTTCCTAAAAACAACTTCAATCTTGGGTTAAATAGCAAAACTGCATCTCCTATCTTAAATTCCTTCTTTTTAATATAAGAATCATGCCATCTTTTCACCTTTTCCTTATACAACTTGGAATTCTTATAAGCATCAAATCTTAACTATTTTAATTCATTGAGGAGTCTCTTCTTGTTGGACCCTGAATTTTTCTTTGAATTTATTTTATTAAATTAGCAATCGTGAATATAAATTATAATTCTTGAATTGGCAATTTTTTTGAGTTTAATTAGGTATACAATTAATTACGTGTGGTTGCATGGATTAAAAGGAAGAGTAAGAATTAAGTTAAGGGGTAAAAAGGCATCAGATTATATATGGAAGGGTAAGCTTGGAAAGACAAAAGTTTGTCTTAAACTAATAAGAAAAGAAGGGAAGAGAGTCGTGTATAGTAAGAAAGAAAAATAGAGAAAGTCGTAGAAGAAACTAGAAGAAGAGAAGGAGAAACCGAAGCATAGAAGAGGAAGAAGAATATTTAGTTGAGTTTTTAGGTAACCTTTATTTATTCTTCTTGTTTTTGATAGAAAAAGGAAGTAAAGAAAATAAGTTATGTGCTAAAAAATGAAGAGAGAAAGAAGAGAATTGAGATTCTTTTTCTCAGATTTTTATGAACTTTTAACTAGATCTTAGTTCTTCTAGCTTAGATAAACTAAGAGTAGATTAAGTCTAAGCTCATTTTTGGATAATAAAGCTTTATGGAAGTTCTATACGTATATGATGTTTGAATGAAAATATGTTTGTTTAAAGGGAACCAAGAAAGTCGAAGACAAGAATAAGAGGAAAGACAAACTTAATCTTGGAGTTACAAGTAAATAGGTGGGTAATATGTTTATAGTTTTTATGATGATGGGCTGTATTATTTGATTTTGTGTGGATAAATGCTTGTCTTGGATCATTGTGAATGTGGGAAAAATGTTCTGTGAATTCAATATCATGTTTGCCTTGTAAAAATTCTGCTGCTTTGGTGTTAATAAAAAACAGAAAATTTAAAAAGCATGAAAATATGAATATGATATGAAATATGTAAGCATTGAAAATTTTCTTATATGGGCAAAAGAGATACCATTTCATTCATCACGTGCACATTCATCCAAAACCTTCTCCCGGCTACCCGCTTGTGGCATAAGAGCTTCGAAAATGGACTCATTTTGTTCATAGTGTAAACTTCGATTTCTCCATTCTATTTTATGGGATTCTCTCGAGCCATATTGTTGTGTACTTTTTTGTGATTTACTGAGCATGATTATAATTAAATGATTTGTTTGATGATTGTAAATTATATGATATGGATTATGTGACTGTAATTTAAATTAAGTATTCTGTGAACTGGATTGGTGTATATATATATGCTTAGTTATGTGTGTGTGTGGCTCATCACTGATAGTTATAAACGTATTAGGCACTAAACTTCCTAGCTCACCCTATCATTTTCCACTCCTCAGTTGAAAAAATACTAGATTGACATTGAACCTTACAAAAACTTTGACAAATCTCTGAGAAATATTTCATTTGTAGCTAAGTTAGTTTGGATCATTTTTGGTAGCTTTATAAGCATGTTAGGCATGAGCATCCATGCTGTATTTTTGTATTGTACTACTAATGTGGCTTTTGTTTGTAATTGGAGCAATGTAATACTCTGTTTTATTTGAGAAATGAATGACAGTAAGAATCGCATAATTTCTCTTTTATATATAGCAGAATTTCTCTTTTATATATAAGCAGAAATTTCTTCTCTGTTAAGTGTCAATTGTGTTGGGAATAAAATATTAGTTGTTAAATGGCTTTAGGATAAATATTGTTAAGCAAATGGTTAACTTGGGAGTTATGTACGTGTAGTCTATGATTGTTGGATTTGGGTCTTTTAATATAGCTAGTAGTTTTTATAGCTGGCAGAAAGGAAAAAGGAGATAAAAATGTGTTCTGAATCTTCAATAAATAAATCGTATTGATTTTTTAATAAATAAACTATCTTGATCTAGGCAGAATTTGACAAAGTCGCCTTCATCAAAGTTGTAGCTCTTTTTCTTAACTTTCTAATGACATAAAGTTTGAAATATTTGAACCTTAGGATTGAAAGTTATGATTATTTTAAGTAGGAGTGTGAAGTTAGGGTTGCACGATCGTGCACATGAACGATCTCAACAACCAAAATTTTTCAAAAAGGTCGCGATCGTTTATATGAACGATCGTGAAAAATCTCCACTATTCACAAAATGTCATGATCGTGCACAAGCACGGTCGCGACTGTTCTAGCTCACGCCCTTGACTTTTTGATTTTCACGACCGTGACAATTTCAAATGTATGGTCATGACATTCTCGCTTCTTTTTATTTTTTTATTTATTTGTTTATGTGTTATTACTCCCACCAAGAATTTAATTCTTTTTATCTTCATGTTAGTTATATATATATATACTTTTATTTTAAAAAGTCTCCTAATTTTGGCGCGTTGTCGCCACAAAATAAGAACCGAGACCCAGGGCCAACATCTTTGGTATTAGAACCCATTGTTTCTAAGGATTCCTAAGCTTAGATTATGTTATACTATGAAATATATGATGTGTGATAAAGTGTTTGTATTGTTAATTTATTTGTTTACATTGTTGAGTTTATTGATTGCATTAAGTGACATGTATATCATGCATACATGTAGGAAATAAGATTAAAATAAAAAGTAAGCCAAAAGATAATGTGTTATTAAAGGAGTAAAATGTCACCTCGTGGAAGAACACGAAAAGTTTTGCAAGTATCTGCTACATCTGATTCCCCATCATTAGAGAAGGGTACTGATGAGTATAGAATCCCAATAATTGTAACCGCATAAGTCACACATATGAACTTTCGTTAAGAGTTTGAGCTATTAGAAATAATGGAAAGAATGGTGATTTTTCAGAGTGTAAGTGTTGGAGTTATGTAAATATAATACCCTGGAAAGCAAGTGTATTTACTTATAATTTAATTTTCTTTCAGTTACTTTTGTAATGAAAATATTTATTATTAATAAAACAAAAGAGTTTGGTTTTTATGAGCATTATATATCTAGCTTAGAATCAATTAATTTAGATTCTAATAATATACATGTTTCCTATATATCTCTATGTATATGTATATTACTTACAATCAAATTGGTCGCTTGATTATGGCTTAGACTGTAATGTTGCGATTTATGTCCATATAAGTAAAGGAGTTACTTTAAGGGAATGATGAGTTTCATATCATGATATTAGTTGATTATCGATAATGACACTATTAAATGAATCTAGAATCATATATATTTTAATGCATAAAGTAGGTCGTTACTTTAATATTAAAATATTCATTTTAGCATTTGCTTATTATGGACCACAATCTTGATGAGTGGTGAACTCATATGTGTTTTATTATAATTCTTTATATGATCGGAATGAAATTTTACAGAGTATTAATCTAGCGTCTGCATGTTGGAATTATTAGCTGAAACATATATCAGGAAACATTCACTCATATAAAGATTTTACAGTGATATCATCACTTTTAGATGTTTTATGGAGATTGGTGATTAAACTGGCGCGGGGAGTTCGATGGACTAGCTACCCATCAAGTCTTAACACCAAGATGATATCTTGTGTGTTAATCGTCATATAGAGTAAAACGGGAGATCTAGAAGGAAAAACCAATATAGGGGTAAAACGGTAATTTTACCATTTGTTGTGCGGATGGCAATAATAAAGTTCATAATAAGGTTTGCAATTGGACATCTTATTTGAAATATGTGTTCTCATAATATTTATTAATTCAAGAGTTCAACTAATTGTCTTTAGTAAAATGACATTTAGTTAATAAGCTAGAATTAATTCTGGGCTTATTGGAGCTTGAATTATTTAAATCCAATTAGATTCTCCACTTGACCTCTGGGAAGGTTATCAAGGAAAGTAAGAAAAATAAACAGAGGTTATCGGAAAGAAAATGAGATAGTTTGGAGAGAAATGGACAAATTGGATTCGGAACAATAAGACAGGAACAATTTAATTAAGAGTTAATTAAATTGGGTCTTAAACCTATAATTCAATGTTGGGCTTACACTAATTAATTGTTAATTATAAGCATAAAAGAATATTTAATATTAGGCTAGATTTTGATTTAATTAATTAGATTAATTAAATTAAAATTATAAAAAAAGGGATAAGCAAAACCGAATTCTACATACTTGTTTTTTAAAAGGTTGATGGCTTGTTTTAATATCATAAATGACCAACCCTTTTAGAAATCTTTGCGTTAAAGAATGAAGTGGAGCATTAACTTATGTCTTTTATTAATAAAGGCATGAAAGATGAGTGGGCGTTATCTCATTTCTTAAATGTTTTTATTGGCTTGTTTTAAATACATATACGTAAATCTCTTTTGATTAGATTGCTAAATGAACGTATATGGCCATGCAAGATGAACGTATATGGCTTTTAGTCTCTCCATTCTCTCCTTACAATCGTCCAAGTGTTGGACTTAAAAAAAGACAATTAATTTTGGCTTTTTTGAAAAGTGAAGTGTGTGTAAATTTTGGCTCTCTAAGCTCTTCATTTTTGTTCTCTAAGCTAATAGAAAATAGCAAAAGGTTTGCTATCCTATTTTTCTTCTCCTTTCCCACCAAAGGATCTTGATAACCACGTTGTCTAAGGAGATCAAGTGGTAGATCGGATTGGTTGAGAACACAACACTGAGGAGTCGGTAATATTTCGATCTTATTTATTTTCCTTATATCGTATCATGTATGGATTAAAGCATGTTGATTTGGTGTTTGAATGTAAATGTATTCCAAAGGATATAAATAATGCTTTAGGAATGAATGAATGAGAATTGGGTATTATGTGAATATTTGTAATGCTAGAAAAGAGTTAGTAAATGTATGGTTAACGAATTGAGCAAGATCAAGTGTACTTAAGGTATTAACCTAATTGTAAACTAGTTATGTACAAGCTACGAAGTTTGAATGATCATGAATTATGATTAAGGAAACATACCCAAGAAAGTCATTGAGCATACATTGGATATGGCACATATATATGTGCATGATTGAATATGAATTTGATTGATCGACTTTGTAACAGAATTATATGTGAATTGTATGATTATAGACGCTCAAGTCGAACGCCATCATTCAGACATTGCCAGACCATCCAGACAATAGCATAATCTAGAGGGTACTGTGAGTAACCTAGATGTTCTTACTAGGATTGATTTTATTTCTGTTTAACTCCCATTTATTAAACTATTAATGATATGATTGTGATAATTCTGAACTTTTATAGTCCGAGGAGTTTGATATATGGGAATGTATTGGATGTTCTCTGTTTGCATATAAACCTGAAAGATATCTGAATACTCAACATAAGTGTTGAATGCTGGACTTGGGTCCGATGAATGTGTGAATCTGACTGTGCATCATAAATAAACGTTATTAATGCCATATTTTGTGATTTAATGCATCATATTGATATGTATGATCAGATAAAGGTGTTTGTGACTAGATTAGCCAGTCTGAAAGAGCTTAAAGCTAAAAAAATCTACAAGTAGAGCCTGGCTCCTTGATTAATGAGCCAGGTATCCACAATGGGTATGGGACAGTATCTAGAAAGAGCCTAATATCTACAAAGGATATAAGAAAGTGAAAGGCGCTAGTTCATAACAAATAAAAACAAAAGTGGAGTCTCATATGCATATGCATTTATATATATATATATACATGATGGTGAATACATTTCTGAAATTGTGATGATAAAGTGATTTCCATATATGTTTATTTATGGATAATATGAATGTTTAGGATAAATGTTCAAATTATCCTTTAAAAGAGTATATGAAATGTGTGACATTCATTATGTCTTATTGAGATGAGGACTATTGTGAATTTGGTTATATGTGAGATATTTATGTATTTAACATGAGTGAGCTCATCAATGATGGTTCACTCATTGGGTTCCCAAAACTCATCAAAATTGTAACATGGCTTTTCAAGTACGAGGGAGGAGACCTAGCTCCTAAGATACTCTAGAAGAATGTTTTGGATTAAGAAATGGCTCAAAGGTCTATCAGTTGACATTTGAGGAGTAGTAGATTGTTTTTATGTAGTTTTCTGTTGTTATATAGAACTTTTGTATAAAGAGTTGTAAACTCTCAAATGTTTTGGCATTGTCAATATTTGTTCTAATGACTAAAGTGTAAATTATGTTAGTAAATGAAATGAGAAGTTGAGTTTTAAAATATTTTATTATTTTGTATGATGCCATATAAGTGAAAGTTATTGCTCTAACATGCCATTGTCATAGGGTAGGCTCTGGAATGTCATCTGGATGTTTGAGTATAAATTTTATGGTAGTGAGGTGTTTCAAATTTTGGTATCAGAGCATGGTTTGGCATCTATAGGGACATATAAGGGCATGTAGACATGATATTTAGTGAGAGACTCAAATAATGATCACAATTATTTTTGTTATAGGTCATTCACTATAAGAGATGAAGTTGGTGCGTCAGCTGACATAGAGTTTGTAGGAGCCAATAGAGAGTCTCTGGTACAAATGCCTTTAAGGATCCTGGAGAGGAGAGAAAGGAGATAAGTAAGCTTAGAAAGCAGGGGGCTATTGACTTCTACGGAAGTATAGACCTTGTTGAGGCAGAGGGATGGTTAGAGAGAACTGAAAGGGTGTTTGATCAGATGGATTGTGAGTCAAATGAAAGATTTGATTATGCAGTCTCACTTCTGCAAGTTCTAGCATATCAGTGGTGAAAGACTGTCCTAAGCAGTGCCACCAAACCTTGTAGTTTAAAGTGGGAGGATTTTTTGAAGGTGTTTAAAGAGAACTACATGCCTAAGATTTATCTAAATAGGAAGATGAAAGAGTTTTAGATCTGAAACAAGGTAGTCTCTTTGTAACTGAATATGAGATTCAATTTAATGAGTTGATAGCGTATGCTACTACCTTGATTCCTATTGAAGAGGATAAGTGTAGATGGTTTGAGGATGGGTTGACTATGGAAATCAAAACGAGGCTGGCTATATCTAATTTGGGTAGTTTGACGGAACTACAAGCGGCCTCAATCAAAATTGAACAGTTATTGAAAGATGGTCAGGGAGAGTACAAAAAGGAGTCTAGAGTGAAGAGACAGGTTGAATCTCAATTTGATTCTTGAAGAAGTTTCAGTAAACGCCAAAACAGATTGTTTCAATCCTAGACTAGATCGAGACAATCAGGGTTTAGACCGAGTGGTGGATTTAATCAGACTTGTAAAGATAGATGAAAAATGTTAATAGGGTAGTCCCAACATATGCCTAATTGTGAACACTATGGAAAGAAGCATAGTGAGGAGTGTTGGACGTTATCGGGAGCTTGTTTTCATTATGGCACTATTGAGCATCAGATTAAAGATTGTCCCGAGACTTTGGGACCACAGTCTAGAATGAGAAGAGAAACAGTGACTAAGACAATGGTTCAGTAGAGTGGAGCTACTAGATCAGTACAGAGAGACAAAGGTAGAGGCAGAACATAATCAGTAGGGCCTAATGTTAGGACTAAGATATGGATTAACCAATCGCAATCTCAAGTCAGGGCCTATGCCATTACTAGATAGGAGGCACAAAACTCCCCAGATGTGGTAACAGGTGTGTTTAATGTTTTTAATTTTGAAGCATATGCATTAGTAGATCCAGGATCTACACATTCATTCATCACACTACATCTGGTATCTAAACTGCAATGTGATAGAGAAATGTTAAATTGTGATTTGGAGATGAGTACTCCGGTAGGTAGTACTATAGTGATTGGTGAGGTGTGTAAAGGATGTATCATTCAGATTAATCAGGTAAAATTGAAAGTCGATTTGATAATATTACAGTTGAAGGAAATAGATATTATTCTAGGTACGGATTGGCTTATTGTTTCTAGGGTCGTGATGAACTGTTATACTAAGAAGCTCATTCTTGAATCCCTTAATCATCCAAGAGTAGTGTTTCAAGGAGTTAATCAAGTAGTGCCAGCTAGAATAATTTCATTCATGAATGTTTTGAGAATGATTCGAGGTGGATGTAAGGTTTATCTAACCCATATAGTTGATACCTAGAACGAATAGACCATTCAGGATATCCCTATCATTAGGAATTTTTTGGATGTGTTTCCTGTTGAATTACTGGGTTTAACCCCAGAAAGGGAAGAGGAGTTTACTGTTGACCTTGTTCCAAGTACTACTCCTATATCAATTCCTCCATATAAGATGGCACCTATGGAACTGTAGGAACTTAAGACAAAGTTATAGGAGTTGTTGGAAAAGGGTTTTATTAGACCCAGTATGTCACCTTGAGGAGCTCCAGTTTTGTTTGTAAAGAAGAAAGATGGAACCCTAAGGTTATGTATTGATTATAGACAGTTGAATTGGGTGACAATGAAGAACAAGTATCCTTTACCGAGGATAGATGATTTACTTGATCAGTTATAGGAAGCTCAGGTGTTCACTAAGTTAGACTTGAGATCATGGTACTGTCAGTTAAAGATGGTTGAACCTGATGTACCGAAGAGTGCATTTAGAATGAGATATGGGCGCTTTGAGTTTTTGGTGATGCCTTTTAGGTTTATGAATGCCCCAGCAACTTTTATGGCTTTAATGAATAAGGTATTTCAACCTTATTTAGATCATTTTGTGATTGTGTTCGTTGGTGATATTTTGGTATATTCGAAAAGTGGTGAAGAACATTTTGAGCACTTAAGATTAGTTTTAAAGACAATGAGAGAAAAGACCAAATTTAGTAAATGTAAATTTTGGCTTGATCAAGTAGTATTTTTGGGTCACATTGTGTTTGGACAAGGCATACAGGTAGACCCAAAGAAACTAGAAGTAGTTATAAAATAGGAAGCTCCGAGAAATATGACAGAAATATAAAGTTTCCTTAGATTAGCCGGTTATTACAGAAGGTTTGTTGAGGGGTTTTTCACTAATCTCAGCCCCTTTGACAAAACTTCTGAAGAAGAATATACCATTCAGATGGACTAATGAATGTTAGAGAATTTTTGAGGAGCTAAAGCATCAATTAAATACAGCACCGATGTTAGTTATTCCATCTAAATCGGGAGGATATGTAGTATATAGTGATGCTTCACACCAGGGTTTAGGATGTGTACTAATGCAGTATGGCAGAGTAATCGCATATGCATCGAGATAGTTAAGGTCTCACGAGTTTAATTATCTGATACATGATTTAGAGATAGCTGTTGTAGTATTTGGCTTGAAAATGTGGAGACACTATTTGTATGGTGAAACTTTTTAGGTATTCACTGATCATAAAAGTTTAAGATATCTATTGAGTCAGAAAGAGTTAAATATGAGATAGAAGATGTGGATAGAAATGTTGAAAGATTATGATTGCACAATTGATTATCATCCTGGTAAAGCTGATGCATTAAGCAGAAAATTTGATAGCAGTGTAATATAAGTACAGTTATCAAGGTTGCCTAACTTATTCCAATTGAGAGCATTAAATATTGAGTTAAATTTGGGGCAAAATGAGACATTGATAACTATATTGAAACTGAGACCTGTATTACATGACAAAATTAGAAAAGTTCAAAGTAAAGATCCAGAATTGGTGAAGTTAATTGAGAAGTTAAAAGTGAATTCGAGTTTCAAATTTGAATTGAGAGATGATACACTATGGTTGAAACAAAGATTGTGTGTGCCTGATGTTGATGATTTGTGAAAAAGATTCTAGAGGAAGCACATATAGTAGCCTATGCTATGCATACTGGTACTACCAAGATGTATAATATACTGAAACAACATTTTTAGTAGCCAGGGATGAAGAAGCAAATGGCTAACTATGTGGCTAAGTGTTTGACTTGTCAACATATTAAGGCAGAGCATCAAGCTTCGATTAGTAAGTTACAGTCATTGCCTATTCTGGAGTGGAAATGGGAGAGGATTGTTGTGGACTTTATTATGGGTTTACTTAGGAATCTGAGGCAACATGACACTATAAGGGTCATTGTTGAGAGATTTACCAAGTTGACTTATTTCTTGCCAATGAGAGAGAATAACTCAATGATTTATGCAATTGTTGAACCATATGAGGACAAGTCACTCTAATTTGGTGTATTTAGACTTGATTAAGGCTTGAAATAAACCTAGATTGATGCTTGATAAGTTGATTAAAGTATTTGATAAGTTGAAGATGTTAATCGATGTTATACCTTAAGGAAAAGATTGTTTGATATCAATGTATCTAAGTTTGGATTATAGGAGTGTTTATGAAATGAAGATGTTCATATGAATGCAAATGTATTCCAAAAGATATAAATAATGCATTAGGAATGAATGAATGAGAATTGAGTATTATATGAATACTTGTAATGCTAGAAAGGAGTTAGTAAATGTATGGTTAATAAATTGAGCATGATCAAGTGTACTTAAAGTATTAACCTAATTGCAAACTAGCTATGTACAAGCTATGATGTTCGAATGATCATGAATTGTGATTAAGGAAACATACCTAGGAAAGTCATTGAGCATGCATTGGATATGGCACATATATATATGCATGATTGAATATCTATTTGATTGATTGACTTTGTAACGTGAATTATGTGTGAATTGTGTGATTATAAACGCTCAAGCAAACACCATCATTCATAATTTACCAGACCATCCAGGCAATAGCATAATTTGGAGCCCACTATGAGTAATCTAGATGTTCTCACTAGGATTAATGTTATTTTTGTTTAACTCCCATTTATTGAACTGTTAATGATCTGATTATGATAATTCTAGACTTTTATAGTCTGAGGAGTTTGATATATAGGGAATGTATTGGAAGTGCTCTGTTTGCATATGAATCTGAAAGATATCTGAATACTCATCATAAGTGTTGAATGCCGAACTTGGGTCTGATGATTATGTGAATCTAAATGTGCATCACGAATAAATGTTATTAATGGATATTTTATGATTTGATGCATCACATTGATATGCATGATCAAATAAAGGTGTTGTGACTGGAGTCGCCAGTTTGAAAGAGCTTAAAGCTCAGAAATATGCACATAGAGCCTGGCTTCGTGATTAATGATCCTAGTATCCACAATGAATACAGGACGGTATTTGAAAAGAGCCCGATATCTATAAAAGATATGGGATAGCAAAAGTTGCTCGTTCATAACAAATAAAAACGAAAGTGGAGTCTCATATGCATCTGCATTTATCTATTTACATAATTGTAAATACATTTTTGAAATTGTGATGATAAAGTGATTTCCATATATGTGATTTATGGATATTGTGATTGTTTAGCATAAATGTTCAAATTATCCTTTAAAAGAGTATATGAAATGTATGACATTCAATATGTCTTATTGAGATAAGGAATGTTGTGAATTTGGTTATATGTGAGATATTTGTGTATTTGACATGAGTGAGCTCATCAATGAGGGTTCACTCACTGAGTTCGCAAAACTCATCAAAATTGCAACGTCATTTTTCAGGTACGAAAGAGGAGACCTAGCTCGTAAGATACTCTGGAAGAACATTTTGGATTAAGAAATGGCTGAAAGGTCTCTCAACTAACATTTGAGGAGTAGTACACTGTTTTTATGCATTTTTCTGCTGTCACATAGAACTTTTGTATAAAGAGTTGTAAACTCTTAAATGTTTTGGCACTTTAAATATTTGTTCTAATGACTATAATGTAAATTATGCTAGTAAATGAAATGAGTTAAGTTTTAAAATATTTTGGTACTTTTTATGATTCCATATAAGTGAAAGTTATTGCTCCAATAAGCCATTGTCATAGGGTAGGTTCTGGAATGTACTCTGGATGTTCGGGTATATACTCCATGGTAGTGAGGTGTTTCATTGTAAGTCTCTATTGTTTATGCTCTTTCCAGTTGTTATTTTACTATTCCCTTCATATGTTCCTAGCAAGACCATTCTCTCAAATCCTGGGAAGTAGTTCAATTATAATTTAATGGAG
>JAOTAY010000002.1:28188512-28218778 GCA_025629805.1 Erythroxylum baracoense
GGTCTGTGTATCAACCTCACTAAAAGCTATTTCATTCTCTCCAAAAGTGCTTCTCATATGTCAAATGCCTTGTCATTAGTTACTGGAACGGTATTTAAGGATCTTCCCCTTTTATATTTGGGAATTCCTATTTCTTCAAGGAGACTTAGATTTTGTGAATGCATCCCTCTAATTGAAAAAAAAATCCAAAAAAGAATGGGTTCATAGACTAATAGAGCTCTATCCTATGGAGGGAAATTACAGCTTCTGAAATCGATTATTATGTCACTGAATACCTATTGGTGTTCCCATCTTTTTCTCTCCAAATGGCTTATTAAAACTATTGAAAAGAAGATGAAGCAGTTTCTATGGGGAAAAGGAAATGGTGAGAAAGGAATAGCAAAGGTCAGTTGGAGGACTATCTGTCAACCTAAGGTAGAAGGAGGTTTAGGTTTACAGTCAATTAGCAAGAAAAACACTTTACTAATGTTCAAGAGGATTTGGAGAATCCTAGGAGAAAAATAATCTATGTGGATCAAATGGATACATATTTACATATTGAAAGGTGAGAGTTTTTGGGCTCTAAGAATCAAAAACAGTTATACTTGGTTTTTAGATTCAATCGAACATCACTTGCCAAATAGGGACAGGGGAAAGATTCTCCTTATGGTATGACAACTGGACAGGACAAGGAGCATTAATTCAAAATCAGATGGCAAGAACTCCATTGGAAATATTCCCTAAGAAAACAAGAATACATGAGATAGCTAGAAATGGGGCTTGGTTGTTAACATCGGATGAGATTAGGCATTTGTCCATCCTATAATTTAGAAGCCTTGGGGAGAGAGATACTTACCTATGGAATGAAATTCCAGTTTCAGATATAACTACAAAGGTAGTCAAACAACTAAAGGATGGTACTGCAAATAGGATAGGTTGCTATCCCATGATTTGGAACAAGTTCCTAAGACCTAATGCCAGTTTCTTTCTCTGGCTAGCTATGTTAAACAGACTCAGCATTATGAATAGGATGAAGTTCCTATCATCTTAAAAAATGTGCATTCTATATTATCTTGAGGATGAAACTAAAGATCATCTCTTTTTTGAGTGTGCTTTCTCTAGAGAGATCTGGGGTAAAATCTCTGCTCTTTGTATCCCTGGGTTAAACCACAGTAGACTGTCTGATATCCTACTGGAATTATCTCCCTACATATATCTATATATGATAGGGACATCCTACTAATCTCGGTTGCTACTTGTGCTCATGAAATATGGAATGAGAGGAATAATAGAAGATTCAGAGAGAAATCAATCTCCCCAAATCCTCTTACTGACCTCTTCTTGGCCAACATAAAGGAACAACTGATTATACATAAGTTGAACCTCTATTGTAGCAGAGGAATGGCTCCCAAATGGAGAGTCTAGTCCTCGATGTTTCTTCCTAATCACTAGCTACTCAGAGCTACTTCATGCAGTCATGGGGTTAGGCCAAATCAGTTCAGAAAGCAAGAATATGTAGATGAGGAAGTCACCTACTTTCCAGGAAAATCTTAGCCTCGGGATACCTGATGGAAAGGAGGGGTTTCTCAGATCAACTCCGTCCTAGATGCTTTACACTTGAAGGATCGCCACCTAGCCCTGTCACCAACAGAAAGAAGTTATAATGTGAAGATTCATTCATCAAGGTGGAAACCATGCTAACGAGAAACCTACCTGAGTAATTCTCTTCCCCTCCATTCTTCACCGTAGAGAAGAAATCCTAGAGCAGCATCTGTTGAAAAGGAACAAAGTTAAGCCCCAATTGCTTTAGACAACCTAGCATACCGCAAACTCTAGACGAACTTTGAGGAGACACACTGCTCGCCTCCATCACCACTGAATCACGATTATCTCCCTCCCTCTCAAATCGAGTAATATCTCAAGAGATCGCGAAAGATTGTGGTCGTTATGCCTTAAGTGTTAAACAACTCTACTTCTATATTGTTTTTTACATTGTCGTTTTGTTAACTACGTGTAGTAGGTGTCCAAATTCGTTGCTGTTTTGTTTTACCATTAAAGTGTGTTTTTAGTGTCCAAACGGTCTGTTCCAATTGGGAGAGATCCTAGCTGTAAACTTCTTATTTATTAATGAATTTTTAAATTCTAAAAAAAACCAATATAGATTGTCGTCCGCATGCTTCTTCAGGGAGAGTAACGCTGCGTATGGTTACTGTCTCCCATATGCAGATACAGAACGAAACAAAAGTTTGGAGACAGAACAGAACAATAGTTGGAGACAGTGAGGTGTTTGATTGTGATAGACAAAACAGAGAAAACTGTATTCGTCTCGAAAACAGAAATGTGTTTGGTTATAGTTGACAGAACATAAAAAACAGTGTCAATGACCAAAGTGCCTATGCAGTATAATATGATTGGAAATATGTAATTCATTGATTTTTTTAAAACGAATGATTTGTATTAGTATTTTTTAATTGTATCTATAAATAAGAATTACTTGCTGTCTCTACGTAATTTTATCCTGACTTCAGAGATAAGGACATTAATTTTTTGTGATTTTTCTAACTGTGGCACGGAACCCAAATTTTTTGAGCAAGAAGAAATTGACTGATAGTTTTACATAATTCATGTGCTTCTTTAAAGTTGAAAAACCTAGAACCCAAATTTTGAAGGTTAACGACCACAATTAAGAAACCCCATAACAAAGTCGCCACAGGTAGCTTCCCGAGCTCACCCCGTCAAAGCAGAGGCATCGCCACTTCAGGCTCCGATCACAGCCGTAGCTTGCCGGCTCTTGCCTAACCCTGATCCGTTCGCCCCATACAGCCCTTTTATTAACCATCGTGTTTTCCCATATTCTAGAAACATGCCCACTTCCTGTTTTATTTTTCTTTTTCTTTGACTGTCTAACGTAGGAGCCTATTATTTGCTACTTTCGCAGTCACCGAAACAAGATGTCAGTGCTCATAGTCACTAGCTTAGGGGACATAGTTGTTGATTTGTACACTGACAAGTGCCCTTTAACCTCCAAAAACTTCTTGAAGCTTTGCAAGTAAGTAACTCCTGTTTTGAAACACATACACATATTTTGGTTTGGTGGATTTGATTCAGTTTCCTGAGATACTTGGGTTTTGATTTTAAGGGAAGTATATACTCAACATAATTAACCTTTTGCATTGGTGACCAACGGTTTCCTTAGGCTCTGTCCCTTTTTTATAGTTTGGTTTTGTTTAATTTTCTTTTGCATAATTGGACAAATTAAAACCTCAATCTTGGAAATTTTGTCGCTCTCAACATTTCTAGTGACTACGAGCGTGTTAATTTCATTCCCTTGCTTCATTTTATTCTTTACACGTTCTTATATTAATGTAGGATTAAGTACTACAATGGTTGCCTCTTTCACGCCGTTCAGAAGGATTTTACTGCACAGACAGGTGATCCAACTGGTACCGGAGCTGGCGGGGATTCAGTTTACAAGTGGGTGATTGAGTTATGCCGTATTTTCTGAATTCTACTAATTTCTGCTTACAGTTGTTCATCCTTCTGGATGATGGTTATGTTTGTACAAAGTTCTTCGATATATGAATGCTTGGTGGCACCTATATACAAAGATATTAATTAATACTATGCCCTTTCATCAGATTTCTATACGGTGATCAGGCTCGCTTTTTTAGTGATGAAATCCATCTTGATCTAAAACATTCTAAGGTAGGGACTGTTGCAATGGCAAGCGCTGGAGAGAATCTGAATGCTTCTCAGGTGGGTTATAGTTTTCTGACCCGTTATGAATTTGTCTCTTTTTGATTTTCATACATTTTCTTTCAATTTGGAACATTTGAATTATTATTTTAATATCTTATTTCTCTCTAAACTTTTTGTAGTTTTACATAACACTGCGTGATGATCTGGACTATCTTGATGGGAAGCACACAGTAAGTTGTTGAACCTAGTTACCCAATTAACAATGTCCTTTTCTCTCTCTCTTTCTTGATGTGCGATTATAGGTTTCTAAAACAAATCCATCATGAAGAGTTAGAATATTAATCTAGAATTTGAAGAATGCTAGGCACATTACATGAATCCTTTGGACTTGCAATGACATGCTACCTCGTAGGATAGGATTGATGCTGGTTTATGGCTTTTACCATATGATGTGTTTTAACTTGACAAATTCTTCTGTGGCCTTAAATTGTACAATATTTAC
This sequence comes from Erythroxylum baracoense, assembly GCA_025629805.1. Taxonomy (NCBI): domain Eukaryota; kingdom Viridiplantae; phylum Streptophyta; class Magnoliopsida; order Malpighiales; family Erythroxylaceae; genus Erythroxylum; species Erythroxylum baracoense. The sequence continues at coordinate 28,192,693 of JAOTAY010000002.1, forward strand.
TACAATTTAAAGAATGTAGCAGGCTCATTAGTTTTTTAGTTTGAATTTCATTGTGTTTGACTTCTCATATCACTTGTTGGAGATCAATGAAAACCACTCATAAAGTTGTGTGTCAATATGATAGTTGATCTTTTGGTGATTTTTTTGTGGGGAGGAGCTTGGTCAATGTTTGTGAGACACATAATTGATTGGTATTCCAGATCAGTATATATCAGTCTAGTTTGTTTTCTAATCAGCAATATATGTTGTGATGAAATGGCCAAAACAATGGTTTTGTGTGTAAGTTTACACTTTCTTGTTATGTTATTTAGGGTCTCCATTTTGTTGCATTTCATTTATGGTTATTTGTAGCAGAGGACATGGGGTCATTTAGTGACAAAGGGAAACATACCTTTGATAGACATCTTTAAGAAATTTTCCTTTGCTCTCTTTTCATAAACAAAATGATGTGTCTCTTTGGTTTCCTTATAAGTTTCAGTGTTACTAAATCTTTTACTTTAAAGGTCTTTGGAGAGGTAGCTGAAGGGCATGAGACATTGACTAGGATTAATGAAGCTTATGTGGATGACAAGAATCGGCCATATAAAAATATCAGGTTCACTAATCCGATTGTTCATATTTGTGTTGTGGTTAATTAGTTCCATGATTTTGGTAAAAAGAAAAGAAAAATAAAAAATGTGTAACTGACAGGATCAAGCACACCTATATACTTGATGATCCTTTTGAAGATCCATCTCAATTAACAGAATTGATTCCAGAATCTTCTCCAGAAGGGAGACCGAAGGATGAGGTAATAATCATTTTTGTATGGGCACTTTAATAGAAATTATGAAGCATTAAAAACTAAATGGTTGTGTGGTATATCTAGCTCTTAGCACAATTTATGAGCATGAAAACTACCAACATTTATAGCACGATTAGTGATATCACAATGAAAGGTCCTACATGCTTTGAAGGATTTCAGCTTTAAAATATGTTGTATTATGGTAGAAATTGAGATATAGGCATCCAATCCCGACAATTGATGATGGAAGATATGTAGTGCATGATTGGAGACTTGGAGTTGGTTGTACAAGCCTTATGATGCCTGGAACTGGTGGAAGTTTGTATGGTGAATTTGTAACGTGACCACAAGTCCCTTGAGATTTCAAACAATCTTGAGGTTAAATATGTACTATTGGTTTTATGAAAATGGATATGTTAAGAGAATGATATGAGGTGGAACTAAAAAGCAGTTGCTCTTGACCCTTGACTTAAATAGTAGGAAAGCCAAGGTTGAAGCGAGTGATTTTTATGGTAGACTTGGTAAGGAAGATTACTTGGATTTGGCAGCTAACTTGAATTCAAATGGAAACCTATGCTAGAACATCAAAAAAATGTTTGTGAAACTTATCGATGGTGGAAGAGGGTTCCATAGCAACATGCACAATAAAGAAATTGTTGAAACTTAAATGTTCTTATTAAACAAACCAAAGAAATTGTTGAAGGGCTACTACAACTAGTAAAATCATCAATAATGCAACTAATGATGAAAGAATTGCTGAAGACAAGCTATTGCAACTAACAAAATCTTCAGTAATGTAACTAATGCTGAAAGAATTGTTGTCGACAAAAGTATGGTATCTAGTTCCTTTATAATTAAGGAAGGCAATAATGTCCAAGCTTGATGTTTCACTTGTGGATAAAAGGGTCATGTTTCTTTACTTTCCTGCAATGAGGGGAGAATGTAGTTGAACTCGAGGAAGAACTAGAAAACCAATTTATGATTAATATGAATAGAAGATGGAGGATATTAAAGTTTGTCCAGTAGGATGGTCTTTGAAAGTGCAAAAGTTGAATTTTTTTTTTTTTTGCTCAAATGAAGAATCAACCTAAAGGAGAAGCTACTTTTCTTCCAATGTGAACTCTCATAAGTAAAGTTTAGTACTCATGGATCTTATTATGCTTTCCTAGGATGATATATTGATATACTTCTACAAGTGGTGGTTATAGTGATGATGCAATTGTGATAGGGATTATAAAGATCTAATGATGTTCTGTGTTGCTTCAATTGGAATCCCAGTTCAAAAAAATAAAGAAGGCCAAAGGCGTTGCATTTCTAAATATTTTAAGCAATCCTCACCCTTTGCTAACCCCGGTCTATCATGAGCAAACGCCAATTTCCATTGGCACCATTCTTACTACTAACGGTGATTTGTCGAATTTAGATAACATTTGAATGATTGTCTTCAAGGATATTGTTAGTAAGCTTGTTATGCCTAATTTAGGGCACACATAAGTACTATTTTAGCTTTAGCTAGTGGGCCACTTTTTGTGATATCTTCAATTCAAGGTGCTAACGTAAATGTTTTCAAAATAAGGAGCTTTTCATCTAGTGATGGTGTGTCTTAAAGGTAGTAACTTGATAATGATAAGTTCCTTTAGGTGGACATGTTGTCTATTTTCCATTAGCCCCTTGAAAAGATTAGTCATCTTTTACTCTTCTATTGCCAATTACACCACTAAACCAGTTGCTTGCTAGCCGCATACTTTAGGCATAAAAATGCATAATTGATATAGTTTTTGTGCACCTAGTCACCCAATTACACTTTCCATAGTTAGTAGAATAATGTATGAAAGTTAATGGTTGGAGAGGCATCGCAACATGCACGATTACAATTGCGATAGGTAGGTTGGGTGCACTTTTAGGTGCAATTGCTTTATCATTTCACAGTTGCCAAGGCAACAACGGCTTGCATACGGATGGATATTATCTAAAGGTGGAGTATTGCCTAGTTTTCTATAAAGACAAATTCTTCGACAGCTAATTCTGTCATAGTTTGTTTACCAATTGTTGTATCCGATTAGCTAGTGGAGTTAGCAATTTAAGCAGTCTAGAAGTATAATGTATTCTAGAACAAATTCATAGCGAACTGGAAGATAATGTTGACGTATATGGAGATAATTGAAATTTAGACAATTGTAAGATATAACATGAAGTCATGGAAAAGGGAAGCTGTAATCAATTTGAAGAGTCGATGATGTGTGGACTAAAGAATGGGAGGAAAAACATCATTTATATATCTCAGTAGCTGAACTGTAAATGCATGAAGCTCATTCCTTGATTTGGGCATAACATGAGATATACTTCCTTTCAATGATAATGGAAGGTTTACATTGTGATGAGGATGATAAGTATTAACAAGTTCAGATTAAAAGGATTGTCACTCGCATGATTAAGGCAAGATCAAAAGATTTGGTTTCAGGGATTAAATACCTTCAAAAACCTAGATTGAAAATTTGAGAGTTCCCCTTTTGCACTCCAATATAAATGGGTCAACACTTAGACCTTGGAGTTTCTAAAAAAAGTGGGTAGTTGCACAAGAGTAGCTCTAGATTTGCATGGAGGAGTTGAACCTTAGAACTGATTTATATAAACTTTGGTAATTTTAGTCAAAATTGTGAAAGAAATTTTTATGCAACTCTCTCTAAGCAATTGGAACTACTTTATAGCTCGATGCAATGAGAAAACAAATCCTAAGCTAGAAGATGCCCTTTTGCGAAAGGCTAAGGAAATTTACACTAGAGTTTTGGTTCATCATGCAATTACTCTTTGATTGTAAATGGTGTTGTAATAATCTTGGTAGAGAAATGACAATTTGATGCATCAAATCCTGAACTCCTAAGCTAAATTTTCATCATTCGAACCTTGAAATTCCAGCTATACAAACTCTGAAAATTTTGTATTCCTAGCCAAAATTCAGTCTGGAAATTTTATAATCCAACAACTTAATATCAGCCATATTTCCTAATTTTGTGATTATTAGTTACTAGTTAATGCTTTTTCTATTTGTTCTACATCAGATTTTGTGAATAGTAATGGAAATATATAGTATAATACAACCCTAATAACCTCCTTAAATCAAGGAGAATTTATTCATTCTCTAAGAAATAAAATTTTGTTAATTTAGCCACTAATTCATAGAATATCAACTAATTATCTCTAGAGAACCAGCTAGTTATTTCTATAATATCAACAACTATCAACATATACAAAAGCAGTACAACTAAACACTCTAGGAATAGGCCCGTTGAGATTCTAAAGTCGGGATAATAGGTATTAAGGGTTTGTATGGGATTTTTATTGTCTTACTCATGTGGGAGACATTATTTATCGTTTGTGTGGTAGTTAGTACTGCCTCCCACAGTAGGATGTAGGAACATTCCCTTTAAAGAGTAGAGTTGAGTTACATTAAGTAAATGCCCATTTTACTCTTCAACTACCCCATTTTTTAAAGTGTGTCAACATGGAGTCATGAATAATTCCCCATTTTTGAAAGTATGGTGACAAAATCTGATTATAATCTTTAGCATTGTCCGACCTAAAGCTTTTAATCTTAACTCCAAGTTGGTTTGAATAATGGGATAAAAATTAGGAATGGTAGGACTAACATTAGATTTATATTTGATTAAGAAAATCCGTGTAATCCAAATACAATTATCAATCAAGAAGACAAACCAATGAGGCCCAAAAATATTAGGAATAGAAAAGGCACCTCAGATATCCCTATGAACCAAATGAAAAGGATGATGACTTATTATACTATTAAGAGGAAAGGATATGTGAGTACGTTTTGCAATTCCCAATGAAAGACTGACACACCTAATTCCTTTGAACAAATGTGAAAACATGAGTTTTAAAAGTCTAAAAGATTAAGGAAGAAAGTGTAAACGGTAAAGCCGAGTGACATCTTTATTAAAGTACTAAGAAATGACAATGAACAAATTATTGATGTTTTTTCGTGACGATTCAAGATGATAGACTATTCCTTCCCTTGACAAGTCCACTCCTCCCTGAGTCTTGGTCCAAAAAAACACAATAGGAGAAAAAAAATGGCAAGCTTTTGGATAGATGAACGGTTGGCTGATAGTTTTGGCACAGTAGCTAATTAACCATTGACCACTACAATCTTCCTATTACTAAGGTATGGGGTATAGTTTTGAAAAAAATTGTGAAGAATAAGTCGTATGGTTTGAGGCATTCGAGTTAATTATCCAAGCGTTGGCCTAGTGCTTGTGTAAGGGATTCATGCAAAAAGATAGCCAAAGAACTAGTTCCAAGAGGCTTCTGAAGAGATCCTGATAAATTCCTCAAATTTCAATTTCCTTACTATTAAAAACTCCTTTATTCGAAGTTTCATCTTTTTTGGGAATGGTAACTTTGGATGCATACATATTGGGCACATGAAAAACAAAAGAATTTAAGTCTCAAGAAAAACATAGCAATGAAAGTTGCTCATAGAAGAATTCTCAAGAAAAAAACCTCAGGGCTCTGTTACCATGACACAAAATTGAAGAGGAAATGATTTGTGTTCTTACAATTGATTTTTGAGTTACATGGTTATATATGTCATAGTATATGAGAAAAATAGGAAACAATCTCCTCGGATCCCAAAATCTTTGGGATATGAAAAAAATTTATTTTTCTAAAACTTGTATATAATTAATCTACAACCCAAGACTTGTATATATATAGAAAAGTCCTTATAATGGTATAAGCATTTCATCTAAACTTCCAAATAAGGATAAAATCCTATTTAATAAATACTTCTATCATTCCTTAATAAACTGAAACTCTAATCTAACATGGATAAATTAAAATGTAAATACTTTTCTTTTCCTAATGAAAATTAAATTAATTTTTACTTTGCATTTTTGCTCTACTTCCCTCAGTCTTCACTTTACACCATGCCAACTCCCTTATCTAAATGGGCCATTATAGTACTGGAATTGTCACTGGTATTTGATTTAGCTTCTGTTTTGGCATCCTAGTTACTCTAATTATACATCATGTTCAAACCTGCTTCAGGAGATAAAAGTTATATTTTTTAGTCTGCATGGTTTGAGTCTATATTTTTGTTTCGATCAAGTTCTATCTTGTCCACAAAGTGTATTTGGATGGACATCCTTGTAATTGACAATAATTTTTGAGGTTTCAAGCAATATATTTTCATTCATTTTTATGATGTTTTTATCAAATGGATGAATAGTTAATTTACTCTTTTTTTTTTATAATTTCTTTGAAGCATTTGGTGATGATCAATGAGTAATAGATGTGTTGAAGAACCTCATTCATATAATATATTTTCATTACTTACCATTACTTAAACTAGAAGAATAGTACTGAGAACAGTTAGCTAACCCAATGGAACCAAGTTTCTATTTTGTGGTTGCAATATGAATGTGATTATTGCTCTTTGTACTCTTAGTAACCTCGGAAGACCACACAAGGTCTGCTATGCTTTGCTTTGAGACTAAAAGGAAGCAGAAAAAGAGAGGACATAAAAAATTTAGTTAGTAGTTGCCTGGGTATGTATAGGTTCTTGAATTTATTAGGACTAAAAAAGCATTGTTTGAGCTTCATGAATGTGAATACCGTGCCACGTTTCATTTAGAGACCTAAATTGTTAATCTTTTTTATACTTTGATGTTAGCCCACAAATACACACAAACATATGTAGTATTTCATTAATTAATTATATTAGATTTATGTTGATTTTTTGTTATGGTTTAGTTTGTCATGTAGTTTACTAGTTTTATCTATCTTATGTATGATTATGATCATTTGATTTTTTGGTAACCAGGCTGATGATGAGGTGCGGCTTGAAGATGATTGGGTGCCTATGGATGAGCAATTGGGCCCAACAGAACTTGATGAAATTCTTCGAGCAAAGGAAGCTCATTCTAGTGCTGTAGTTCTTGAAAGTGTGCGCATCTATACCACATAACTAATCCTTTTACTTAGTATTACTTCTATTAATATTTAATACTTATGCCATTTATGGAAACAGATAGTTTAATTTCTGTAAAAATTTTAGTACTTATGCCATTTATGGAAACGGTCTTGATATGTGCATAAAATTGTTTCATTGCTTCTGTTCAGATTGGGGACATTCCTGATGCTGAAATAAAGCCTCCTGATAATGTTCTTTTTGTCTGCAAATTGAATCCAGTTACTGAAGTAAGTCTTTGTTTTCTCATATGGGGACATAAACTATGTTCCTGTTTGGTTTCACCTTTTGTTTTCTGTTTTTGATTTTATTTTCAATTTTCAATCCATACTATGATATGAGATTTGTTCAGCCATATCTATAAACTTCAATCTCTTGATTCAGGATGAAGATTTACACACGATCTTCTCTCGGTTTGGTACTGTTATATCGTGAGTAGTTATCTATTCATTACCTATCTTTGTTTTTTTCTTTTGTTCTAGGATGTTAGTTGATTCTTTGAGTTGGGGGTGATCAAGTCTTCCGAAAAACATTTGTTTTAACATAATTAGACGATGACAGGGCTGAAGTCATTCGCGATTACAAGACTGGAGATAGCCTGTGCTATGCATTTATAGGTGTGTTGATCTTACCTCTTAGACATGTGCTTCTAAGGGAGCTTGTCTACTTATGCATCCACTCCTTATTTTATATGTCTCTACTCCTATATAATTGTTCTTTCTAAAATATATGTACTCTTGATAGAGAATGGAGAAACGTAAATGTCCACCAAGCCTTATAATTTTTCTTTCAATTTTATGTTTTTTTCATAATTTGTTACATTGCTCGTTTTTGCATTCCTTGTTTCATTGTGTGTAAACTAGCTACATCTTTACTGTCGCATTATGATGGAATTGTAGAAAGATAACTTGTTACCTTTGCACTTATCTCCTATTTTTCACATGTTTTAATTATGCCTATTACTTGTCACATGTTTGATTATGATTTTTTTGTTGAGCCAGAGTTTGAGACTAAGGAAGCCTGTGAACAAGCTTATTTCAAGGTATGATGAAGGATTTAAATTCCTTGTTTTCTTATGATATTTTTATCTCCTTTTATGTTGAATTGACATGTACATGTTACACATCCATTGACTTCTCGTTTAAGATTGCTTCTCCTCTTACATTATGAAGGGAAGGGATTTTACTGAGGGCACGATTTTGTTTCGTGATAATGAGTATATAGTTCTTAGATTGAAAATGTCAACGTGGAAATTAGATAGGTAGAGTTCATAGCCCTTTCGTCCATAAAAACAAATTAAAAAGAGGAAAAAAAAATGATCATACTGATGATGAAGATTTGTTTCACATACTCTCTAGAAACTTAAGAAGAAAGGCTTTGTTTAGGAATTGATATTTAATCTCTCACATGTGGTTCATGTATTTGCTTCTCATTTAAGTTTGCTTTTAAAAGTTACATTCTTTGAAGATGGGACAAAGTGTCTTCTTGAGATGAAAACTTTCACTTAGATAAGAAGTTAAACCTTTAAATGTGAAATCAGATGGGCATGTGCTCTGTATAGCATTTTTTTCAATAGGTCTTCCACATTTCATATTTTAAGTTTCAGTTCTTAATAGCTTTGTGGGCATGTGTGTTCCTTGCATTTTTTGTAAAAATTTCCTAATCTTCATCTTTAAAAGTGTGTTTTTAGCTATCTTTCAACACATATACAAAAGAAATAGGATTTTTTAATAACTTTTTAGTATAAACTTAGACCCTTGTCTATGTTAAATATAATGGTAGTTTAGACGTTTTAGTTATGTAGATTTGTATTTTTGTATAATATTGTTATTTGTAGTGAACTAATGTTAATTAAATCCATTCACTTAGTACAAATGGTATCAGACAAGGAAATTTCGAGCCACTCACTTGACCTATTTTTATGTCAACATGCTACTTTCTTTGGGTATATTTGTGACACATTGTTTCCTTGACCATAAATTTTTGGCGAATATTATCTCTTCTCTTCTCGTGAACTTCTCCTCTTATCACTTATCTTTTTAATCTTATGTTGATGACCTTTCTTTTTATTGAAGTTATTTTTGTCCTAGCTAATGTTCTCCTTGATAGTGTTTGTTGCCTTTGTTGTTCGTTGTTGCTATTGCCTATGTCACTTGCCAGTTTCCTCATTGCTTTACCAAATAACATTTTGATAATTGTAGAGTTACTTCACTAGTTGGCTACCATCCACATGACAAGCTTTGATGCTTGTTGCTACTAATATCCCCTTTGTCACTTATTAATTGATTAGTGACAAGCTTCATTGTTTGTTGCTACTTCCTTTTGATTGTCATGTTAGATCAATAGATATTTTGCTCAATTAGGATTTAAAAGAAAATTAAAAAAAGTCTCTAATGTTACATCTTTTGTATCTTCCACAATCTTCACTGTTGGACATTTTTTTGCTACTCCGGTGGTCACTATGGAGTGCCAAATTGTCGTGAACTATTCTTTCTGTGATATTTCCATCCTTATTTTGTTTCCTTCTTATGGTACTGAGAACCACCTAATCACACTGATCACTAATGTTTCAAATGTGAAACTATCTAAATGGACATGTATTGATTCTTTGCTAATATCTCAATTTTTCGATGCAACCATGATATCTCAGTTTCACACATGTACTGGATGTTAGTGCCTAGCTATTTAGTGCTCCATTGATGATTGAGGCATAAGCTCATGTGATTTGTGTTTTGTCTCCCACTTCATTTGGGACTCAGTTGACACTTACTACTTAGGAGGCCTCCCTTTGATTATACCAACACTGCTCCTGCTCTTCCACATGACACTCTTACCTTCATTCCACAAGGTGCTCACTTTTATAACGATTTGGGTCACAATGGGGGTCATGGTGGTCGTAGTGGAAGTCATAGTGGCTCAACAATGTTCTTTACTTTTATTGTAGTCCTTTTGGGCATGTTTGGGAAGAGTATCATGTGCTTTATAAATATCCTCCTCAAGATGTTATGTCGTTGCTATAGAGTCAAGAGGTTCCTCCCACTATTGCCTATCTACTTAATAGTATTCTAAACTTTTAAAGTCTCTTCAATTCACGTCTTGGAATCAGTTAATAACCATATTATTCTTACCTCTATTAATATCTTTATTGGTCTTTGGATATCTGTATTTAGATCCTATTGACCATATCATTGGTCACATTTTTCTTTTATCCTCTCTTTGTAATTTTAGTACTCGTTTTAATGTCACTCACATTGACGGTTCTGCCACGTAGATTAGTGGCACAGGGAAGGCCTCTCCTATATACTCTTTGATATATATGTCGCTAGCTTTCCTTTAGTCCTATTTCTGCCATTTTCTTAATTGATGGGTGACATTCTCTCCATCCTTTGATGTTGTGCAAGATTCTGCATAGATGGTTGGTACCATATATGAACAACGTGCTATACTATTTATTTGGGCTTATTTCTATTTCCTTATTTCTTATGATATTCTACACTAAAATTCCTGCTCACACTCCCAACAGAATGGGAGTTATCAAGCATAATCATCATCATTTACCTAAAATAGTTCCTACTCTCCTTTGTATACATATTCCTTCTTTTTTTTTGGAATCATGACATTTTTATTTGCTTATTATGTAATAAATTGCATGCCTTTCATTCTAGGGTGATAATCCTTATGTCATGTTGTTTTCTAATACATGGTTGTACGATCTCCCCCTCATTTGATTGTTTTGTCCATCTGTTAGGTCTCAGTTGTACCAAACTCTTAAAACTAATAATTGTCTTCCTATACTAAAATAAGAAGTGATATTTATGTTATTCTCCAGCTTTACGTCACTCCTTTACTTTTGCAAGCATTACCTTCTTTGAGCATATCTCCTTGTCCATCTCTTAACGTCAAAGACTAATAATTGTCTTCCTATACTCATAGAAGGGATATTTATGTTATTCTCCAACCTGATGTCACCTCTTGACCTTTGCAAACATTATCTTCGTTGAGCATATCCCGTATTAGCCATCTTTTTTAACATCTCGTCTTCTCCCATCAATCCCCTCCCTCTTAGTTCTTCCCCCTCTTATTGAAGTTCTAGTCCCTTGACTTTTTTGCAACTCCAATCCCTTCTTCCTCTTTAGGTGTACATTAGAATCCTTGTGCTCTCATAGATAATCCTATACCTTTCTCGAGTGTTATTCTGCTAGGTTATAGTCTATTTATGGTTTGTTTTTATGATCTTCACTAAGTTACTATGAGTTTGTTTGCTATTTTGAATATGCCACCATCCAACCTTGGTATGTTTGTTTCCCTTTAATTTGGTGGGATGAAGAGTAGGAGTTAAGATGATAGCAAAGACAAGAAGGGTTGGAATTTAGTTTATGCTAGGCATCCTTATTAGATAGGAAATAGTAGTAAGATAATTATGTTATGCGAGTTGTTTAAGACTAATACTTATTTAATAATATAGAATTCTTATTAGAATAGGATTCAATTTTGTTTTGGATATTTTAGCTAGAAACTGTTTTCTACTAGAATAAGGATTTTAAGAACTTTTATATAAATGTGTGTGTACTCATTCTTCATTAAGAGATCCTAAATTCAATTAGAGTGATTCTTAAACATTAGGAGTGATTCTTAATTCCATACTCTATTACTTATTTACTTCTTTAAATTTCCGCGACCAAATTTCAAAAATCATAGCCTAAATTTTCATTGATCAAACCTTAGCTACTGGTTGACATTTATTCTATTTTTCATACATCAATTTGGTATTAGAAATTTATTTTACAATAGGACACGTAAAGGTAGGACATATAGAAGAATACTCAGTGAACAAGAGCGAGATGAAATGCTTTTTGAGAATTACGAAATAATTGGACATGACGATCCTTGATCACAAGGTGCTCACCAACTTACATGTAACCGCTCTCATAAGAAGTATATTTGGCAATTTTTGGAGAGGCTAGACAGCCTTGGCATGCATTCCCAAAAGTTAAAACTCCAAAAAGAAAATTATCAAAACGAACAACCTATATTTAATGCTAAAATTCCAACAATCCAAACTTTCAACAATCAACCCTAAGATTCCAACTAATCCAAACTTGAAATTCTGACAACCTAAGCTGAATTCTAGACGTGCAATTTGAATTTTTAGCAGCTTAACAATTAACAGATGTCCTAATTTCTGTGAGTTTTACTTAGTAGTTGATATTTCTTCTATTTGTCCTACATCAAAGACACTTTGTCTTTATAGTCTTAATCTCATCTTCAAATTTCCCTTATCGTTTGTTATATCCTAGTACCTTTATTTTCATTTTGTGTTCTGTTTTTTTTGCCCAAGATAGTAGTTGAAAATATGGCTCATTTTGAACGGTATGTTGTGATATTGGAGATGATATCCGCATTACATTCGAATAGAACATGGAGGTTTATAGCTTTTTCTTCGAATAAATTGTGTTGGCATTCGGCTGAGTTTTTTACTGTTAAATATTCACTTGAACAGTACTGTTGATCGCCTCAAGGTTTGCCTTCAAAGGGCTACACTTAAATCATGGTTTAGGTTATGAGGATACCCTTTTTCCTATAGTGAAAATTATGTGCATTTGCTTTGCTATCCCTTTTGCGTTTTTATTTGATTGGCCTTTCGACTAATTAGGCATCAAGAAAGCCTTCCATGATGATATTCAAGAAGTCCACATGGAGCAATCTGTTGACTTTTTTTTTCTTAGTGGGAGTTTAGTTACGTATGTCACATCAAAACCTTATTGTATTGCCTCAAACATTCGCTTCTTACCTAGTTTCGGAGATTTTGAGTACCTCAATAGAGGAATTTGTCTTTAGGCTGTCGTAAATTTGATCACGTGATCTTATGTTTCTGCAAACCACGGACTTTTTCATACAATTTTCTAAGTGGATGATATTTGTACTCTTTGGAGGTTAATCAATAAGAATTTATATGAGTTGAAGACTTACAATAGCAAGTTCAAATCAAGGATTGCGGTTCTTTACAAAAGGTCTAATCAAGGCGTCTACTTCTTGTGGACACACTCCTATGGACCACAATGTGAAACTTGTCCCTTATTTTGGTGGTTATTTTCTTGTTCTAGTGAGTTACGGTACTCTAGGAATCAAACTTTTGTATCTGGCTATCACACAACTAGACTCCGCATTTCCTACAAGTGTGGTGAGTCAATTCATTACTTTTTTTGTTCATATGTCAAACTACATCCTAAATTAGATCATTTTTACTGTAATCATGGACATGTTGATTTATGACAGTATGCAGAAGTAGACTATACTAGTTTAGAGATTTATAAATGCTCCACCTAAGGATATTGTGTATTAGTAGAGACAAATTTTGTCTCATAAAAAAATAATTAAAATGTAATAGGTCTATGTATTGCAAAAGCTGAGCTGTCATAGTTAACGCCATCTCTAAAGAAAATTGAAATTTATTCGTCAAGATGTGCAGGAAATCGTAACTAGATGTTTCTATTGTAGTGTTTAATTTTCTTTAACTATTTACCATGTTAATTCCTTGTTGGACTTTAGATGAAGCCTTTTATCTTCCAAGAAAAACTAGATTTTCCGCTTTGTGTTTTCCACAGATGGATAATGCGTTGATTGACGATAGAAGGATACATGTTGATTTTAGTCAAAGTGTTTCAAAGCTGTGGTCTCAATTCAAGCGCAAAGACAACCAGATGGGTAAAGGTAATAATGAACGAGTGATTGTATATATAATAACATGTGTTCATGTGAATATTATACGTGCACTTTTATTGTGTTCATGTTCTCGTCTTCTCGCTTGAAGTTTTACTGAAAGTGTGTGAACCATTTAATAGGCCACCAAGTCTTAGTGTTCTTGGGGAATCATTGATTTTACGTGGTACATGAGCCTATTGGATTCTCCTGCTGTGTGGATTTTTCTATTTTACTGTTTGGAATTTTCTATTTTAAAAATATTAACATTATAAAAATAAAAAATTGACATTAAGTAATTTGAAATATTTCTACGAAATAAAATGATTTCGAAATGTTTTTATCATTAATATTTTCAGTATTATTTAAGGAATAAAATTAAACATTATTACTTGATTTATTATCATAAAAAATTGGGATAAACTATAATTATTAGTAGTACAAGTACTTATTAGTATTTGTCAAGGTTTGGAAAGCATATCGATCTAACCGGTTTAAACCCAAACTGTACATTGGTCCGGTCTGAACAAATCAGTCAATATATAACCTGCCTGTTTTGTAATCTTTTTTCAGTTGAATCTGAAAACGGTCAGTTGGCGCGGTTCAACTCGAGGAAGGAACCCGAGAGAATAAAATTGGCAGCCTACAGTAGTCAATAGGGGGAACAGAAGAATCCCTTAAACCATTTAAATTTTTTCTTTTTCTTTAAATATTCATTACCCAATCATATATATATATATATATTTGTGGGTTGATTCCACAATCATTTAGCATTTTTGGATTAATCATACGTTGCTGTCAATTAGGAAAATCCTCCTCTGCCTTTCTGCTTTTATGCTACTCTATTTTGGTGGAGACAAAATCTGGTGTTTGCTAGTTTTTTCTATGTTAGATGCCTGTTAAGTGTATTACTGAGTTGTCATCTTCTTGCTGTAGGAAAAGGCTGCTCAAAGTGTGGTGCTATTGATCATATAGCTAAGAATTGTGTCGGAGATCCTACCAATAGCCAACCTTCCAAGTACATTATAAAGGATGATAATGAGCAGCGTGGTGGAGAAAATAATTCAAGGTTCTATTCTTCAACCAGGTGGATTAGTGTTTTTCTTTTTGTGTATGCTTCTAAATGGCCCATTGAAATCATTTCAGGTATGAGATGGTGTTTGATGAAGATTATCCAGAAAGTCCAAGACCGGAGCGGACTGATGGACACCATGAGCCATCAAATCAAATTGAGAGACGAAAGATGCGCAGAAGTTCAGAGGACCTGGAACATAGGCAGGCAAAAAAGAAAGATTTACATGATAGATATGAACGTAGTGACAGAAACAGAGGATACGCAGAGGATGGGAGGTATCATGAAAGGAAGGCAAGTCATTATCTTCAAGTTAGACTTGAGAGAGAAAATTATAGAGATAGAAGAACGGAAATAGATAATGACAGGCATGGTTATCGAGATTGCAAGAATGTAGCAAAAGATGGTGAAGATCGTGGATATGGAAGGGGGGTTGGTGAAGAAAACAGAAAAAGAATAGACAGGGATGGGCGAAGGGACATGAGAGAAGATAGAGATGGTAGAGAAAGATATGCAGAAACTGATAGTGTTATCAGGAAGGGGGGTGATGATAGAAAGAGTACAGATGAAGATAATAGAAAAAGAAGTGCAAATGAATTGAGTCGCGGAGGGCATCTAGGAGATGATAGACACAATAAAAGAAGATATGTAGACAGTGACAGACGAGATTTAAGGAATGAAGCGAGTGGTAAAGATAATGATAGCTACAAAGGCAAGAAGGAGAGAGAACATAGACGCCGAGGCGCAGCAAATGATGATGATCATGATAGGAGGCACCGGGATGGTGATCATGATAGGAGGCACCGGGTTGACAAAAGGAGATGATTAAGAACACGCTATATTATGTAGCTTCTCTTCTATCGTAGGTTTGTAGTTGATAGTTCATTGGTCACTGTGTCACACCACTGACATCCTAGTGTTTTAACTTTTGTATCTTAGTGTTTCGACTTTGATGAAGCTTGAACCTGACGGGGCAACTATATCCAAGGAAACAAAGATAAAATGCATTCATAACTATATTTATTAAGTAATTTGTAAATCATTATGTTAGGTAACTAAAAAAAACTATGCTAAAATAGAATAATAATCTTCTTTTTTGAAAATATAGAATAATCATCTTGATAGTAGCTTATTCTAAAATTGTTTAATTCAATGCAACAACAATCTTATAATGTACAAATTTAGCTACAAGATTGTATAGTATTCATATGATAAAATATAAGTTTTCATAAGTTAGTATTTGTAAAATCTAAGAAATTTTAAGGTATTAAATGAATGTCATGTAATGACTTATATTACATGAATATATACGGTGAAAGGACAAGTGGTATATATATATATATATACACACACATATGTATGTATGTATGTATGTATGTATGTATGTATGTATGTATGATGTTATGACAGAAGGCTCGGTGGAGCACTTTATATGTGACTTAATTGAGTCATTATTGCTAATACTAGTTTTTCATCACTACAATGATACAAGTTTGCTTCTCTTTTTGTTTTGTTTTTTGTTTAGTTTAACACGATACAATAATAACAACAAAAATACCATTCAATTATAGGAATGTTAGACCCATTGAATGTTGATCCGAAATTCATATGAAATGAACATTTGTACCTGTTTAGATAAGAAAAGTAAAAGAAAAATAGATATGAGAATCAAGAATTTGTACTTAGAGAATAATACTTTTGTATTTTCTTTAAAGTTCTTAGAGTGAGAATTGAGAATAATGCTCTTGAGTAATGCTTCTTTATTTTTGTACAGAATAATGCTATTTCTATTTGGACAAAAAGAAACCCTTGAAAAAAGACGAGTTATAAGGAAGATCCTTCACAAATTCGACAGGATCTCCATCTTAAGACTAAGAAGATTGATCTCATTTTTCCACATCTTAAGAAAGAAGATGCTAACAAGAAAGATGAGATAAGAGATTCAATAACAAGAAACAAGATGGGTGAGACAACAAATGACTAAGATTAACTGGTTGACATATCCACAAAGAGAATGACTTAAAAAGGCAATAATTATCGAGCTTCAAACTGGGTCGAATCGTAAAGTCAAAGTCATTTAAAAAATGTCTAAGCCTAGGGGTGGCAAAAAAGCCTAACAAGCTCGGCTCAGCCCAAAGTTAATAGGCCTAGACCTAGTTGACTAGGTTTTGTGTTGAGTTTGAGCTCGGCTATTCGGTGTAGCCCGATCTGACCTGAAGCTCAAAATTTTCGTTCAAAATGAAATTATTTTAAATTTTAAAAATAAAATAAATAAATTTAATCGAGCTTCTAGCTAGACTTGAGCCTAAAGCCTCTTAATTGCTAAGCCTATTTGAGTTTGACTCGAATTAAATTTATTAACTTCCAAGTCAGGTTAGATTACTATTGCCATTCCTATATTATGTACCATAGCAGATTAGATATGATATCAAATAAGGATTAAGTGTTCAAATATATGATTAAAGTGGTAGTGATATTAAAGAAGAGACATATGAAGTTAGCTTATATTATGAAGAGAGAAGTCTAGAAAAGAAATATAATAGGTCACTTTTATAGTTAACCAAATAATGTTCACTATCTTAATTGTTATTTATAGGACTATAACAATAAGGTAATTTAAAAGGAAAATAGGAAGTTTAGATAAATACTTACAAGTCTAAGCAAACATTAGAAGTAGATTCAATTATTCGATCGATCTAGCTTTGTACGATTGATTAAATAATAAGTCATAAAAGGTGCAAGTCGATTTGTTAAGCCATTATTAGTTGACCAAGTTATATGAAACTTTAAGTACATTTTCTTAACTTATGCTCAATATTCTCTCCCATATTTTCAATCTTAGAGAAAGAGGGGAGGAGTTTTTTAGAGACAGATTTTTGGAATGTGGATCGTAAGGAAATGTAAAGTAGTTTGCATGTATCTCAACATATCTTGAAGAACCTTGGAGGTTTGGGTAAGAAAATGACATAATTAGTTGTATAACATGTATCTTAACATTGACTTTGTGTTATTCTTACTTTTATCCTTTGTTCAGTTTTAGGAAGGTTAGATTTTGAGGAGCTATTATTTATTTTGGTTGCTAACAAGAATTTTTCTTGAATTAAATGATGTTTGGATGTGATTATGTTACTTGTAAGATGAGGGATGATGAAATTCATGTCATTAATGATTGGAGTATATGTCACGTGTTAGATTATTGTTTTTTGACATGTATTATAAATTTTATATTACGTTATTGTAATTTTAGTGTATTTTTACATGATTTACAAGGATTTGGACAAAAGATTTTGATATATTTATGGATTGGTGTAAAGAGAATAGAATTTACAATTTGATTAAAAAGTTGGGTTGTAAATTTCTTTCATAATGGTGGTATGAAATAAATGCAATCTTTAGGTTGTGCTAATTGTTTTTGGTATTTGATGACTTTTGGACATTATATAGCCTTTAAATTGACACTAAATGTTGTGGAGTAAATGTATAATTAATTAAGCACACATCAATGGAGGTCAACAGGGTGATCATACCTTACCCTACTTAATTGCAATTGCTATGGAAGTGTTCAACAGAGTATTAAAAAGAGTCATTGAGAGGACCAAATCTTTTCAATATCAATCAAAGTGTAAGAAGTTCAACTTTCAAATCTTTACTTTGTAGATTATTTAATCTTCCTCGCAAATGCTAATCTTATATCCGTTAATGCCTTAATTTTAGCCCTTAAGATCATCAAAAGACTTACAATTTTGGATATTAATTGCTCTAAAAGTGGTTTTTTCTTTCCATGAGTGCCAACCATTTAGAGCATAGCAAAAAATCTATCATTGGCTTCAAATTGATGATGCTACCTGTGGTTTATCTTGGAGTTCTCATTTCTAGAAACAGAATGGCCTACAAAGAATATGCTTTTCTTATTGATAAAATTAACAAAAGAATCTCCAACTGGATGTGCAAAAATCTTTCATTAACTGGTAGAGTACAACTGATTTCCCTTGTCCTTACTTCAGTAAACTTGTATCGGGTTACAAATATGGTAGTACCAACTTCTGTGAACAAACATATTGACAGGATTGTCAGGAACTTTCTATAGGCTGGCACTAGTAACTGAAGAGGCAAAGCTAAAGTCAAATGAATTGAGATTTGCAAGCTAAAGGACGAAGAGGTCCCTAAAATCATTTCTTCAAAAAATTATAAACTCCAAAATGTTGATTAAAAGGCTATGGAGACTGTGTAATGATAAACAAACTCTATGGTCCAAATAGGTACATGGGTACTATTTTAGAGCCAATAACCTTTTAAATTACAATTCAAGACCCTGTTGAACTTCCTGGATTATTAAGAACATTCTATCAACTAGCAAAAAAGTCAGACTGAAGTTCATAAATATGATTGGTAATGGAGAAAATACTAATTTCTAGTATGATAACTAGTTATCAATTGGACCATTACAGAATCAACCTTCCACACACACTTTGAAATCAGTGATACAAAATATG
The DNA here is from genome assembly GCA_025629805.1 of Erythroxylum baracoense. Lineage (NCBI taxonomy): Eukaryota > Viridiplantae > Streptophyta > Magnoliopsida > Malpighiales > Erythroxylaceae > Erythroxylum > Erythroxylum baracoense. The sequence goes on from JAOTAY010000002.1 coordinate 28,211,727, forward strand.
GATTTAGTAGTTGATGCTCTCATCAACAAGTAGGTTTTTTAATAGCTATCTTATATTAGAATACATCAAATAGGAAATAAATCTTACACATCTTGATGATGAGGATGATAGTGTTATCTGGAAACATTCTAACACAGGAAAGTTTACAAACATAACTTTCAGATGATTCTTGATAAGCACAAGAGATCCTATCCCATGGACTAATGTAGTTTGGTTCAAACACCATAATCCTCAAGCATCAACAATCCTATGGATGACTTTGAAGAACAAACTTCAAATGGTTGAAAAAATCTCTAAATATTGGCAGATGGGTGCGCACTATGCAGAGAAGCTGAAGAGAACATGCAGCACCTGTTCTTTCAATGTGAATTCACTAATGAAAGCTGGAACTCACTCTTTAACTTGTAACACATCCATAGTGCTCCAAATAGCTTGAATATAATTGCATATTGGTGTACTATAGTTTGGCTTACAAAGGTGTGTTTAATTGATTATACATTTACTCCATAATACTTAGTCACTAATGCTATGAAATGCTTAAAATATTCATTTTCGTTTATATTTGGTTTTAGGTACAAGTTGAAAGTACAAGAGCTAAAATGAATCAAAAGCACATTCCTTGACCTTGAGCCATCTTTTTGATGTTCAAACTCATTTATCTTTGTGGAACAATAAGGAGATGTATTATGGTGAAGATGGGACAAGAAAATGCAAGTAAATGAAGAATTAATCATAACCTACAAGATACCAGACTATGTATCTACTTACACGACTTTGTATAAATTCAAAATGGATGTTTTTAGGATGCGTGATTAGATACACAGTCATGTATCCAACTGTGTATCTTCCCATAACTCTAATTTTAGCTATAAATAGACATTTGAGTGGTCAAAAGAAGGATGAATAGTTTCTAGAACATAAAAGGGGGCAGAACTCTTACTTCTTTAAGATCTATGGAGGGCTAATTTTCTTTCTTCCGGTTCGTAGGGGAAATCGAAGCTGAAGAATACATTTGGGCATTTTTACATCTTGTATTGTTCATTCTCTCTCTCTCTTTAAAAATTGTTTATGTTATTCTTAGCTTAATGTTTTGGATATTTATGTATGAATGATTAATATTCTCGTTCTCAATATATTATTTATGTATAAACTCATTGTCATAATATAGAATACAATCGTAATAGTTATATTTTCAATTCATTTGTAGTAAACTAATGGTGATGAATCATTAGACATAACATAGCATTGGTTAAATGACCCAAGCTTACGTGGATGTTGCCTAGATTAATTTGTTTTCCTAATTTATAATGCGGCTGTCCTACTAAATTCAAAGAGCTTATTGTAGGTTGTTTGATAATTAGGTTTAATTAAATAACTTATTTTGATTAAACACGACCTAAGAAAAAATCGAGATTAATAGAGTTTATTATTAACGTACGATGAATAGTTTGTAAGAGAGGTATGAGATCAACAAGACGATTATTTATATTAAATTATGTACAGCACAAGATTAAATCAAGAATTAGATTCTAAACGAATTCATCAATCTTCTTATTTTCCCACTGGTTGATTTAATTTGCTTTCAGTAGTTCAATTCTATTTTATTTTATTTATCAATTCCAAGCAAACAACTTCCTAAGGATGTCAAAAAGAGCCCAACATATTAACTATTTTGTACTCCTTGAAGACTTAATAAAATTTAACCTTCTTCAAAATAAACTTGGTTTTATTTGGTAAAGTGTCCACAAAAGTCAAGTCATCATCATTGTCATTTTCAAATGCATTTCGATTAAATTTAATCATTATCGGTTAAGGATATAAGACATACTTTTTTCATAGATTTCACGTAATTATTTAAAAGAAGTTAAAATAAAATTATTTAATAAAATCTTTATGAGTTATTAAATTTTAATTCTGAATATTTAAAAACAATTAAATTAAAAATTGATATTTACTATTACAAAAAATTAAGATCCATGGAGGAGTCTCTTCTCAAAATCATGACAATATTTATTTTCTCTAATTATAATTCTCCTGAAAACAATGCCCTCCCTGACCTGAAGCCGCTTTTGGAAGCAAGAAACACTTCTTAGCAGCTGACTCCGTAAACAGTCTTGAAGATCCGGAAAAATGCTTGTTTCCTGTCCTATACTCTTTAGGTTTCCTTGGCTTACATATTCCCTCAAACCTAATTGAAGAGCATAGTCCAGGCTGATTTCTTCTTCTAGCAGGTTTTAATAACATAAAAGAGCCCAACCCCTTAGAATCATCTGTTACCCAGAAAGCTTTAAGTTTCTTCCTACTCTCTTCATTTCTCTGTATTCATCCTCTTCTTAAAATTTTTTTTGATGACACAACCGTCAGTGATTCTTGCGACAGCTAGCTATGATCACACTATCAGGTTCTGGGAAGCCAAAAGTGGCCGTTGCTATCGTACAATTCAATACCCAGATTCGGTATTGCTTCATTGCTTTTCTTTTTCTGTCTTTAGTGATGGATAACTCGAGTATGGCTCAATTAGTTTTTGCTTGCTAGTTTCTCTCTCTTTTTTTTTTAATGATCTTGCTTCATTGCTTGGTCCATGTGGTGTTTGCAGCAAGTAAATCGACTTGAGATAACCCCAGATAAGCGGTATCTGGCAGCAGCTGGTAATCCTCACATTCGTTTGTTTGATGTCAACTCTAATAGTCCTCAACATGTATTACCTCTCACGCCCTCTTTTGCGAAATTTCCTTTCATAAACTATCATCATTTCGCTCTAGAGCAATTGATGTCTGTTTGCATTGCAGGTCATGAGCTACGACTCGCATACAAACAACGTTATGGCTGTGGGCTTCCAATGTGATGGTAACTGGATGTATTCAGGGTCTGAAGATGGCACAGTAAAGATTTGGGATTTGAGGTAAAATTTCCACACTGCTGGTTTGAATGTTGCACATAACCTTTTACCTTCTCCTGTTATGTATGTTGCTTTTCTATATCATTGTTTAATGTTTTTACGATGACCCAAATGCAGGGCACCTGGCTGTCAGAGGGAGTATGAAAGTCGTGCTGCTGTCAATACTGTTGTTTTGCACCCAAATCAGGTTAGCTTTGCAATGTGTAATCTGTAATAGCTGGAATCATGCTAGAATCAAATGCAAATCCTTTCTGGTTAGTATAAATCTATTAGCTCTTATATTCTTGAAGTATACGGGTGGTAGATTGAAAAATTAAGGAGAGAAATAGCAAAATCCCTTTTCTTTTCTTCATTTCGAATCAAGAAATTTTAATTGGATGTATGGATTATGAAATTATTGCAATTTGTAGCTCATGGTGTATTTTTCATGAGTGTGAGGTTGCTTATTCCTAGTTCTTTCTAATTTTGAAAATGAATTGGTACAACTCTGCTTCCTAGTCTAAGTGAAAATAGCAAATACACACATAAAGAACAAGTTTAGAGTAAAATGAAACTTAATGTGATTCAGCAAGTGTGACCATGTCCACGTACAGTCACTTTTATTTGACCATATGGAAAAGAGTATTGCAAAGTCATTTATACCTAGCTTTTCGTCATACAATATTGACTAGGCAGGACCAAGTTAATGAAAAGCTTAGGCCATCAATTCATCTGGTTGTAGCCCTACATGAAAAAGTCCCCTTTATCAGGAACTTTGGTGTAAAGCATCCCCTCGATAATAATGCGAGCCACAACTCAAGACCTAGATGGTAAATTCTTAGTTTTAATAACATAGTCAATCTGTTTGATTTCTAAAAAGGAAGCTGTGGGTAGTAAACGTTGTGGGTGTAGGTCATTCTACTATTTCAGAAGCTGCCAAGTGAACCAAAAAATGAGTTCTGCTAGTTGGTGCCCATGGCTTTACACCCAGTGATACATGAGCAACAGAGTGGCATTACTCCTGCATATCACTATCCAGCAGACCATTGACATTACTATTCATTCTACAGTACTACTAAATTTTTTTCAGTATTCATTTTTCCTTTTGCTTCTTTTAAGAAGTTATTTTTGATAATTAGATTATCTTAAGGTTTGTGATTAATATTGAGTAGGTTAAGAACTTCCAGTGTCTCAAGCTTCAGAACTTGAGTTGACATCCATTGGTATCTCTTGTTTGCTAGTCCCTAAGATGAATGTTTATTTGGCATATGATATATCTATCTTTCCGATCTCTAATTGAAACTGGTTGTCTATCTGTGTATATTTAACATCACCCGGGTTTGATTGTTCACCTTGTTTTGAGTATAATTAGCAAGGGTATCTGTGTACTTGCCATCTCCAAACATAACAGTTTAATATAACCGTATTTCTGGGAACCAACATCTCTGTTTTTGGCAGACTGAGCTGATATCTGGTGACCAGAATGGAAATATTCGTGTTTGGGATTTGACTGCAAATTCTTGCAGCTGTGAATTGGTATGATTTGATTCTTTTCAGTACTTGTATAACTGATGTTGCAAATTTTAGATGTCTATCTAGGGATATTGAGAATGTATACCCAGGTACCAGAGGTGGATACAGCCGTGAGATCTCTAACAGTGATGTGGGATGGGAGCTTGGTAGTTGCTGCTAATAATCATGGAACTTGCTATGTTTGGCGCTTACTCCGTGGGACTCAGGTAGTTCCTGATATGGGACAGTCTGGCTATACTTGTGTGAAATTTGGCCGCATTGTCATCTCAATCTATTATCTTGCAGACAATGACCAATTTTGAGCCACTTCATAAGCTGCAAGCTCATGATGGATACATTCTTAAATGTCTTCTTTCGCCGGAGTTTTGTGAACCCCACAGGTTTTGCGTCCTTGTAATAGTAAAGCTTTTTGTTTATATTTGTCTGTTGTGCTTCCTCAGTTGCCTAGCTGCTGTGAGATGTCTGACTATATGATCAACATTACTTGTTAGATATCTGGCTACTGCATCATCTGATCGTACTGTCAAGATATGGAATGTTGATGGTTTCACGTTGGAGAAAACACTAACGGGTAGGAAAGTGAAATATGAGATAGATTTGTCAAAATGTAGCAAAGCTTACCTCAATTTTTGATGTCGTCTTAGGTCATCAACGCTGGGTCTGGGACTGTGTTTTCTCTGTTGATGGTGCCTACATTATAACAGGTGCTCTGCATGATTTTCTAAGTAGTTCATTGTTAGGAAGACCTAAAGGGACTGATATATTGGAAAAGGTGTTATTTTTGTTGAGGCAGCAATATTGATATTACTTTCACAGGACTAGCTGGTTGTTTCTCTTTTCTTTTCTTCTCTCACATCCTTTGGGTGGCAGGTTTTGCATGCTGCATTAGAAACCATCACATTGCACTGACGTATTTCCTGAAATGCTTTTTGCTTCTTTTCCACACAGCTTCTTCGGATACAACTGCGAGACTGTGGTCTATGTCTACAGGCGAAGACATTAGGGTATATCAAGGTCATCACAAAGCCACTGTATGTTGTGCACTCCATGACGGAGCAGAGCCCTCTCCCTCTTGAAATCCAGATTTATAATATTGTCTATACATTTTTGCTTTGGTAATTACTTCATTTGCATGTCTAGAAACCAACTTGCCATAGGGTGTTTCGCTGTTGTGGCAGTGCCCCTTTGTTTTGTACATTAAGATAAGAGTAATTTTTTTTGTTGAACATCTTCGGGAGCTCAATCTTGCTTAGTAACAAAAAAGCTCACTTTCTTCTCTTCTTAGCTTCATTAGGACTTGCAGCAAAGACGCAACAATCAATCACCTCATTTTTTCACTTCTTTATAACCCATTTTCCTAATCATAGAGTCAAGTATAACTTCATTGAAATAATAGGATGTTCAAAATTAAAAATAGAATAGATTTATTTTATAGCTAACTTGGGTCATTGGCAATTTAAAATGTAAAAACCAATAAAGCATTATCAGTTTTTAATGTTGAAGTTTCATTAGCCAATTTTGTATTAGTCATTATCATTAAGTGCTTAGATGATATTGTTTTCATTCAACGCCATAACCTGTGCCAAGTAATTTTACAGGGAAAAGATGTGAAACCGTTGACACTAATTAAATTCAACTCTTGTCTAAATCATCAAGACTTATATCCCATGTCCTTTTCATAATAAAATTTAACCTTCAAGACTTAAACATAGATCAACCCATCTCCCATATGGGTTAAGCAAAGTCCCTTAACGGTTAAAATTTCAAAATTTCCAAGTTTTTTCAAATTTTTAAACTTCAAAAGTCATATCAATAATCAAAATCAATCTTTTCGGAAAAAAAACACAATCATGTAGCTCTTAGACTATATTGCTAATTAAGATAAGGTTATAAAAAATTATAATGATTTGATACATACGAAATAGTTTTAAAACTCTGTTGAATTTTATTTATACTTACTTTGTCATTTTGTTTATCTTTTAATTACTCAAATAATTTAGTTGCTCTTTTGATCACTTCTTTCCATTGAATTTTATCTTTCATAAATTTATTTGATCCGATGATAATTGAGTTTCTAATATCACAAAAAATAAATTGATTAGTACAAATTTATTTTGTCACTAACAAAACTATATATTATAGCCTCACTTAGGCTGACAAAACATTATATCAAATTAAAGTTAGTAGTATAAAGCACGAGAATGCGCCTCTCAAAAAAAAGTTTATGAATTTTGCTTTGAAAATTAAATAAATTGTATTTTGAATATGGAGGCATAACTTTACAAAATCAAGTGATCTAATGACATTAGATCCCATTGATAGCTAAAATGTTTATGAAACTATTAAGGAACCAAGACATTTACAATTGAATAATACTTTAAACCAAACCCCCATCTAGTTACAACAATGCTGGAAAAATTAAATTGTTGAAATTGGTCCATAGTTGCGCCTTAATCCTATATATGGTTGATATGTGTAAATTATAGTATGTTTTTTTAGGTGTTTAAATGTGTTTTTAATTGTTTTCTTAGATGATTATCATATGAATAGGCTTAGAATAATGTTCTTGTTAATGTTTGTATGTGTTCTAATTGTTTGATTGGTTTAGAGCAAGAACTTGATCTTAATTTTATGTTTTTAT
>JAOTAY010000002.1:28221353-28237946 GCA_025629805.1 Erythroxylum baracoense
ATTAAAATATTATAATTAACTAATTAATTACAATATAATTAATTAAATTATATTGTAATTAATCAGAAGTAAATCGTAGGGAGCCTTTTCTTGTAAATTTATGTGTGTATTTTGTTTCTGTTTTCGTCTCTGTATTCTTGTCCTCTGGTTTTGAAAGGAACAAAAATTTTATGTCTCTGTCATCAGGAGTCGGGACAGAAATTGGTGGAGACAGTAAGCAAACAGGTCGGAGACAGAATTTTTCTGTCCCTGTCATCTGTCCCCACCTCTGGAGACATGAACCAAACGCAGGGTAAGAACTCTTTAGTACTCTTCAGTAAGTACTTTAGCAACTCTCTAACTCTTAATTCTTTCTTGAATCAGAAAACAATGTGTGTATGTGCATGACTCTGACTAAATGTATTTATAGACGAGATATGTGTGTTGCATTCTGTTTTGTGTCCATGCCTTCTATTTCCTTCCCACGTGTATCTCACGTGCTTCACTAAAACATGAGCTTCTTACTGTCTTGTGCTTATGCCTTGATCAAATAGCTTTTCTTCTTCGATTACTTGTAGACATCAGAAAACCTTGCACACACTTACATAGTTTAACCTTAAATGTCCAAATAGGGGTTAGATTGATGAATCTGTGTTTAAAATTGATGAAGAACTGTGAATCTCTTTATAGTTCAATTTTACTTTATTTTGTTACCTTATAGCTCAATTTCCAAAAAATTGGTTTCTTTCATTGCAAAAGCTACGGAAACACATGGATACGATCCTTACTCACCATTGCTATAAAGTTAGTTGTGCAGAGTTAGGTTTATTTTGTAGTGTATTCGACATGCATCAACATAATCATAACTTGCCTGAATCCTCCTTCTCTATCATGATTATGCATGGTGTCATGATTATGACAAAGAACTATGCAGCATTCCTTAGCTTCGCCCCATCTTCTCCATTCTATAATTTCTTGTTTCCAAACACTCACAAATACATCCAACAACTCTTGAAACATAAATTAAGATCAAATTCTTACTGTAAACCAAATAAACACTAAAAATAAAATGATTCTAAGCCTATACACATGATAATCATCTTAAAAAATAATTAAAAACACACTTAAGCACCCAAAAAAAGTATGATAATCTAAACTTATCATGAACTCTATCATAAATCTTGAAGCTCTTGATAATTATCAAAGGTCCCACTAAAACTAAGGTTAGTAATGGAAGTCCATAAGCTTTTGGGATGAACATTGGCTAAACATTGGTCCTTTAAAGAACAATCCTAAACTAAATTCCTTGCCCGAAATTATCCTAAGCAATGCCACAGTAGAAGATGCAATATACACAAGAGATGATTGCATTAGGAGTTTGCCTAATAGCCTATTAACCACCTCATTTCTCAACATATGATCCAACTCAAAAGAGCATGAAGAGGTAATTTGGTCCCTAAATCTATATGGAAACTTTAATAATGACTCTTGTAAACTCTTGAGATCACAACTCTATGGATTAAATTGTACAAGTTAATGTGGTTCCCTTAACTAAATCCTAGAGCTGCCTTCGTATTATGACTTGCATTAAAGGTAAACTCCCCATAAGTGGTAGAATTAGCTAGTTCCTTAATATTCCCTCCATCTGCTTATTATGTATCTAGGTAGAGGAGAAAATCCACCTATGTTTCAAGTGCAACTATACTTTATAAAGAATAAATTTTCGTGAATTACTAAGAAATACCAAAAAAGATTGCTCATAATAAATTATGGATGAAAAATTTAAGTTGAGTGATCATTCATGAAAAAAAAAAGTTTGAGTTGATCTTAGAATAAAAGTAACGTAATACGTCTAGGTGTCTATAAAAGCATACTCCATTAACATATTAGCAAATTACTAATATAAGAAATGCTTTGACTTGTATAGTACGAGTTTTGAAAGCTTTAAAATAAAATTAAAAAATTTAAAAGTTGGGCATTAAATTAAAAAACTTTCAAAAAGTTAGGCATATGCGAATCTGTCATCTCTAAGTCTTTAATATAATAACCCTTTCGTGCTCTTACCATTCAACAAATTATAGTTCAACAAATAAAATTCTACTTTAAATTCTTATTAAATATGTGCCTTAGTTCTAAAACTTATTTCTTTCAAATTTTGTAATTGAATCTTTACACTCATTGATTTGTTTTACATTTAATAAGATGTCGTTTTGTAGATTTTGCTTATAATGCGATGTAGTTTTTACTATAAAATAATGTCATATTAGCTGCAGAATAGAATTGGAATAAAATAACGAAAACAAAAAATTGAATCCAACAAAAGAAGATTAAATTGAACAATAACCACGAAATAAGAAAGAAATAAAAATTTTAGCATCCGTCACCACCACATTACGCAACGTCCACTATAAAAAGGACGAAGAGCAGAGGAGGGAGTTAAGAATCTGCTGTTGCCTGTTGGGTTGATTGAATGCGTTTTCTCATCTTCTTTTATCAGCTCTATCTGTTCTCAGAGTCCTGTCCAATTCAATTATATTTATTTACATTAAATAATTAAATAAATAATTTATCCATCTGTATAATTCTCATTTGGGTTGGGTATTTATTTATGAGTAGGGGCTTGTCCTCCTCGATTGTATCAATCCATCGGTCTTCAATTTCTTACCATACTCTCCTCTACTAACTGCTGCTTTTTGTGCTATTTGATACGCATCTGATAGTGGTGGTGGTGGCAGTTGACGATGGGGATCCCGGTGGCTGCTGTGATCGTTCCTCTGGGACTTCTCTTCTTCGCGTCTGGTTTAGTTGTCAATTTCATTCAGGTCTTCTTCTTCTCTCCCGTTTCCTTCATCTGGGACTTCTGTTGTCATTTTCATTCCAGTCTTCTTCTTCTCCTCCTCCTCCTCTCCTGTTTCTTTCCACTTACCGTTTCATTTAATTCGTTTTTCCAGGCTCTTTGCTTCGTGCTTATCAGACCATTCTCAAAGAACACCTACAGGAAGATCAACAGATCAGTCGCTGAGTTGCTTTGGCTCGAACTCGTTTGGATCGTCGATTGGTGGGCTGGTGTTAAGGTTTTCTTTCCTTTTTTCGCTATTTAACCCTATGAACTTGGTGACCGTGCTTTTGAAACAAGGCAACATTTCGCTAGATTAAGGATTTTTGTTTGTACTAGTTACTATGTTTATGTTTGTTAGAATTAGATATCTCCAGTACCAAATCTGTTTAACTTTTCCAAAATGATTGTATCTGCAGATCAGACTGTTTACAGATAAGCACACCTTTGATTTAATGGGTAAGATTACACCGTTGTTATGCTTCTTCTGCATCTAAATTGCTATCTACCCGTATAACTTGTCATTTTCTGCTAATGCTGTGAATTTCAGGGAAAGAACATGCACTTGTTGTATCCAACCACAAAAGTGACATTGATTGGCTTGTTGGATGGGTTTTGGCTCAGGTTATGCTACGTTTATGCATTACTTATTTGTGCATATCAGAGATGTGCGCAAGTTTTTGTTTTGTAACGTTGTGGTTTTGTCGATGGATACATTACAGAAAAATATACCTGGTTATCCATACTCACTGTGAAATGTAGTATTTAATGCATAATAGGAAATACATGAAGGTTATCCCAATTTGATTGTAGTATTCTATGCATAAAGTGTATGGACAAATGTATAAACAATTCTTTCATGAAAACCAGTGAAACTGCTCGATTTTAAAAGTTTCTGTTTTATTTTTAATTCTTTTGTTGCCTACTGATTATTGATTTTTAATGTGATAGCGGTCAGGATGCCTCGGAAGTGCATTAGCTGTTATGAAGAAATCATCTAAAGTATTGCCAGTATGTTCTCACTTAAGAGCTCAATACCGCATTTCATTTACTTTATTTTATGATTTCTTTTGGCCTTACAAAGATAGTATAGTCAACCACAAAGCTAATCGACTGAATAATTGAATGAGTATCTGATGAACGAGTAGTTATCTTAATATTGAACCAGTTCAAAAGGAAATTTCATTAGAATCATATGTTCCAGAAATCCAGCAGCTGATGTAATACATACATGGTTCGTTTTATGCTGGAGGTTCATTGATGATCTTAATTTGATATATGATTTCTGAATCATTCGCATGTTTGGGTTTTTCCTCAGTACTCTTTGCCCTGCTTCTTCGTTTGTCTTGTTGATGTTGCCAAGATCTTAGTTGTTCATTGTTTCTTGTCAGCTTGCACTTCAATTTTATACCTTTAATCATTCCAAAATCCAGGTCATAGGGTGGTCTATGTGGTTCTCAGAATACCTTTTCCTGGAAAGGAACTGGGCCAAGGATGAAGGCCCATTAAAGGTATGAAGTGTTAATATGTCTGATTTACTTGTATAGTTTTAACAACATACTTTGAATATAATGCCTTATAGAAAATGAATTGTGTTTGTGGTGAAGCTTCTATGCTTAATGAGCCCTTTGTGAAAATTTTGGACCCTATTTGCAGTCAGGTCTCAAACGGCTAAAGGACTTTCCTCGCCCCTTTTGGTTGGCTCTTTTTGTTGAAGGAACTCGCTTTACACAGGCAAAGCTTTTAGCAGCTCAAGAGTATGCAGTCTCAGCCGGATTGCCTATTCCTAAAAATGTTTTGATTCCACGTACAAAGGTTGAGTTTCAATTGCACCAGCTTTTTCCAATTCAATGCTTTTTTTTTCTCTGTATTTGGCATTTTGTCTAGCTTTCAAAACCCCATAACCCAAGAAACAGGATATTAACCACCAATATGCAAACAATATAAACTCCTCTGTTGCTTGACAAGTTTGTGCTGTTGGATTAATTATATGTAGAAAATTCTTGTGTCTCCTCTGGGCCTGTCCCACTGTCTTAGCAGGATTGCTATATGATGTGATGAAGGCATCTTTTGTTTGTTTAAGTAAATATGCTGAGGCATTGAATTGTCGTCTGAACTTAGTTCAATTCTTTTTTTCACAGTATGATTTCTCTTTGCAGAGGTTTGTGTGTATTAATTGACATTGACTGACCAGCAGATCAAAATTTGTCAACCAAAGAGCAATGATCATATTGGTGCTTCATTCATCACATAAAGTGGGATATGACATCATGACTCTTGTCCCGTAAATGGAAGAAGTTAAAATTAAAAAGTTTCTATATGAATGGACTTGTCTCTCTCCTTTTTCCTTTTTCTTCATTGTTGATTTGTGAATTGATAAATCAGTAAACAGAGTTGAGGTTGTCAGGTGTTTACTTCCTTTGAAATTCGATTCTTGTATACTTGTATACGTGATTGTCTATTATCTTCATGATGTAGATGTTTACCACTGTTGCTTATAGGGATTTGTTGCAGCTGTGAGTAACATGCGCTCATTCGTCCCAGCCATATATGATGTAACAGTAGCGATCCCAAAAAGCTCCCCTCAGCCTACAATGCTCAGGCTCTTTAAGGGGCAATCTTCTGTGGTAAGCCAGACAAATTTAAGCTGGATATATGGTAAATGGGAAAGATCATGTCCACATTCTCTAGGTTGGGATACTTCTTGGCACAATTTCTATGTTTATGTTGAACATTCTATTCATTTATACAAGGACTGTGATAGTATGCATTGTTGATGCAATATGAAGGATTAGCTAAGCCAATGTGAACGGAGGATGCAACTTTCTACTTCAAAGTTTTAACCACCACTGCTATCTTGGCCTGTCCTACCTTATTTTTTCCTCTTTCACTCTACCACATTTTCTTTCAGTGTTAATCAAATGTATGAATAACTTTCACTCCATCAGATATGCAGACCCATGAAGAAGAAGTCTCTTCAAGTTACAAGTCCTCCACTCTAATTTGGATATTATTTAAGTTGTGAAACATAGTCCCATTAGCTTCTTGGTTGATGAACAAGCTCATGATAGCCATCACTACTTGTAGTTTATTAGGAATTAGCATGAAGTTTAGAGGTGCATAGGATAGAGATAAATGTGTTGTTCAGGAAAACATTATGGATTATAACAAACTTAATGTTGTGATTTCTACCACTAAATGCTTTGGGTATTTGTTGCCTTTTTTCCCCCCTAATATGTGAAATTTCAATTGATGGGTTTCATTACTTTGTTACAGGTGCATGTAAATCTAAGGCGGTACTCGATGAAGGAATTGCCCGAAACAGATGATGATGTTGCACAATGGTGTAGAGATCTATTTATAGCAAAGGTATGCATTCTTTTCATCTTATGTCTTATATGCCTTTACAGACACCTAGCACATTAAATTGGAGAAAATGGTTTTAATATTTTGGGTCCGTGTTTTCACAAACCTACATAATCTGTCTATTCTTCTGCTATTTTTCACTACTATTTGTACCATTTTCTTTCTTCTGAATTTCCTTTCATTGCATTTGGTCTATTAGGATGCACTGCTGGACAAGCATATGGCCGAGGATACATTCAGTGGGCAAGAGTTGCAGGATATTGGCAGACCAATTAAGTCCCTTGTGGTGAGCCACTGCTCTTAATGAATGGCTGAATTGTGACTTTAGTCCATTTTCTGAACAGCCTTTTTAATAAATTTCCGTTCCATAATTTTTATTCTGCATATTTGAAATGTTTGTCAATATATTGGATCCAGGTTGTTACCTCTTGGGCATGCCTTCTTATATTTGGGGCTTTGAAACTTCTCCAATGGTCTTCACTTTTGTCCTCATGGAAGGGTATTGCAATGTCAACATCTGGTTTGGCCCTGGTAACATTCCTTATGAATGTTTTGATTCGGTTCTCTCAGTCTGAGCGCTCAACACCAGCTAAAGTTGTCCCAGCAAAGGCAAAGACCAGCGGAGGAACTCCAGAAACAGGAAAAGTCAATCAGCATTAATGCACAGTTTGTTATCAACTTAGCATATACATTCATAACTTCATCAACAGTCATTTTGATACTTGTAGATTGTATCTCCTTGCTTTTGCCTCGTGTGCTTCTGTTTCAAGCTAGAATGGACAGAAATGTTCGTCATTTCTAGTGTTGATAAACAGTTTATCATTATTTTGCTACTAATTTATAGTAATTCTGTAGATCAGAAGTTGCTGTATAGCTTCTACCGGCGTCTGCTCATCTTAGGAGAATCCTTTGTATTTTCCATGAGCCTTTGTCCACAACACAAGTTTTATGGGACTATGTTTACTTCATACATATTATATGCAGCCAGTGAACATTTCAGCAATTGATGACGGTTATGTAATTTAACTGATTGGGTCATTTAGTTGCTCTAGTTCCAACCAATATTGCATTGCCTGCCTTGTTTTAGTTTGTCTTGGGTATATTTAATATAGTTATGATTAAATGATTATGAAGGAATCATCATCATCTTTGTCCTTACAGCAACTCCTTTTGATTAGAGTTTCAATATGACCAGGCAGTCCATTGGTAAGTTATTGTATCTGAATCAGTATTTGTTACTTTTTATGCATATACTATTCTGTCAAATAGTAAACTTGCTTTCTTCATAATACTTACAGCTATTGATCGTATGATAGTCACTTGAAAGAAAGCATAATGTTCGATCATATGTTTTGTTGTTATGACGTCTGGCCTTGTTTTGGGGTGCAACGTTAATTCTGGCCTTAAAACTTCAAGAGCTTAAGAAGCATTTTGTCCATGAATTGGTACTTACTAGTTGGGCTGATCCAACATTTTCCAGAAATTAGAATCTGGACTGATCAAATTCAGATAGTTCTATTAGGAAGAATGAGAACTAAAGAGGTAGAGAAGAGAGGAGAGAGAGTGGTAGATGGAACGTTTCTGGTCAGAAGTTAGTTAATCCCTACCGACTGACAACTTATTAGCCGTTGCTTACAATGGTCGCGCCCAATACAGCCGATATTAAACCAAAAGATGTGGATTGAAGGACTTTTGAATATTGTCTTAACTATAGTCGTTTTGTTTATAACTACATAGTGAATTTTTTTTCAAAGAATCAATACTCTCTTTCCTTGGCAACTTCCGGCAGTTCTGCTCACCTCTCAATTATGGCAAGAAAAATTGAAATGTTGCCTTAGTTCTTCGTTTTCACATTCTGCATTGGTTTTGGATCCTTTGGCTTCTTGGGAATTAGAATGGATGAAACATTTTCATTATCCTTCACGTCTTTTAGGACGTGAGAGAGGTTGGATGAGTCTCGAGAATCCGTAGGTAGCTCTAAGTTACATGTTGAACCAAGTTTGTCAATTATCTCAAAGTTCGAAAAACAGCGGTGACAACTTGTATGTCGGCCTCATAGATTCTTTGTTGTCTATGAGGTTGAAACTTGAACATTTACCAATTCGCCAACTGTGAATTTCCTATCCGTCCTCTCTCTAGCAATTATAAAAATATTTGTCCTCTCCACTTAAGCTTGATCCACAATTAACAATTTAGTATCACTAATAAAATAAGAAAATATGTAATGGAGTGGAAGGTCGTGTTATATTAGTCAGCCAGTGGCCGCCATTGTACACACCATCGAGGAGAATCACTAACCACCATACACCTTAGGCAAGTTTTCACAATTCTATTGACTCGATCATATGATTGATATGATGGTAACTAATCGATGTTTTTATAGCTACGACTTGAATTTTATTAGATCACTACTGATGCTATGTCACATTATATGCGACCTGCATGCCTAATCTATGAATTTTTTAACTACAACATATGTTTATGTCCATGCATTTAATTGATTGGTTATAATTTTATGCATGACATTATTTTTTAATTAGAAAGGCATTCTTTATCTTTATATATTTTGTTAATTACATATGACATTTTAATATTAAAGGTAAAATTCTTGTGCAATTAAAATTATCTTGAAAACATAATTATGAGATTTAATTTATATTTATGTATTATTCTTAAATTATTCCTAGTTGTAGTTTCATTAAGGTGATATATTAATAAAACAGTAAAATTAGAAAACAGTATGGTTTTTTACTTGTTAAGAAAGTAATTGCTCTCTTAAATTAAAGTATAAAGATACTTAAATAAATGTGCGAGTGTTTATTAGAAAATAAGTTTACTGAATTGACTTGATTACGAGGATCTCAAATGAAATATTATAGTTTGTTTATAGATTTTCTCATTACGATGGTTGTATAATTTATCCTTAGACTTAAAATTATTAGAGCATCTTATGTGAGAATTATTGTGTTTTGATTTTACTTATGGCCTGTTCTAATTAGAGTGGCTCATGTGGTAGTACATAGACCTAGTATGTACCATACAGAGATAGTTGAGTAAGTCAATAAATGATTTGTCACTCTAAAGTAATTAGAAAAAATGTTTCACTATTTTTTATTTTTAATAACTTAAGGAATTCTCTGACCAGAGTGCATTAAAATTTGAAAAGGTATTTTCAAATACAATTATAAATCAATTACTAACTACCTCTAACAAACATGATTGGATTTAAAGGTGTATATACTGTGTCCATACTCTATTTCAAGTTGGAATAGTGGATGAAGAAAGAGTTAAATTATATATCATTATCATGCATAGATATATTGAATCATACCACTTTGATATTTCTAATATTTGAGTGGTCATGACATATTACTATATGTGAATTTTGATATATAATTATAAATTATTTAACTGGAGAATTAAAGACAAATTAAAAGAGTTTTAATTTTTTTATTTCTAATTATTAATTAGAATTATAATTTGTAATTATTACCAACATATTAGGAACATAATAGGTCATAAAGAGTAGTTAAAAAGAGAACAATCAACTTAAATTAAGTTGAACTTAATTATGAAATTTGAGAAAATTGAGAAATCAAATATAAGATATTTTATTTTATTAAAATTTAATTAAATTATAATAAGACTTTAATTATAATTACAATGTTTAATTTTAATTTTAATAAAAATAAATAATAATGTTTTTTTAATATATAGGAAAAAAATGGAAAGGGAGTTAGCACTCCTTATTCCTCTCAAAAGTTGAGTTTCTTTTTTTATTATGTTGATACTCTTAAAGGTTGGACGCTTGGATAACTTGTGATTGACACTTGTGAAAAGGTTTCATCAAGAATTTGATTCAAATACCATTTAATTACTTTTACGATTCATTTTTTAAAGTTGTTTAATTATTGATATTCAATAAGGAAATTGTAAAACTTTACTTTTTTGTTACATCTGTGGTTAGATCAGGGTTGGTTTTCCAACACAACATTGCTGAATATGCATGGGAAAGAACTTTAAAATAGGCATATTTACTCAATGTCTTCAATTATAAGAAATAATAGATCCGAAAAGGTGTTTTTAGATATTAATTATAAATCAATTACTAATTATGTCGAACAAACATGATTGGATTTAAATGTGTATATACTGTATCTATACTCTATTTCAAGTTGGAACATTGGATGAAGAAAACATTAAATTATATATCATAATCATGCATAAACAGGTTGAATCATACCACTTTAACATTTCTAATTATTTGTGTGATCATGACATATTACTATATGTTAATCTTGATCTTCATATTTAATCGAAGAATTAAAGATAAATTAAAGAGTTTTAATTTGTTTATTTATGATTACAAAAAATTATGAAGTTTTTGCCTTGATTAACCTGTTTTACTATTCCATAATGATGTCACACTAACTCCAGAGAACTTATTCTAGGTTATTTTATTAGACTTAATTAAAGAGCTTGTTTTATTTAGATACATCCTAAGTTAAAACTTGGATAAATAAAACTTGTTGTTAATCTATGATTAATAGTTTCAAAGAGAATACAAAAACAACATAACAATTCATCGTGCACATTAGTGAAGGTTGAGAATCAACTGTAAACTGGATTCAAAACCCATTGATTACTTCTAGCAATTTTTTACTGTTTTATTTGATTTGCCTTTAATAGTTTAGTTTTATTTTATTTTGTTAATTGAATTCAACCAAAAACCCAATCCTAGAGACTATTTTATTAGTTATAAAAGCTAAATACATACTCTTTATGGATATGATCCTTGCTCTCCACTACTATAAATTTAGTAGTACGAAGTTAGGTCTCATTTTCTGGTGTGTTCAATGTGGATCATCAACTAGGAAAGTAAACTTATCAAATTTAATGAGTATCTCCTTGATAACACCCTTAAGATATTCAATAGACCTATTGACTAGTTAAATGGTCCTAATTTCCTAAAGAATTTGTTAGGCATAAAATTTATGCTAATGCCCAAATTAGCTAAATCCTTTTCTACTAACAAATTACAAATTAAACAAGGGATACTAATGCTCCCAGGGTCTTTAAGCTTCTCATGTAATTTGTTTTATATAACTCCCAAGCATTCTTCACTTAGTCTTATGATAGCCAACTCCTCCAACTTTCTCTTATTAGATAGCAACTCCTTTAAGAAATTTTCATAATTAGAAAATTGTGAAAGAGCCTCAACAAAAGTTAAGTTGATGTGAAATTGTTGAAAAAGTTCAAGGAACCTACCAAACTATGCATCCGTGTGGTCTTTCGTCAACTTAGTAGGGTATGAGCTGGTAGGCCAGAAGTCCTTAACTTTGAGAGGATGCTATACTTCCTTAGCTTTCATTTGACTTTTTTCGTTATTCTCGTCCCCACCTTGCCTCTTATTATCAGCTTGCACTTCCTTTTTGATCTTAAAGGTGATTTCCTTCATATGTTTTTAAGGATTTGTCTATATGTTACTCACTTATTGTCTTTCAAAAATTACTTTTGCCAGCTAACCAAACAAAGTTTTGAATAGAAGCCTTTTGATTTATTAATGACCTTTTAGTAGCTTGAAATCTTAACTCTAAATTTTGAATAAATCTAATCATGAGGTCTTCCAAGCTTGGCTTCTTTTCTTAAGGTAGATGATGCTAAAATCCTAGTGAAGGGTTGTTCCTTAGCTGCCATTGATTCCTCTGAGAGATATATGGGTGATTCCTCCATCCTAGATTGTAAGTATTATTGTAGGGATTATTCTGGAGTCTAGGAGCATTCCCCATATAAGCCATATCACTACAAGAAAAATGTGTTTTTGAGACAATATTTACTGACAGAAAATGAAGACATTCCGGCGGTATGTAAGATTAGCGACGAACATTACCGACGGACAAAAACATCATAGAAACGGCCGTAGCTAATAAATACCGACGGAACATTAATTATCGTCGGTAAATTTACCTATAGAAATATTTTTACCATCGGTAAGTTTACTGATGGAATATCTTTATGTCAGTAAGTTTACGGACGAAATATGTTTACGTTGGTATATTTACCAATAGAAAATTGTTTTCCATCGATATATTTACCAACGGTTGGAATACTTCCATTGGCAAATTGTTATAAAGTTACCGACGGATATTTCGTCGCAGATGGTTGCCAACTTTCTGTCAGTACTTTTGTGCAAATTGTTCCAACTTTACCAACATAACTTGTTCTCACCGATGGAAATTTATTATCCGTCGGTAAATGTTTTAGTGTTAGCAACGGATTTTCTTATGTCCATCGGTAAATGAATTAGAAAAGTTTTTTTTAAATATACTAGCAATACCATCAATAAATTTTATTTTACATAATTGAAACAGCTATTAATGTAATAGTATAAATTTAATTTTTTAAATATAAATTTGATTTATGATATAAAGTTGAAAATATCTTAATTGATAATAAAAACATTAGACTGTACATAATAAGTTTTCGTATCTCTAATAAAATGATTAAAAGTATACTATTAATTTGGAGACGGCAGATGCTCTGATTGATGCAATGAGGTGCTACCTCTACCTTTCAACTCATCCATCTCATTGCGGAGCTGAGCTATATACTTCATCAACTGTTGCAACTAAGTTGCCAGCATCTATACTGTGCTCTCAAGCTAAACGACTCTCTCATTAGATGCTGACTAGTTACTAGATACAGCTGTACTGGACGTAGAGGATTGCAAATAACATATATTCACAAATGAGCCTAACCCGAATATCCTTCCCCGACGGTCCCTACCACTCACTATATGAAGATAGTTTTGAGTCTCATCAATATCTTTAGGCTATTGAGACTATCATTGAATGCTTTCTTGTATTTGGTCCTATCAGAAGGCAATGTTTATATTAGTAAGTGATAATTATCAAGCATTAATATTAAACCATAAATTTCACATACATTGAGTTCTTTACAATGATTGTTGATGAATGTCATACTGTAATGTTTCTTTGTGTGAGTGTGCAAAAAGAGCTGACGGGGTGTAGGTCTCATGCCCATAGTCTTTTCTTGCATAAGAATAAAATGTTATAAGTTAATTGAAATTTATAAAAATTTCGGTAGAGTTTCCTCTATTTTTATGAAATCTACCCCCTGTTGAACAAAGAACAAAACTAAAAAACACAGTCATATATGGCACCAGACATTTATAACATTATCATTCTCAACAAAAAACATATATTTTCATTCCAAAATTCACATATAAAATTTAATAGAAATACAGCAAAGTAAAGAAATGACAATATAAATTTAAAGTGTAGATACTTACAAGTCTCTCTATATGCTCTTGGTGGGTAATAGATCCTCCCGTATGTACGGGAAGACTCTCTCCCCCCAGTCCTCCACATCTATTGGCCGAATTACGCTCTAAAAGGGACATTGCCTCAGGTGATGTCCAATACTACTACCAACAACTCCATATTTCTTCAGAAATATAAGGCGATCATACACCTGCTCTGTGTATCGCAGCAACGAAGTCGCGATAACGTGTAAGTGCTCGTCTTTCCCATACTTTATAGACGATCGCGTTAAATTAAGAATCCCAAAAAAAATCTTTCTGACACAAAAGGAAAAACATTCAACTAATACATATGATGTAATGATATTATTTATCTAATAAATGTACAAAATTGTTAATTAAAAAAGAAAATAATAATTTTTGTTGCACCTCAAACTTATGGTACTAAAATTCTCTTATCGCCTGAGAGATATGCTTCTAGACAAAGCCCTCAATATCAATCTTCTCCTTGAATTTTGATGTCATGTTTCTTGAACACGGTCTAGATAGAATGAACCTAACATAAGATTAAAAATTGTTATACTGTTATTAATATTGAAACTTATAACTTAATTATAAACATATAGTGTTCAATGTAGTTTCACTTACATATAGTGTTCAAAGGTTCATTATCCTCATATAGGACAGATGAATTTATTTCATAAGTATCTTCACTTTCAATTCTCTATTCTCCTTTTCCATGTGATTCAAAAACACCTCAAGGATTAACTTTGCAAACAGCTAACCAATATGACTTATCTTGTCGTAAGCTAGGAAAAGGGACATAATACACCTGGATCACTTGCATTGCCAATATGAAAGGTTCAAATTGTCGAAATCTTCTTTGCTTGTTAATTTCAACTAGATAGTATCGGCTATACACTTTTGTACCAACATTTGGAGTTGGATCAAACCACTCACACTTAAATATCACACTTCGCTTTATTAGCAATGCAAGGTATTCAATTTGAAGTATCTCAATCATTTTTCCATAGTAATCCATCAATTTTCCTTGTATGTAAACTCCACCATTTATTGTTGCCATGCTATGACCATAATATACTGTATGATATTTGTATCCATTAAAGAAATACACCGGATATGATTTAACAGTTAGCAAAGGTCCCTTCATAAGATCACATATGAACTTGTTCTCAATTGGATTTTCTAAGGCCTACAGAAAAGAAAATACTAAATTAAAACTTCGATCTTATGGTTTGAACACTTAAATCTTATAATTCAATCATTTTAAAGTATGTAAGGGAAAACTTACATACAGCTCGAACCATCGAGGAAAGTATTTTCCAACTTCTTTATTGATATCATCCTGCATTTTGTTTGACATGAACTCATGTAACAACTCCTCGTATAATCTGAAAACATTATTATGCATGTTTAGTTATGAATAACAATAAAATTCAAATGACAAATAATCTACTTCAACTTACTGCACGAAAGGTTGAACTCTTAACAGTTCAATAAAATATAAACATGGATAGCCTCAATTTCTTCCTCTGTTAACATTCTTCTCATTGAACGTCCATATGTTCGTCCAAGATATGTGAAAATGGATAAATTATCATCAGCATCAGTAGTTCCTCCCCCATCGTCATTACGAGGAACTTTTCTTTCTCTTGTGTGAACATACGGCTCAAAGTAATGTGAACAAAATATACTGGCTTCCTCCACTAAATAAGCATTACATATCAAACCTTCAACTCTAGCCTTATTTTTCACATTTTTCTTCAAGTGGTGCAAATACCTATATGAGGGAATAAGGCTATATGAATTTAGTTATGAAAACATGATATGACATCAATTACAATAATTTGTGTTAAATTACATACCTCTCAAATGAATATATTCAATGATATTGAACTGGACCGGCTAGTTTAGCCTCGTGTGCTAAATGGACAGGTAGATGCTACATACAGTCAAAGAAGCTTGGAGGAAATATCCCTTCTAACTTGCACAAAATAACTGGAATTTCCCTTTCTAGTTTTTCCATTTTAGCCAACTTAATTTTAGATGATGTTAAGCTTTTGAAAAATAAAATTAATTTTAATATTACTTCCCAAACCTTATTCGATAGCAACTCCTGAAATGTAATTGGAATTAGCCTTTGCATAAACACATGACAATCATGACTTTTCATTCCAAGTAATTTGTACTTCCTCATGTCCACACACCTTGTCAAGTTTGAATCATAACCATCGGAAAACTTTAGACTTTTCAACCATTCACACAATATTTCCTTTTACTTTTGTCTAAAGTGTAACATGCTTTTGGATATTTACCGGTGCGAAGATCTTTATGTAACTTATTCCTTCTACAAAAAAAATTCAAATCAGCTCGTGATTTTGCATTGCCTTTTGTCCTCCCTTTAATGTTCATAATAGTATTGAACAAATTGTCAAAAATATTTTTTCAATATGCATCACATCTAGATTATGACGTATCAAACTAGTTTTCCAATATGGCAAATCCCAAAAGATGCTTCGTTTTCTCTAGCCAAAGTTTCTGCTAATGCTTGTATTAATTTCATCAACTTCAAATTATGTAACTTTCAGTAAGCTTAATTCCTCAATCTCCTGCAATATCTCTTCACTAGCTTTGTAAGGTGGAGGAGGTGATTTTACCATCCTTGTAACATCTGGTTACTTAGGATAAGGTTAAAATAGTGTTTATAAGAGGTCATTGAGAAATTAGGAAGTATAGTTCATACTTATGCATAATGTGGCATACACATACACGAGAATTTTGATTTTTGCACATTAACATGGTTGTACGTGCATTAATTGACATTTTTCAGGAATAAGTGATTTTTAATGAGATTAAAAATGTTAATTGTGGATTATTTGCCTTGATTGAATTGGTGTGTATTAGTATTAATTTCGCATTTTTGGTGACATTTCAGACATTTCAAAAAATTTTAAAAACTTGGGGTATTTTTAGACTAGGAAAAATGCCTAGTGGCAAGACTAATTGAGACATGGAAAATTAGGATGACTAAACTCAAAATTGAGTGACATTTGGCATAGTTAAATGAGTGACAATTGGATTAGGAATTAATTGACAAATGGACTAATTA
>JAOTAY010000002.1:28244449-28255151 GCA_025629805.1 Erythroxylum baracoense
TTTATTTTTAGATTACTTATTATTTATAAAAATAATTAAATATTAATAAATAATTTAATTTTTGTAATTGTAATTTTATTTATTATACTTTGCCACAAGTAATGTAATAATTATTGAATTTGTGTTCTTGTAGAATTCACATAAGTTTAGTGATATTATGACTAAATCAAATAATTTAAGTTACTCAATTCAATGAATACATAAATGATTTCCTTTATTATAAAAATAATTATGATTCTATTAAATATGTCGTAAAATAATAATAATAATAATAATATTATTATTATTATTATTATTATTATTATTAGTACTATTATTATTATTATTATTCAATCATTTCTACAACTTATATAATAGGATAATATTTGACTTGGGAAACTTAGAATATTTAATAACTTAGAATATTATTTACTATGTTTTCTTAAGTATGTTAATTTCTTGTATTTTTAGAACTTAGTGTTTATCTATCATTAAAATTTGTTCTTTGTTTTTTCATTTTTAATATTAGATATTAAATTTTGCTATTTATTTTTTTCCTCTGTCAAAGATATAATACCATTGATATATCTTTGTGATATATTGTAAAGCTATTAGTGTTTGGTTGTGCCTGCATACTTCTTCCAATTCCATACTGGTGCTTTTGTTCTTTTACTAGTCCAATTGTGTTATAATTGGTTTATATTATGTTGTCTAAAAAGCATTTGTTTGGAAATGAAAAAGAAAAAAAAGAGAACAAGTAGAACAGTTGATAAAATCCCAAAAGGAACAATTAATAAATTTATTAAAAGAGTAGGCTCTTCTAGTGAGAGTCCTGAGGAATTCAAATATTTCAATTGCTTATCGAATTCTATTGACTATACCTATGGCTGTAACATCAGTTGACAAAAGTTTTTCAAAGTTAAAATTATTGAAAACCTATTTAAGGTCATCAATGTCACAAGAAAAGCTAAATGGTTTAACTATGTTATATATTGAGAAAGATATGTTAGACAATATTGATCTTGATAATATTATTAATGATTTTGTATCTAGAAATGCATAGAGAAATTGTTTTTCATAAATCATGATCCTCTGTGTATTTGTTAGTGCAATTCTTTTAGTGTTTTGCACTTTGATATTGTTGTTTGATTGCTACTATTGCTATTTTATTGTTACTGTTACTATTCTTAGTGAATTTATTATTAATGATATTTGTAAGATATTATTAGCTTATGTTATGATCATTTAATATTTGGTTGAGTATGTAAACTTACAAATTGAGTCATTTATGTTTAATTTTAAGTTTACACGCTTGTGTATTATCAATTTATTGAGGCCTTTTTTTTTATTTCCCCTAGAGCCCATAAAACGATAGGAACGACATTGTCTATATGGATAAGTAATATCTTCAAATTGAACCAAGCAGAAACACTCAAATGGTTAAGCAAATAAGAGACTTCATCAAAAGTGATAAAACTATTCTCCAAATAGCTCTTGTCTCCACTATGTACACATTATGAAAAGAAAGCAATAGCAAAACTTTCAAAGGTATCGAAAAGACTAAGGAACAAGTCGCAACTGAACTAGTTATATGTACTAGAAAACAATTACTCATTATTCAAATCTAGAAGGCATTGTTGCAGTTATGACTCAAACATAAGAATCACCAAAAACTCTCTCCAAGTGTATATCTAACTCATCCTAAGTCCTCATTACAAACACAACGAGACTATACAGAAGTGCCTTGGTGCTCTTAATAAAGATGGTGGAGCAAATATTACAGATGCTTCTGCTTTCTGAAGAATTTTGTAAAAAACTTAACTGAAGCTTGGTAATGACTATGCACTTCTGGTCGCACTACAGAATTGTAAGCTTATAGCTTGTAATTTAATTTCTTTAGAAAAAACATACAAATGTCCACAACTGATTACCCGCGTTACTTAAGATATAATACTTTTTTTCCCTGCTTATCATCTGCATTACTTATCCTGGACTTGACAGTTCATTTAGAATTCCTATCTTTTCCTCAATCACTCCAATTCTTGTCTCAATGATTGCGTGTAAAAAACCCAGGGTTTGCTTTGGACAGCATGCCTTTGGCAGCCCTGTTTCGGGTAACGAATATTCTTTACTGATCTGCAGCATTAAATGTCTATATGCAAAGAGCTTATAAATAAAAAAATCCAATAGTGGATTAGGTAATCTTCCTATCTGTACATTGCTTAAGATATGTTTGCTGGTGGATTGGTTGGGAGTAGAAAGAAGCTTTATCAATCAGTTTAGTGATATATTGTCTGACGGAGGGAATTAGCTTTATCAATGCCTGTTTACACATTTCAGGAACCTTTTTGTAGAATTAGCCCTTGTCTTCATTTGGTAAAGCGTAACAGTTTAAAGGTCTGAATCACGTCAAATAGCATTCTTCTAATGTGATTGAGACCTTTAAACTGTTATTAAAAGACAATAAAGTGACGATATCGTAGAGCAATGATAAGTCACGTAAATTTTATCCATGTTTGTTCATGCTGCTTCTCCCATATCATTCATTGAGAAATTGTTAGATAACCAAATCTTTACTGATTGAAGCATTGATATGTCATTTCCAGTCAACAATATGTCATCACATATAATACTAGAAAAATAACTGCTCTCCCACTAATCTTCTTATAGACATTTGGTTCATCCAAATTTTTTATAAAATCAAACTCTTTAATTGTCTCACAAAAACAAATATTCTAACTCCATAATGCTTGCTTAAGTACATAAATAGACTTTTGCAAATTGCATACTTATTAGAAAATCTCTTGGGTTCAAAACCCTCAGGTTGTGTCATCTACACATCCTCTTGCAAATTTTCATTGAGTAAACGCTATTTTGACATCCATCTACCAAATTTTATAATCATGATATGTGGCTATAACTAATAATATCCTTATGGATTTTAGCAAAGTTACTGGCAAAAATATTTCATTAAAATCAACCATTTCTTTTTGTTTGCAACCTTTAGCCACTAACCTTGCTTTGTATGTATGTACATTACCATCTATATCAGTTTTTCTCTTAAAACCCTATCTGCATCCAATAGATACAATACCATCAAGTGCATCCACCAAAATCCATACTTGGTTAATGTATATGGATTTCATTTCAGATCTCATAGCTTCGTGTCATTTTACAGAATCAATGTCAAACGTTGCTTCTTTAAAAGTAGTAGGCTTATCATGTATGAGCGATACATTATCCTTCCCCTTTTCAATATGCAGATCCAATATAGTGAGTGCATGATGTTATCCAAGTAGTGCGTCATGGACTATGTGTCTCTTGAACCCTCAGTTGTATATCAAATATATCAACTTGAGGTTTTTGTTCTATCTGGATGTGAATTTGTGGCTTTTCAACTTCTTTAAGCTCTACCTCACTCTCACTACTTTCTTTGAGAATAAATTCTCTTTTTAATAATGTAGCATATCTTAAGACAAACATCTTTGGCTCAAAATGATCGTAAAATCGATATCTGATACTCTCTTTTGGATACCCCACAAATTTGCATTTATCTAATTTAGCTTGAAGCTTATTAGATATAACACGCTTCACATAAGCATCACATCTCTAAATCTTTAAATGTGACAACCTTGGTCTTCTACCAGTCCATATCTCATACGGTTTCTTATTAACCAATTTGGATGGAACTCTATTTAAAGGTAAGCAATAATTTCAATGGCAAATCCCAAAAAGGAGATAGGAAAAGACTATATAACTCGTTATAGAACGTACCATATTTAATAAAGGATGATTTCTCCTCTCAGTATTCCATTATGTTGTAGAGTTCTAGGAGGAGTTTATTGTGAGATAATCCCATTCTCTTTTAAGTAATCAAGAAATTCATGGTCCAAGTATTCACCACCTGAATTTGATCCAAGTGTCTTAATACTTTTACTAGTTTATTTTTCAACCTCAAGTCTAAATTCTTTGAACTTTTCAAATAATTCAAACTTTTGTTTCATCAATTACACATAACTATATGTAAAATGATCATTTGTAAATGTAATGAAATATAAGAATCCACCTCTAACACTAGTAGACATACACCTATATGCATCTGAATGTGTAAACTCTAGTAACTCACTAACAGGTTTTCCTTTGCCACTAAAGGGTAGTTTGATCATCTTTCCTAACAAACAAGATTTACAAGTTTCATATGATTCATAATCAAAAGGATCAAAACATCCTTCTTTATATAACTTTGTTATTCTAGTTTCGTTGATATGACTTAACCTACAATGTCATAAATAAGATAGATTTTGGTTACTTAACTTTCTTTTCTTGCTATTTATGTTAAGAATTGGCCTTTCAAGACCTAACTAATATAAACCATTTATAAGTAATCTGGATCCATAATAAACATCATCTTTATAAAAAGAACAACTTCTATTCTTAATAATACAGACAAATCCATTCAAATCTAAATTATAAATCGAAATGTTATTTCTATTAACAACTAGAATATAATGAAAATTATTCAATTCTAGTTCTAGGCCAGAAGACAAAGCTATACTACAAGTTCCTATAGCTAATGCAGCAACTTATGCTCCATTGCTCACTCGTAGGTCCACTTCATTTTTCCTCAAAGATCTACTCCATGATAACATTTTCATGTTACTGCATATATGAGAATCACATCCAATATATAATACCCAAAAATATGAAACAGAAGTAGAAAGATTGATCTAAATCATAAACATACCTAAAGAGACAGCTTCCTTAAACTCCTTATCTTTTAGGGTAGCAAGAAAAGCTTGGCAACTCCTCTTCCAATGTCCAGTGACTCTGCAGTGAAAACATGTGCCCTTGTCATTGCTCTTCTTCTTGACACCAACTTTTTGCTTTCCAACTTTCGCAGAAGCCTTTTGGAAGAATCCACAACAAGAACAAAATTGGGTTCCTTCTTAAGACACCCCTTTATAGTTTTGAGCATATTCAACAATTTAGGCAATGACATATCCTTTTTATTCATGTGGAAGTTCATAAAGAACTAATAAATGCTTGAACAGAGAAACTGTAGCACCAAATCAACTCTTAGTTCATGATATGTGACAAAATCTAATTAGGTTAGTTTTCAATATACTCAATCATCTTTAGCACATGTAGGTTCACAAAAGATCCTTCTACCATCTTTTATTGAAATAATGCCTTGGAGAATTGATACCTCTGTACCCTAAATTGTGTACTAAACAACTCCTTGAAATGCGTACTTATAGCAAGAGCATCTATGTTCTCATGCTACCTTTAAAGCTTTGGAGACATATTAGCCAACATCATGCATTTAGCTTGCTCGATGTAATCAATATAATGTTGATATCTCTTCCAAGCCTCATCAGATGCATCTAAACTAGGCTCTGGTGGAACAGGAAAGTCAAGAACATACAACTTCTTTTCTTACCTGAGAACAATTCTCAAGTTACAAAACCAGTTCGAGAAGTTATGTCCAGTCAACTTGTTAGCATCCATGATGCTCCTAAATGTTAGATTAGTACTTATCTTCTGATTCAATAACTAAAAGGCATAAAAAAAGCAAGTATAAATTTATACCCAAAAATTAAATAAAATAAGGACTTTAATGAATTTTTGATTACTCTCACTATTTTATTCAAAATAATAGTTCTCACTATTAAATCAAAAAATTATTAAATAATTTCTTAGTAGGCTAGGTTGCTATTCAAAAACAATTGATGTTGAGTTTGCTTAATAAATCAATTAAATTGAAATAATGTAGATAACAACTTTATCAATCACATCTTATATGACAGCTAGATCTGTTAGGTGACAATACTTTGCCAAAGTATATCATATCTATTATTCCTAACCCTGCATTTAAATTCATATGATCATGATTTAGCTCATCTAAATCATACAAATTTAGTTAAGTAAGACCTATTAATTTAAGATAAAACATATTTGGGTTAAAGTGGCCTTGAGTTAACCTTATAATAAATAGAACTTTGATTTCATTCTTAAATAATGGAAGTCAACTATCACGTTCTCAATGTGTACTTAATATTTAATTGAGGAATTTTAAAATTTTCAAAAAATTTCTCATCAAAATAGTATAATCTCATTATATTTATAACATCTAACATAATCTAATTATGAAAGAAATCATTTAAAACCTTTGCTTAATTCTAATTATTGATTTGATAACTAATTTAATTTAATAATTTAACTTATTGAAAAATTAATCTAAATTCTAAAATATTTCCAATAATTATTATCCGTTGAAAACAATTTTCAAACATTTAGAAAAACAAATTTTCAATTATATTAGAAATTTAAATTAATTTAATCTCCATTACATTAATTTAATTCAAATTAAGGCTTTAAAAACATTAAAAATCAAACAAAAATTTAGGGGGACTGTCTCACTAGTGTAAAGCATGCGTCAGAGCCCTGCATGGGCCTCAGTCAATGTCTTTGCGTTGATTGACGTGTGCAGCAGTGTCTACCCCAGATGTTGTTCCCCAACCCCTATCGTTTTTTCACAGATAGGGTTTCTGCGTTGTTGTGTCGTCACTACCTCTCTGTTTCTCTCCACGTCACCGTGATTCCTAGTTCCTCGCCGTTGGCCGACCATTGTGCATCAGTGACAGGTGAAAACCACCATTCACTATGGCTTCACCAAAACCCAGCCAATACAACACACGCAAGTGCAACAGATGCAAGTTCAATTTTTTTATAATTGAAAAAACGCATAATAAAAAAAACTAGAATAAACATATGTGGACATGCATTCTAATTTGTTTAGGGTGATTTAGAAACTCATGCCAGGCGTCTAGGCAATTTCCAAAAAAGAAAACATTAAACAAAAAGGGATCATGTAATATGTTTTTCATCAAGGAATTAATTTCCACAACAAAAGAATTGCAATGGAGAAGCAAATAAGGAGGGGCATAAAAATTTTCAAAACAGTTTCGAGTTTAACATAAAACCTTAATTTTTATCAAATCAATAACAATCAATTTTTTAATTTAAGTTAAACAATTAAAGGAGTCTCTAATACTCCTATTAGAAACCAACTGTAATCAAATCATATGTGCAACAAAAAAAACCAAAATTTTACAATTTTCAGTCAAATCCTGATAATTGAATAACTTAAGTAATTAAATTGAATTGTAAAATATAAAAATTTACCTGATTCAATATTCCTGTTGAAATTCTTTCAAAACCTTTTTGATGTGTTAACCACGAGTTGTTCACGCTTCCATCTTCTAATAATATCTATAGAGTAGTTTCTTAACTCTTGAAAGAAATTAAGCAGTAGTGCTAACTCCCTTATACTTATTCTTATTTATAGGAAAAGCATCAGGTTTTAAAATTTTTATTAAAATTAAATATCTCAACCATAATTAAAATCAAACTCTAATTATAATTAATTTAATTTTAATAAAATCAAATATCTCATATTCGATCCTTAAAGTTTTTCAAACATTATAATTAAGTTCAACTTAATTGAAATTATTTTTTCCTTTTTAAAATGCTCTTTATGTTTCACCCATTAGGTTTCTAATATATTGACAATGATTATAAACTATAATTTTAATTCATAATTAGAATTAGATAATTTAAAACTCATTTAATTTATCTTTAGTTGTCTAATTAAATAATTTATAATCATGAACTAAATTGATGTCTAACACTATGTCATGACCATTAAATTTGAAGAATGTCAAAGTGGTTGACTTAACATTTCCATTCATGGTTCTGATGTATAATTTAACCATTTCATCATCCAATGTTCTAATTGGACAGAGTATAGATATAAGTCTGATCTTTTATATCCAATAATGTTCATTCTTATTAATCAGTAATTAACTTATAATTGATATTTAAAAACCCTTGTATAAATGTCAATTCACTCTAGTTAGAGAATTCCATAAATGACTACTAATTAAGAACAGTAAAATGTTATCTCTAATTACTTTAGAGTTACAAATCATTTATTAACTTAATCAACTATCTTCATATAGTTCATACTACATCCAAGTATTACCGACTAAATTATCCTATGATAATTTTTAAGTAGCATCAAAAGACAATAATTCCCATATGATATACCTTGTTAATCTCAATTCTAAGGATTCATTATACAACTGCCATTATAAGGAAATATACAAACATATAGGTAATATTCCATTTGGAATCCTCATAGTTGGGTCAATTCAACGAATTTATTCTCTAATAAGCACCTACGTATTAGTTTAAATATCTTCATAGTTTAATTTATGAGATCAATTACTTTCTTTATAAGAGAGAAATATAATTTGTGCTAGTTTACTATTTCATCAATATCCTATCTTGATAAAACAATAACTAGGAACATTTAAGAATAATACATAAATATAAATTGAATCTTATAATTATAATCTCATCATAATTTCAATTATATAGTAATTATTTCGAGGATTTTACTTTTAGTATTAAAACATCAAATATAATTAACTTAATACATAAAGATAGATAATGCCTTTTATTAATTAAATAATAATGTCATATATCAAATTCTAACTAATTGATTAGTTGCAAAGGCGAAAACTAACATCTTTTCCTAAGTAGTTAATTAGTGCTATATTTTGTTTATTATTTATGGTTTATTTTAATGTGACTTTGTTAAAAAGCCCTTATTATCTAAATATAGTTGTAGAAGTCCTTGTTGTTTAATAATTAATTAAAATATATTTTGTTAAAGCACACCTTACATTAGTAAAATTCCTTTTTATTAGTAATTAAAATATGTTATGTTAAATGTTTTATGAAGGAAGACAAGCACTCACCTACAATTAGTATTTATATTGAATAAAATTATGCAATTAAATAATAAGATTATCTAATTATCTATAAAATTTATATATCCAACTAAGAATATGTTTTATTTCTTTTAAAATTAATATATTTTTTAATTTAAAAAATAATATTTAGAATAGTTATAACTAAGGTTTTAAAAACCAGACCGGACCGGCCGGTCCGACCCGAAAAAGTTTGAACCGATCAGTGGTCCGGTTCGGTTTTAATAAAAAACTTATTAGTATAAAAACCGGCCGGTTTGTTGGGGAACCGGCTAGTTTACATCGAACGGGTGACACTGGTTCGGTTGCCCTTCTTCTCTCCCTCTCCACTTCTCTCGCTTTTTGCACAAAAGCAGCACTCGTTGCTCTTGCATGCCCTAAGAAATGGAGAAATGGAGATTTGTTGGGCATTTTCATTTAAACACTGCTTTCTCAACAGCTATGATAGCCAAGAAAGACAGAAAATGAAGGAGAAGAGTATGACGACGCATATATATACCTGAAAACGCCAAAGAAGGTCACTAGAAGGTTTGACGTCAAAGTGATTCTTGTAAAAGTTGTGGCGAGCTTCTTCAACCTCAGCTCATTCTTCAGGAGTGCTAGCTTTAACAGGCTCTAATAGTTTTTGCTTCTTCTTTTTTTCAAAAGCCTCTAATCTTTATTGATGGTTGCTTGGAAGAACGTTTATTTTGTCTTTAATACATAAATCTTTGGTTTGGCTTTTAAGAACGTTTTGATGCCCATTGGATAATAACGCAAAAACCAGTTTATACATTGGATGTCGATGACAAAACAGAAACTTTTGAAAAGGCAGATACATGTTGCGTGCTTTGGATTCCCAAAAACTTTTTCAAAGATGAAAAATATCTGGATTTATCAGGCTTGTATATGTTGCATTCTTTTGGATTTATATAAAGATGACTTTAAAGTTCTAGTATTTTAAAAGTTTTCAACACATGCTTGTTAGTATTCATATTACATATTAATATTACGAGGGATAAGTTTTAGGGTTCAAAATTTCTACACCACAAGAAAATCACGTAATAGCGTCGGAATATTTTCTACAAAAAAAAATCCGTCGATACTTACCGACGGAACGTACATATTCTGTCGGCAAATAGAATGTTTTACCGACGGACAATACATCCATCGGAAATACTGTAGGACAGTCTTTTTTGTCGGTACATTATTTACAGATGTCGTCGCGTCGATGAGGAAGGGACGATACACCGACGGCATAAAGTTTCCGTCAGTAATTGTCGGCATCTTCGTCCACCCTTCGTTGATATAACCTTACTATACCGACGGAACGACTAACGTCCGTCGGTAACTGTTTTATGAACAAAATTTACCGATGAAACTAATATTCCGTCAGTACACTTGTCGACAGTTACCGACGGCAGATGATATTCCTGTCGGTAACTGTCGGTAGCGAAACCTAGTTTGCCGACGGAATAATTTTTTCGTCGGTATTTGAGTTTCTACCGTAATAAAAATGCTGCGCTTTTACCGACATAATGGTCTTGTCCGTCGGTAACTGTTGGCGGACGCGTATTCTGAAAACCTAGATTGCCGACGGAATGTTGTATTCCGTCGGTAATCCAGCAGCTATAAGTCGCGCCCGACTCCCTCCCCTCCCCTCGCGCCTTCATTTCTCTTATTTCCTTACGGTTCAGAGTTTTCTGACTCATTCTCTCGCATTTTTCGATCGTGTTTCGATTATTGTCTTATTCATCGTGCGTTGTTTGGGGTAAACTCTCTTTTAAGTGTATTATTTTACAAAAAAAACATGTTTTTAAGTTTTAAACTTGAATGTTTGGTTAGGTTGAGATTATACATATTGCGTATAAAGTGTTCGATAAAATGCCTTTTATGATATTTGAAAT
>JAOTAY010000002.1:28280891-28297433 GCA_025629805.1 Erythroxylum baracoense
ATTTTTCTGAACCAATTTGAGTGTTTTGGTGTCGTTAGAACCTTAAGGCAATGAGAAACAAATATCATGAAGAAGTCCTGTTGAATTTCCTTTATGGCCTACCATTGTTTCTGATCGGGTAAGTGAAATGAGTTTGTTTTTGAGGTTTGACCTGGTGGGGAACTCCTCCCTTGTGGGATGCGAGTCCAGATGTCACGTAGGACGTCGGGCTCGCAACTTGCTGAGGTGGGGTTCCAACACTTATGGTATCAGAGCAAGCAGGAGTTAGACTCCAAAAACGGGGTCTAACATAAGGATTAGGAGGGATCGTAGAAATAGAGAATGGACACAAGGTAGGGAAATGGTAAAGGATCTGTAAACAGGAAGGTAATGAACATGAAGAACGTGCATGCTAGTGGATTCACTTGGATTCTGGAGAGAAGTTGGAATACTTCTCTCTTAAGCAACTATTTAATCACCATATTAATACACTTACACGTTTACTTTTTAATTAAAAAAGATTGTTTGTATGCCACCGTTACGTTTAAAACATAATTCGAAATTGCAAGATGCAACAATTGAGAAAGTTTAGAAGAGGAAAAGGAAAAAATTAGGTGAAAACACTCATAATTCTTTTTACAAAATGCCAAGGTCTACTTTCTATTATTTCTGACACTGAGGATGTTGCATTAAATTTGAACAGGAACAAGTTGTCTTCATTCAATAGTGTATCCACCAAGCCTCTTGCCTTCCAGCGCTTCATCGCCCATTGTTTCATCATCCGAAAGGGGACATTTGTTGATAAAAAACCAACTATAGTAGTCGATCAGGAAGCTACTCCATTTTTTAGCACCTCTATAAGAGGGGATACCAACATTTCACCGTTAACCAATTGAGAAGGAGTATAATGTAGTGTTGACAAGTTGTCACCAAGGACTGCTTTCCATGTATGTTTAAAATGCTCAATCTTCTGCTCGAGATTCGGGTCTCTTACAGTTGTGAGGAAGAAGAGTTGGACAGGGACGAAGGGTCAAAGGACAAGGGTAGAAAGTCCTTGTTTTGGCATAGTCCAATGTCTAGTTGCATTTCCAAAGTGGACATAGTCAAGGAAAAAGCAAGCGGCAGATTGGGATGTTTAAAAGTTTGTTACCATAAACAGTAACAGAAAAGCGAAACAATTAAAAGGTGATATGTAATGACTAAAATTCCTTTAGTTAGTATGGGATGATGGGGAAGGGATGCTGAGCGGTGAGGAGGGATCGTAGAAATGGAGAATGTAGACAAGCTAGGGAAATGGCAAAGGATCTGTAAACAGGAAGGTAGTGAAGGCACAACAAGAAAATAACAAATTACTGACAAAAAATTAGCGACGGAATGCGCTCCGTTGCTAATTAGCGACAGAAATTGACTTTCCGTCAGTAAAGTTGATGGATTTACCAACGGCCAAAACATTCATCGATAAACGTGGAGGAAAAATATCCCCGCGTGTTTTTCGTCGTATTATAGCGACAGAAAACGAGAGTTCATTGCAAAATTAGGCGGCGTCAACTGGTGGAAAAAATAAGCAACTTGAATACCGATGGGATAATATATCTATCGGTAATTCTGTTGGTAATTTATCGATGGAAATATTATCCCGTCGTAAAATTAGGCAGCATCAGATGGCGGGAAAAATAAGCAACTTAAATACCGACGAGATAATATTTCTGTCAGTAAATTACCAACGGAAATGTGTTTCCGTCGATAACTGTCGAATTGTCATAAAATAAAATGACATCATTTGGTTTTATCACCAACGTTTATGAGACTCAAAGCTCCCCTTCTTCTCCCTCCTCTCTGTTATTTTTCTCTCCTCCCACCATTAACACCATCGATTCTCTTTTTGGAGTGCTTCCCCCTTCGATTTTTGCTTCGTTTTTGGTCCATCGTGCATCATTTTCAAGTAACAACTCTATTGAGTTTATTTTGTCTCCAAAAAACGAAGGTGTTAGATGATTATATATATGACTGTCAGTGGGTAGGTGGGTAGGTTTTGTTTGAATTGTTGGTTTATGCGTTTTTTATTTAAATTGATGGTTTATTTGTTGTTTAAATGTGTTGTTGTTGGTAGATAATGAAAAATGCAATTGTTTTGTTATTAGTTAGAGATAATATAGGTTGCCTATAAATTATTTGATAAAATATCTATTAGAACAAACATTTCCTTTTATATTGTTTGGCCATACATTCAAATATTACTCTGATGCATTTATTCATTATAGTCAAATTTTTATTCCCATAATAAAGTGAATGAATTACTTATATGTTGTGAGCAATGGTATAAAGTGAAAGTATTACTTATTTGTTATGAGCGATGTTATTTTTTTATTCATAGGAGTTGTATTGAATGTTTGGAGTTGCCATATTATATATATTAAGGTATGGTATTTAAAACCTACAAATAGCGCTTTCTTAAAGATACAAAAAACAAACAATAGAAGTTGGTTTATGATTATCATGTCCTTCAAATTAGCTTAGATAACATACTTGCCAAAAATTGACATAAGATAATATTAACTCCTACTTTGATCAAATCCAGATAATATTCAAATGTGTTGTTTTTGAAAGCAATGTTTTCTCTATTGTAGCATTGAAAATTTTATTATTACCAGATTAAAATTACCTTTTTATTATGACACTGGAGATGTGAATTTCACATCTAATTTACTTACCGTTACGAAAGATTTAGTGTACTTCTCATCTTTCGAAGATTATGGACTTTAGCATCTTAAAATGTTGTCTCTAATACGAAAACATCTCAAAGGACTTTCATTTGTGGAAAAGATGAAGACATAACACGCCTACAAGTCTAGTGGATTTACAACATATTTATTATATCCGCCAAGCGTTATCTACTTATAAGATAAGACATTAAACAATTCAGATAATTACAAATGGTTTAGACAGTTTAAATGGAATTGTCCAATAACTAAACGATATAATACTTAGCCCTTAGATATGATTAACTCATGTATGAGTATGATGATTCAAGTCGTAAGGTGATGTATAAAGCTTTTACATTAAATATCAATAATTTTGATTAGCTTTTAATCTAATGTTAACATGTATTTTCCTTATATTAAGGTCACAGGAGATTATCAAGGTCACAGTGTCGCACGAAAAGCAATTGAAAGTTAGGCCAACCATCTTACGTGAGTCGTTTAGCGCTTCCATGTTGTAGACCCTTAGAGGAAGGAGACTCCAGTCTCGCAAGATACACTCATTTTTTAGCCTTTTATTGTATCTAGTTGTCACAGATTCTGACTAGCCCGCGAATCCTTTTGCTAATCTATATTAACCAACCACCTGCTCTAATCTCTTTGCTTTGGCATTGCCTAAGCTGTTGTCTAGACTCTTGGTTGCTCGTAGCTACCTGTTTGTTTTCTCTGTTTCACATCTTCTTGCTGTTACTTCACAAACAACTCTTGTTAGTTCGTACATATGTAACTGTGGGAGATAACGATGCGATGGTTAAATGCAAGTAAAACAAAGCTAATGATACCTCAATTCGGATATAAAAACTTCCAATCAAATATAACATTATCAAATAAAATTTATTGACAATATATTTTTTTAAAAAAATTTCTTGTTGATTTACCAACAGAAATGTGTTGCTTCGTCGATAAAATCAGTACCATTTACCGACGAAAGATGACTAACTGTCCGTAATCAAAGAACGGAATAACCAATTTTGTCAGTAAATTTGGCGACGAAAATTAACCGTCAGTAAAATCATCGACGGAACAATGTTCAAACATTACCGACGGAAAATCACAAGCTATCGGTAATTTTACCCACAAAAAATAATTTTTGTCGGCAAAATTACCGACAGAAATATAAATTCCGTCAGTAATTTTACCGACGTTCAACCGCAGAAGAAACTGTCGACATATTTACTAATTTTATCAATGAAAATTTTTTTTTCTGTCAGGAATTATTAGCTACGGTCGTTTCTAAAACGCCTTTGTCTATCGATGAAATCCATCGCTAAACTGACTTATTGACGGAATATTATCGTTTCCTATCGATAATTTTCGTCGCAAAACAACATTTTTCTTGTAGGTAGGGAGACAACGTGAAGAACATGCATGCTAGTGGATTCACTTGGATTATGGAGAGAAGTTGGAACACTTCTCTCTTAAGCAACTATTTAATTACCATATTAACACACTTACACGTTTACTTTTTAATTAAAAAAACATTGTTTGGATGCCACCGTTACATTTAAAACATAATTCGAAATTGCAGCAATTGAGAAAGTTTAGAAAAAATTAGGTGAAAACATTCATAATTCTTTTTACAAAATGGCGGCTACATATTCTACTACGTAGCAGTTAGTTACTGCTTCCCTTTTAAACGACAACAAAATTAAATGAAGAAGATGAACCAGACGCAGGAAGCAACATTCAAAACTAATTAAAACGACAGCGTGATTTTGAGACCTGATACGCAACATTTAAATAAACTCCATATATACAGTAGCGCATATTGAATTTCTACTCTCTCACGTGTATATAAGCTGATCACCAAATGTCCTTATTTCTTTCTGCAATTATTCTTACGTGATTCTCTTTTTCTATCTCTCTTTTGGTCTTTCTTCACATTTCTACTAACGCAGCTATCACAAAGGTTGCACTTTGATTCACTTCCATAAAAATAATTACAACATGTTTATATTCACGATTTAAGCTTTTCTCTTCGTTGTCTCCTCTCAATCTTCTTTGCTGTCGGTCTTTTTTGTCTTCTTGAGCAACCCAAGCTCAAGCTCAATACAATTTTTAACAGGTGGTCTGCTATTCTTTTGAACTTTTGACAGATTTTTAACAAATCTTCTTGGAATGAAACGTGTTAGAGAAAGCACCAAACACTATGCATGCCAACATATTTGCAGGAACCTATCCTGGCTCGGATAAAAAAATTGCTTTCCAACTGATTTAATAAGAGATTATAATTATATAATACTTAATATATAAATTCCAAACTTTCATTATAATTATAGCTCGGACTTTAAAAAATAGCAATAAAATGTTTAACTTTTCAAAATTTTTAATTTTAGCCCAAACTTCAAAAAATGACAATAAATTGTTAAAATTTTTAATTTCCTTCAATTCTAACCCGACATTATCTGTTGTTCTCCTGATGTCCTCCGTAATTTATTTTCTATTTATTTTTCTAACGCTCCAAAATACTCTAACATTATATCGTAATGCATCAGTAAGGTCATCAAAACTGTATAATCTAATTTAGGTCATTTTTAAACTTAATGAAAATACTAACGTCGGGTTAAAATTGAAAAAAAAATAAAATTGAAAATATTTTATTATTTTTTTAAAATTTGAACTAGAATTAAA
The DNA here is from genome assembly GCA_025629805.1 of Erythroxylum baracoense. Classification (NCBI taxonomy): domain Eukaryota; kingdom Viridiplantae; phylum Streptophyta; class Magnoliopsida; order Malpighiales; family Erythroxylaceae; genus Erythroxylum; species Erythroxylum baracoense. The sequence continues at coordinate 28,286,261 of JAOTAY010000002.1, forward strand.
AAAATTAAAATTTTATTACTTGAAGCTATAATTGCAAACTTAACAAAAGTGTTTATGTAATTAATCCTTAAACTAACAAATCGTCGAGATTGATGGGTTCACCGAAGACTGCATTAGCAACATCAATCATTTCGTTTGAACTGAACCCATCATCCTTAAGGTAAAATAGATGTAACACTTTCATCATTTTCCAGAACATATCCTTACAAGGCCTTGGCACCATGCTATCTTTTTCCTGCAAAACCATTTTCAGCAGTTTTTTTGTCTCTTGGTCAATCAATCCCTTCAACTTTTCGACGGTCTGCTCTTTAGTTACGTCACCGCTGTCATGAATCATGTGCAAGGAAACGGCGTTGAGTTTCCCTTCATTTGACTCTCTCTGTAATAGGAAAATCAAAAAAACAAAAATTAATCATAAAATACCGACGGTATAACAATATCATTTATTTTTTATGTGATTGAAAGGGACCTGAAAGCCTCTCCAGTCATTCAGCAGACGTCCACAGGTACTCATAACCTTGAATAGACTGTGGAATTCTGGGCTTGACACAACCTCCTCCGAAAGCTTAGGCCCAACAAAATACAATGCCGGGAGAACAATAGGCCCCAAGGCAAATGATACATACGCATTTTCCATATATTCAACAAGCGTTGGCACTGACTTTTTGCTCGTCCACTGGGCTTCTTGGAACATTGACTTGAGTAAATCCAGCCACTGCAATGCAACACATGGATATATAATCTGGTAGACAATTAACGTGAAGAAACCCCTATAGCTTACAGTATAAACTGCTATAAATGCGAGATAATCCTTTTACAATCAGTTGGGGAATTTCATTTGAAGCCTGTCGGATTATTAGATGATGAATATAGGAAAATAACTTAAACAGTGTTTGCATAGAGTCGAAAGTTGAGTGACCGTGAGAATGCTAGAGCTTCCACTGGTTATTACTAGATATGACCTATATAATAATGAATTAGGGATTCCATCTTACAACATCTGCAACATGGCTCATCACATCACGTCCTTGACACTTGAATGCCTTATTTCCAATCTCAGAAATAGTGCTGTGAAGTGCAAGAAATATTATTTCAACTTCCTTTGAGCAGAAAACAGTGTTTTCATCCACATCCCACCTGCATTTTGTAGTTAATAAACAAATGTTTACAATGAAGGAGTATAAATAAGAAGCCAACTGGGAAATGACAATAACATAAGCATACTTCTCAATCAATTGGACAAGATTTAGAAGTTCTTCTTCAGTTCCTCCAACATCAAAAAAGTCATCAACAACAGTTGTAAGTACACCGTTCTTGGCCCATGATATACGTGCACTGGATAATTCTGGACCAGGCATACTTGCTGCAGCAGAGAAGTAACAATATGCCAATTTCTGCCTGGCAAACTTCAGCTTGTCCAATCTGTTTTCTACAACCCACCTGTTTGCGAGGTAACAGTGTTGGTAGTATACTTAACAGGAGATGACAAGAATTTCATAATAACAAGATAATGCAGAAGGAGATGATAACAATTGATGAAAGCTTTAATCCTTAAACAAAATGTGTAGAAATATGGCCATGATCCAATAAAACGTGTAAAGGTATGCACCTTCCAAGATATTCAAGTTCTTCAAGCTGTATTGATTGGACAAAGTTGAAGTCTTCTACTGCCAGTTTGAGATAGTCATTGTTTCCAATAGATGAACAACTAGAAACAGAGACCAAAACGACAAGAATTTAAGAATATACTGAAGTCTTTTTGTTTTCTTCTTTCTTTTCTCAATTTAAACTCTAATAAAGTTTAAGAATAAATAAGGAACTTGAAAGAAAGAAGAAGAGCGTCAGTGGTTACCGAAATGAGGTTTTCAAGATCCTGGTATTATCTACATTATAATGCTCAATGCTTCTCCTATTAGTTAAACGATCCAAATCTGCATGCTGAGGAAATTTGAGAGCATCGTGTACCTGAAATCATGTAAAGGAAGCCACAGGATGGGATTTCATTGGGTTCATAGAACATGTCCTGGGTATTTGAAATTGTCCAAATTGTTAAAAGATACCTCTATAATGGCATACTGATTTAGTCTATCGACATAATTTGAACCATTCAGAATTCCCTGTTCCAGGAATTGACTAGTCCATGAAAGTTGTTTCTCCAGATGTAGTTCACTGGGATAAAGCATCTCTGAAGCTTTGTACAACTCCAATGCAGCCCCTGTGTCTCTTAAATATCCTTGATATGAATTTAAGAACTGATCTTCAGAGAATCTCGATAAAACATCTGCTCCACGTTAAAATTCATCAAGTCCCATCAAGACAGCAGTATTTGACATATTTGAAACCCAGCTCTTATGTAAATGAGATACCTGAAGAAACATCATATCCATTGGCACGTAGTAGTCGAAATGCCATAGCACAAGTTGCTACATCAAGAAATATGTCTCCCTCTCCCTGAAGCCAATATCTGTTTGACATATAATGCTTTCATATCATAATCTATAACAAATCCAAATCAAATAATTTGCATAGAAGCTACAATAAAAATTCTAAATATTTCTAAACCATCCCTAAAATATTTATTCTACAAATAAATAGTAAAAGGAACTTACTGGTAAGTCTCATCGAGTACAAATTTAATTTCCTCTCTAAAGTGATGGTCAATACCCAACCTAATGAGTGTATCGACCATACAAAGACGAGCATAGTCATCCAAAGGGTATGTGGTTGGAACTGAAAAGACCATTGGGAAACCAATTAGCATTAATCAAAAGGAACATAGGGTTATCTCTAGCACAGTGAAATTCATGTAAATGAACCTGCATTCCCAAACTTGTCCAAGAGCGAGCATAGATAGTGAAGACTTTTGTCATCATGCAACTGAATGAAAGCAGCGGCAGTGGTGGATGGTGAGTTAAACAGTGATCCGTTCTTCCTTTGATATTTCATGACCATGTCCCAATTTTGTGATTTCCTGATTCCTTCGGAAACATATGCTAGGTAGGCTTTCCTTCCCTCCGAATTTCCGTCAAAGCCACTAGAATGATAACATGTGAAAAATGGATCATTTCAATTTGGGACATTGCTAAAATAAACATCTGATCAGTTTACACTAGAATAAACTTATTTATAGCATCAATATTATGATTTAATGATATGAAGTCCATTATACTGGTTCCTGATATAAGTTCCGTTGGAGGTTATACAAGCTTGAACAGCTGAATGCTTGGCTCACCCTTAGAACCATATGCTTATTATTGGGTATTTTTATGAAAAAAGAGAAAAGAAGTAATGTCAAAATACATATAAAAGTTAAATGCAATGACTAAAACTTCAAATAGAATGGTACCTTCTAAGCTCTAGGTCCCTCTTAAGTAGCACAACACCTATTTCTCTGAATTCAAGAGGTAGGCTCAGATTCAACTCCTTAGCATACTCAACCATGCCAGAAAATATTATATTGAATCCAATTGGTGTATGCTGGTTTGCATCAGTTAATGAAGCAGAATTCAATTCAATAAATTGGAGACCTGCAACAAGAACAGTATTTAACGAGTATATAATCATGAAGATAAAGAAATCTCTAACTTAAGACAATACCTTTGTTAATTTGCTGTTCCCCCATATTCCACAGCTTCAACGCAAGAATGCATGCTAGAGTGGATGAAAGTTTGTCTTTAACTAAAAATCTGTGCTGGTGAGAAAGACCCCAAGAGCCATCACTGAGTTGATTGTCCATGATCCATTTTACACACTGTGGGAAACAAGGTCTTTGGGGGGAATTCAGAGACGGGATCATTGCCACCCAAGCAGTGTCATAAGAAGACACTGAAAGTTCTACCTTATCAAACATTTTCTTGACCCTTTCCTTACAGCCATCAAAGTTCTGTACATAAAATCAGAAATCTTTTAATAGGTTGGTCTGCTTTCTTCATTACCACAACAACATAAAAGCAGCAAAAGGAAATACCAGAGTGGTTGGGTTGGCTTCTGTGACTAGTTTCGATGCTTGCTTCAAAGTTGCTTCAGATTTAGACCATGTTAAAGTAACGGAGAGATATAAGTTAGTCATGGAGAATCTGTATGTATATCAACAAATTTGAGAAATTCATAAATAGCAAAGTGGAAAAAGGCCAGAAACTAAAACCAGTAGATCAAACTGAGCGTGACGTCAATAGTTTATTGAATTGGTAAAAACTCGCACCCCTGTTCATGTAAAATGATTAATACAACAGCAGCTTTTATTCCAGAAAAGGAAATTGTCTTTTCCACCACTTTAAGGGTCATCTTATTGATACTGGTTATCACTGTGCATCAACTTTTTCATGCTTGAACTTCAAGTTTAAGGTTCTTCTAAAACTTATGAATCACTAGTATATAACACTATTTTTTTTTACACGAACAAGACGAATCATCACTTCAACAACTATTCCTTATGGTGAGAGTTTATTTCAACCTAACTCGTATCTATACACGCAAGACAATGAAACCTTGTTCACAGAACTCTAATCAATGTTGCCGAATCTTTTGATGTATACCAGCCTACCCTGTTATGCATGCCTGGATCTTATAATTGTTGTTTTCCCCATCAGCAGTTTACCTTCAAAGTATAAATAAAAATGGGAGTCCTGCCAACCCCTCTATAATATCACTACCTAAAAACTAAAGAATACACAGTGATGCAAAATCCGTAGATTGACAAGAGCAAAACAATCAGCCGCAAGAACACAAGACAATAGGAAAGAAGATTATAAGAAGCGAACAAACGGACGCTTTAACGGATCCTCCGGCCAGGAACAGGCACTAGAGAAGACAATCAATAAAGCTATCTTATACGCATAGATAGGTACACGATGAATAACAAGAACCCAGAAGAAGGGAAAGAGAGAGAACCTGAGAAGGGCAAAGTAGCGGAAAAGTTAGGACTACAGGACATGGCTGAAGCTAAAAGCTTAAGATAGTGGTGATTGATAATGGTTCGAGGCCTGCACACTGAAGAGGAACGCATATATAAGTAAAATTCGACGCCGGTGGTCTTAAAATGTATGCTATTAATTTCTCCCACATGTGCGGGAAGTCTGCAGTTCTTTGTTTACCAAAGTAAGTACAAACAAAATCATTAAAATTTTGGTTGACTGCATTAAAAAGTACGTAAACATATTAATTTAATTTATTAATATTAAATAATTTTTGAAGAAGGTCTGGTTTGAAATAGTGGCAAAGTTGTTTTTTTGTGATTTCAAAATACAAAATTATATTTTTTATAAAATACGAAAGAAATAAGAGTATATACCGTATTCCTAACAGATCAGTTCCTTCGCTACAAAACAAATATTGTTAACAGGTTGGAGTTTAAAGTCAGTTCCCAAATTTGGTACAAGTTTTGTGATCTTTGACATTTAAAAGTTTAGACAAAAGATTGTTTATAGATGAAGACATGTGATATGACAGAAAGCCTCAGGACAAGGCTTATATCACTGGAAAGCTAACAATTCCACGGATACTTTGTCCAAAATCTAACCTAAATGTTTCCTATTCTCTTTGTCTTGTGACACCATCCTTCCTCTTCGATGTTCCTTTTGGCTTACTCCTCACAATCTCTCTTCTTTTTCGCATGTATATTCCAAAACAATTATTTCCGTACCTATTACTTGACTTACCTTGCTTTCCCCTTGCATGTGGATTATCTCTGATATGACTATAGGTTTTATCTTGTAAGTAATCCTTGTTCATTGTTTATTGCTTGAATCGGCAATAGTATGTACAAAATTTATGAAATTGATATTAAAAATTCAAAAGGATGTATTTTCGCACAAATTATGAATCAACTACAGCAGCTATAAGCTTTTTGACAAATACCAAAATAATCAAATACGTTATAAAACACATCAACATCTGAGATTTAATAACGTAATTCAACATACCTTGCTTATGTTTGCAGGGCCATCACCTAGCTTAAACAACTTTCACTTATAATATAACAATAGTTTTACTCAAGCTATTACAGAGCCGACTCACCATAACCTTGACACTATCCCTTGTACTCACAACTCGTGAAAGTAAATCACATCCAATAATATGACTATCTAGTGTTAACCTCAGCAGAGGATTTTCTCAACAATGTTCGATAATAAAAATAAGAATCAAACAACTCAAGTGATATAAACTTTAAGTGATACAAACTTTAAGGACATAAACAAAAACACTTAAGATAATAAAACAGCTCCCCTAACAATGTGGCTTCGTCAACGAAAGATTAGGAAGTTGTCCACAAAAAAGCTGCGATAGACCTTTGATATTATCACTAGAACATCCCACACACAACAGCAGAAATATCACCAACAAAAATAAATGTTTCTTCACAGAAACGTTGCAAACATTTGAGCTGTAAAATTCATAAAAGTTATTGGAGTTTTTCGCACACCACCACCACTAACGACAGCTACCAAAAGACATACGATCAACATCCAATCAACCCAACAAAAAATCATACCATCGACCAATAACAATAGCTGCAAAGATCATGAAAACTTATGGAGTTTTCGCATATCACATATCACAAACAACAGCCACCAAAACTAACACTTCTTCGACAGTGAGCAGCCTAACAAAATCATACAAAAGCCAAAGAAATCCAGCTACCAAAATTGCATATACTCAATAACAAAAACAGCCCAATAACGGTCGTTAAAAAAAAGGAAAAGACGCAGCTGCCAAGTTAAATAACTATCACCCAAAATCAGTTACAAAATATCATCCAAGATGGCCTAAAAATCCCAGCTACCAAGTTACAAGATGCCTATTGTCTATTTACCCAAAAACCAATAACAATGTAGGCCCACATATCACGTAAATCACAGCACCAATACAACTGCAAAAATTACACACAACTGCTAGAGTTTTTCACATGAACAACACTACAAAAGCAACCTAGAAAATCACCCACAATGGACAGAAAATGCAGCTACAAATTTGGAATCACCAAAGAAATAGCTACCAAAGATCACTCAAAATCCCAAAAATCCAGCTACCAAGTCACCATGTCCTTATCGGATTTCCCACACAAAGCAAACAACCCCAATAAATCACGCAATTGGTAGATAAAACATAGATGTCCAATATAGTTAATGTTACAAAAAAATCAGCTGCTTTAGATAGGTAAAGACTACCGAAATAGGCTGTCAAGAGGATGTGATGATTTTATTCCAATTAAATCCTATCTTGATTAGGATTTTATACCAAATACACCTTTTCTTCAAAGAATCCCATATAAGGTAGAATACTGGTCATAGTAAATTTCCACAATTAACCAAATATGTCCAATTACAAATAATGTCCAAAATATCTTAACAGATGTTTATGCTTCATACATGTATTATGATTTTTATAAAGTTTTTGGTTTGTTTGCATGATCCTCCTTTTAACTTAGTTACCATGAATCTGTAATTTTCTTACTACAATCATACATTCCTTAGTCTCTGAACTACCCTTTTAATGTTAAAACATACTCTTAAGTTGATCCCCATACCTTGTAAATGTGCAATCATTAGTTGTCTACATCCTTGATATTAAGCAAGACAGTTTGAATAGGTTTCACAAGATCCTGAAAAACTCTCATATTCTCTCCTTTCACAGATTGAAAACACATGAACTAAAAGCTATCTCCATTCTTGCTCTTTCATTTCTAGTTATTCTGCAGCCAAGACAACAACTCTTTAAAATTCAAATCTAATTTATCTATGCTCCAGAAATCTTAAACCCCTCTCCAGATTACCAAGGCCTCTTTGTATTTAAAAAACATATGCCTAATTAACTCAAGCTTCCCCTCACATAACTTGGATCTGTTAATATTATGTAAATGGGGCAATCTATCCAAAGTTGGAAGTATGTTCTTAGTAACTAACCATAAGCAGAAAGACACTTTAGGTTGAATATCCTACTCCAAATCACTTTTTACCCATATTTACTTTTTTCCTCTTCTTCTTAGCTTTTCTCTACATGATCTATTAGCGAACACTTCTGAAGATTATTCTAGTCATTCATAATTATCCTCCCTATCTTGATCTAGATTATAATCAAGTAAGATCCTTTGAGCCTCTATAGGATACTTACTCTATTCATTACGCCTTATCTATGCTTAAATTTTCTCATTCAAGGGAAAATCTCTTAGAATTAAAGTCTTGAGTTGGGATTGCACTAGGGTTCCTCCTTGCTTTAATTGTCAAACAAGAGTGAAGCATTCTCACCGTTACCTATCTTACATTTTTTCCAATATGCTAACTAACTCCTCTTGGCATTTATTTTTGACAGTAAGACATGGCATATTTTTGTTTTAATTCCCATATGCTTCTACATTTCAATTAATAAACTTGCATCCACATCTTTTATAAAGAGCTTTTATTATTCAAAAGCCTCTATAGCCTCTTCCCTATGAGAACTTTTTTGCTTAATATGATGAAAGTGATTCGAAATCCCCGTCATACATTGGTTTACTTACTTCACTTAGGACTATAAAAAGATGTTAGGGATAAATAGAATGTTAGTGGAACATGGGCTTTTGATAAAGCTAGAATTCCACCTTCATTGCCCTAAGTACTGGTCCAAAAGTTGAGCTAAAGATTAAAGGAGAAGTCGACAAATAGTACAAGGCTAGTTTCATTAAACCAGCTAGATATACTGAGTGGCTAGGTAATGATATACCTATAGTTAAAAAGAATGGAATAACAAGAATTTGTGTCAACTTTAGGGACTTTAATGCAACCACTCCTAAGGATGTATACATGATGTTGATTGCATATTCTTTGGTAGATGCAAAAACTGGACATGCCTTGCTTTCTTTTATAAACCTTTTTTCTAGTTATAATTCAATTTTTACATAAAAGGGATATTTCCAAAATGACTTTTAGATGGATAAGGTCGATAAGGACATTTGAATAGGTTGCAATGCCTTTTGGTTTTAAGAATGCAGGAGTCATTTATTAAAAGGTTATTAATGCTATTTATCATTTTTTGAAGGCACATGATGGAAGTTTATGTAGACGATAATTGTTATGAAATAAAAAAAAGAGTGGTGATCATATCCAAGATTTATGAGAAGCCTTTCATATGATGATAATATATAAATTAAAGTTAAACCCCATAAAGAGGAGTAAAATCAGGGAACTTCCTAGGGTTTTTAGTTCATAATAGAGTAATTGAAATAGATAAGAATAAAGCAAAAACCATTATCGAAGCAAAACCACCTTAGAACAAGACAAAACTTTAAAAAAATTTAAGCCAAGTAAATTGTATATGAAGGTTCATTGCTAATCTAGTAGGAAAAATAAAAGAATTTTCAAACCTTTGGAGGTTGAATAATTTTGAGGAATTATAATGGGAGGAAAGGCATAAGACAATTTGATAAAGAATATCTGACCAAACCGCTAGTATTGATACGTTATTGGAAACAAATTTCATTAAAATGAGATATTTCTACTACAGATGAATCTATTGGGTGTTTGTTGGCTCGGAGTAATAAGGTAGGCCATAAACAAGCTATCTATTACTTGAGCAGAATTCTCACGTCAATGAAAAAGAAGTATGTTCCCATCATTAAGTTATATTTGGTGTTATACTTTACTTGTTAAAAATTGAGGCATTATTTTTTGTAAAATAAAATTTAAATGGTCTCATAAACTTAACTTAATTAAATACATGTTGAATAAGGTAGTCATTTGAAGGAATATTGGGAAACGGTTCATGACTATTATAATCTTTAATTTGGTATATTACCATTAAAAAATCAGTAAAAGGTTAGGCCTAGTTAACTTTTTAGCAAGCCATCCCTGATTGAAGTAGAAGAGGATACAAGACATTTAGTTCTTAGTTGCAAGAAAAAGTTATGGGAATTTAGTTATAAGAGGCATGTATTATAACTTTGAAACAAGGACTGATCAAATCAAGGAAATCAGATTTTGCATGTCAAGTCTTTTATGTTCAAAAAAGAGCATAAAAGAACATAGGAAAAAAAAGTTAGTTATTGATTACAAGCCTCTGAATACTTTTCTTCAAGATTACAAAGTTCCTCTACGCAAGATAACTATGTAGGTGTTATCTCTGAAAGAGATAAAAATATTCTAAAAGTTTGATTTAAAAGCTGAATTTTGGCAATTGGGTATTGACCGAAATGATCAACATATGACAGCATTTTGCATTACTAATGCCTAGTACTAGTGGATAGTCATGCCATTTAGGCTAAAAGTCACGCCAACATTTTTTCAAAGAGCCATGATAAGGATCTATGATGGCTTCCTATTGAGTGCTTTGATTTATATAGATAATATCCTACTTTATTTTCAAACTCAGCAAGAGCATCAAACCCTATTAAAACAATTTTTAGATATTACAAAGAAGTATGGGATCATGCTCTCCGCCCACAAAAGCCAAATTGGATCAACCTATAAGAATTTCTGGGAATGAAGTTTCAAGATGGTTTTTACCAGCTCGACCCATATATAGTTAGTGAAACACTAAACTTCCCAGTCACAAACCTTGGTGTTAAGTAGATTTAACAATTTTTGGGAATTGTCAATTATAACAGGGAATTCATCCCTCAAGTGTTAGAATATGTCACTAACTATCAAAGCTACTAAAGAAAAATTTGCTACCTTGGGACCCTGATAAGACAAAAATAGTAACGCAATTAAAGAAGATCAGTTATCATCCACCTCTATTAAAGATTCTTAACAAAGGAAAATAAATCTTGCAGATTGATGCTAGTGAAGATTTCCAAGGAGCAATATTATTAGAGGAAATAGAATGAAAGAAGTTTTAATATGGACATGCTAAGGAACAATTTTAACCCTCAGAAAAGCAATATCACACATTCTACAAAGAGATTCTAGCGGAAAAAAGAAGTATTGAAAAGTTTAATTTCCACCTCAGACCTTATCACTTTACAATAGGAATGGATAATGCGTCCTTCTTAAAAATAGTTGCAACATCCTACTACCATAGGGTACATACCTAAACTTTCAGGAACATAACCTATAATAATGGTACGTTAGAGCAAAACAATTCCAACTTACACATGGCATCAACTATCATCATTTAAAAGTCAGCAAATTTTAAAAACCATTCATTGCATTAATCCACAAAATTTACACTATTTCCTTTAGACAATTACTTACATAACCTC